>OZ010575.1:13290210-13377710 GCA_963932145.1 Acanthosepion lycidas
ATGGAGAATGTTATTTTGCAGAAAAAATAGGTAAACAACTACGCCATCTAAACATTATTTTACAAAATAGAATTAAGAACTAATTTATAACGTCTACCGTAATATATGGCAATATATGCCGGGTAGTTTCCTTAAAAATTATTTTAAAAATCGACGAATTTTGTAAATATCATGTGCAGGCAGATTGCCAGCGCATCTAACGCGAAAAAGATGAACGAGAAATAAACCGTTGATAAAAACCAAGTAGCATAAGTAAATCTGTCTATATTTCTGAGATGAGGTATGATGTACACTATTTACATTATTCGGACTATTGTCCCCATCTTTGTCGCCATATTTATTACAACGTTTCGGCCCTTTAATATCTGACCATATTTCTGAGATGAGGTATTATGTACACTATATACAGTATTCGGACTATTGTCCTCATCTTTGTCGCCATATTTATTACAACGTTTCGGCCGTTGTACGCTCCGGGATTCTTCAGGTGGTTGGAATGGCACAATGGATAATGACATTTGTTAGATCCAGTGACAGGACCCAAAGTGTGTGAGTTCAATACCCGGTTAAGGCCATGGAGAACTTGGAGAGGGGAATTAACAGAAGATAACTGATAACTGGCATCCATTAGATATGGCACGTTGAACTAGAACAATCTACCACAGTGAGCGAAAATCAGTTCGACATTCCAACCACCTGGAGAACACCGGAGCATACAACGGCCGAAACGTTGTAATAAATATGGCGACAAAGATGAGGACAATTGTCAGAATAATATAAATAGTGTACATAATACCTCATCTCAGAAATGTAGACAGATACTGGTGCATAATTATTAGGCGTTTTTGTAGTCGAGTTATTTTTTTAATTTTATTTTTACAGCAACTACCCCAAGCAAGGCAGGAGTGCCACTAGCACGCAAGGGGTTGCAGAGGATTGGGAACAAGAATAAAGAGACATGTTTAAGGAAAGGATACAGAGAAGAATGGGAAACAAGCTTAGGGTGTCAGATGTCGATTGACATTGACTTGAATATTTGGAGATTATAGTCATCGGGGAAACAAGTAAGGGCAAGAGAGTTCCACAGTGGGGATGTGCGAGAGAAGAAGCTGTTGGAGTAGAAGAGACGATTATATTTAACCGCTTTGACTGAAAGGGTGAGACCGAGATGACAGTCTGGTAGTTCGCTTAAATTCATGCAGTCTGGGAACCAGCGAAAGTAGCTCGTCGAAACACTTGCCGTGAAATTATTTATAGAAAAGACAGAGAGAAGCCACGGCATACGGATAGCGATTGTAGACTAGATGCCAGATCAGGACCTGTTATTCTTGCATATTCGTTTCTGGATTTTGTCAAGGACCTCGAGACGTACAGCGGGAGCACAAGGCCATAAATGATAGCAATATTCCATGCAAGAACGAATGGTTGATTTATTGATTTGAAGGATGGACTTGGACGAGAAAAAAACTTTCTGGCACGACACAGAGAGCCAACTTTCCTTACAGTAGATGAAGCTATTGATTCAATGTATTTATTCCACCTCATGTCAGTGGACAGTGTGAGACCAAGCTGGCGCAAAGAGGCGCTCTCAGGGAGTTGGGAATCAGCCATTCTGATGGGAGACTGGGAGGGTTCTCTGTGGTGGGTAAAGGAAGGCAGTTTCGTTTTGGAGACATTAAAGTTTACAAGCCATTTTCTGACCCAACCAACCACATATTGGAGGTTCTTTTCGAGTTTAATCAAAAGGACTTCCCCAGAATTTTTTCTGGGCCCTCCTTTTCATCCATAAAAGAAAGCGCCTCTTTAAAATCAGTTATTAGTATAGGCATTCATACAATAACACTGTTTATCAGTACTTCGTAAAAGAAATTTAGATGCCCAGGGGGGTGCTTGCAGCTGGACTATCCCCTGACATAGCTAGAACAGCTCAATGGGTGAAAAAAAATCTGACTTGTCAAATCCGGTACCTCCAAAACCGAGGTGTTAATGTTTCAACATCAGCGAGAAGACAGTGAATATTCTCCAATCACGATGAACAACAATACTGAGAGTACAGTTGTACTCTCAATTATTTTCGTTACTTGAAACGTCTATTGGGAATCAAGATCGCTCCAGACAAACATATTTTGCTTTGGGAAATAGTAAACGTTTATAATGATTTTCTCTGAAAAAAAAAAAAAAAAAAAAAGAATATGTCGCATTTTTTTTTTCAAAACAAAACGAAAAAAAAAGAAGATATATATTTATTTAAAATATTGAAACGACCAAATATGAAACAAATCACGCACAGCGTTGTGTATTAATCACATTGTCATCTGTGATGTTATTCTACCAAGTTTTTTTTTAATTCTAGAAGAAACTTTTCACCAAAGAAAGAAAAAAAAATCAACTTTTCTACATTTCTAAGGCAGATGTTTACGCGTATTGTCTCCCGTAGTGAAAAAAATGTTGACATAACTTCAAGAAAAAAAAAAAAAAACTTGAATTTATTTAGTCGTACCGCCCGCCTGATATGATTTAATTATAGTAGTAAAGATTTATGCATAACCATTCATCCATATCGAAAAAAAAAAATACAAATATTGAAAAATTGTGCACATGGCCTTTTACATTTCTCCAAATCAACCTCCTCCATTTTTGAGCTGAAGAGCCGCCATTCTCTGATACTGGTTACCATCTAAGGCTAAAGAGCCCCGTTTAAAAACTTTATTTCTTCTGCTCTTCTACTGTGTACTCAAAATGTGCCCCCCAGCAGGATTCGAACCTGTATTATTCAAACGAGAATTGACTCGATTTTTCGGAGAGACGTAATTCAAGTATTTTTCATTTTCCGCCAGCCTTAGCTTTCTTATAACAGGAACATTTCTTTCTCGTCTGACAAGCTTATACAGTCTTTTTTAATGACTTCTTCAGAGTGTCTGTATTATGCTGAAAATGTAACCTCTTCATCGGAGTTCTAGTTCAATTCGCCAATTTACTACTGAGTCATTGGAGAAAAAATAGACGTGTTTTCGTAACTTATACACTTCAGAAAAGATGTAGTACTTTTGCTGTTTTCTCAAAATTTTTTACTGGAATTGCTGTCGCTGTACTTGTTGGCGTTTTCGTCATTCTTGTTGTTTTATTAATTCCAACATTACGGCTTTCACGTCCTCGATTTTTAATAGTTTGACTTGAAAAATTGCTTCCTAAGTATATTCCAGGTCTTTTAATATTCCGCTGTTTCCGGCGTAAGGTTATTTTTTCGACGTACTAATTTCAAAACTTGAAAAGAAAAAAATCTTTGTCCCGCACTAATATAATAAATTGTGAAACATCCTGGTCGTTGAGTCTGGCAACATACAAAAGCTAACTTGATAGAGTCAGTAGTAGTATTCAATACTCAATGAGACAAATCTGTATTTACTTGACCCCCTCGCCCCCACTGAATCAGGTTTTGACACAAGGTCAATTTTAACGTGGGGATCCGAGTGTCTTCACTCGAGCCGCTGGTCTTAGTGTGTCATAGCTGGTCTTAGCCGGTCCAAGCTAGTCATAACCGTGATACTATCAGAGTAAGTATCAATATGTTACAAACTACTCGAGAGAGAAGTTTACACACGGTATTTACTTGAAAACTCAGTCAGGTTGTGACACAAGGTCGGTTTTTAACGTGGGGACCCGAGTCTCTTCACTCAGGCCGCTGATCATAGCTTGTCTTAGCTGGCTAGTCCAAGGTAGTCATAGCTGTGATATTACCAGTACAGGGATGGATCCCTGTGTCCCGTAAATGAGATTTACTTAACTCCCCACTCAGTCAGGTTGTGACAGAAGGTCAGTTTTTAACGTGGGGACCCGAGTGTTTTCACTCGAGCCGCTTATCTAAACTTGTCTTAGCTGGTCATAGCTTATCCAAGCTGGTCAGAGCTGGTCTAAGCAACTCATAGCTGGTCTTGGCTTGTTATAGCTGGTCCAAGCTAGTCAGAGCCGGTCCAAGCTAGTCGTAGCCGTAAAACCACCAGCACAGGGACGGAGCCCTGAGGCAGGGAAGTATCCGAATGTGTATACCCCTCGAGAGAGGGGTTCACATACTCACTCAACGAGACAAGTCACTGCAATTTTATTATCTTCTTTGTAGACAATTAGACAGGACTATTTGTCATGAACGGATCAGTCCATTCATGATAGTAAGAAGGGTAACTGGCTCTTATCACAAAATCTCCCATCTTGAGACTTACTTCCAAAGTATATTTCAGATGTTTTAATTTTCCGTTGTTTCTGACGCACATTTCCTTTTTTTGTTTACGTATTGATTTCACAAGTTGAAAAAAAAAAAAAGTAGAATCTTTGTCCCCCAATAAATAGTGAATTATTCTCATCTCCAACGTAGGATCTGGCAAAACACAACACTTAACTCGACAGAGTCAGTCGTGATAGTCCTATTCAGTACTCAACTAGACAATTCGCTGCAATGGAATTAGCTTCTTTTATTTATTTTACAAATGTAAAAATATGGCACAAGGCCAACAATGGGGAAGGCTGGCCTTCATCTGTCTTAAATTAAAACTTATCTAGCCACGATTACTGACGATATTCAGTCACCCCCCACGGGGGTGTCATGTGGCACAAGGCCTTTTTAACGTGGGCAATCCGAGCCCGTGGGCTCGGCCAAAAATATGCCTATTGAACCCGTATAAACGGGTTCAGGGCCGGTCTACCTCCCCGAAGGAGACTCCGCCCTTCGGCGTAGCCTCCTTCGGGTTCCTCCCGTCCGTAGTATGAGAGTATAACCGTACAGTCGCTCAGAAAGTACTTGGTCGACTGCCACGATTACTGACCCAAACATGCCATAATAATCCTTGCATCAAAACAACACATTCTTACTTAGCATTCTTACGGCATTCACCATAATACCTCCAGGTCTCTATGAAGTTCTATCGAGATTTATTTATAAGAAACAACACAAAACAGTATTAGTTATACCCCCACCCACCGGAATTACTGTGGCAGAGACATTTCTTAACCGGACGAAATTAATGAGGGACTTAAATAAATAAAGAAAATGAAAAAAAAAAATCATTCGTCCTACTACACACAGAAACACACATTCATTCAAATACATCAACAAATACGAAAAAACTCCCCTGAAAATCGAAACGCGTCAAACTAACAACTTTATCCACTGTTCCATGTGTGAGTTCAATACCCGGCCAAGGCAGTGGTGTACTTGGAGAGGGAAATTAACAGGAGATAACTGATAACTGACATCCATTATATATGGCACGTGGAACTAGAACAGTCTACCCAAGTGAGTGAAATAAAGGGTTCAGTTCAACGTTCCAACCAACTGAAGAAGGCCGGAACGTACAATGGCCGAAACGTTGTAATAAATATAGCGAAAAAGATGACTACAATATTCCGAATAATGTAAATAAGGTTTCGATCTTATTCTATTCACTTCCAGCAGTGCACCAGGGGACGCATAGAAAAGTCAGGTCCAAGGACGAAAGTAGGGTCCGAAACCAGCGGCGGAAAGATCAGTCTCCAGAAATCGATAGTCAACCCTATGGAAAGCCTTGAACTGGTTTAAATTGATCAACGCGGCGTCACTGTCGACTTGCCGGAAGATCAAGCGTACCAAATGAGAGTAGTCCTAAATAGTTCTGCTCTTCACAGCACAAGTCTGCTCGGGACCAATCAGACTAGGGAGGACAGCCTGCAAACGGACGGCTAAGACATTGGTTAAAATCTTCAGCATCGTTAAAGGCCGATAATTACCTACCCCATCCCCACTGTTTTTGTTCTTATTCAGCAACTTGATCACATTCCTGGTAAAGCATTGTGGTATAGACCCCTGCTTCATCCAGTTGTTGTAAATCAGTCAGAATGAGGACAAAGACGGGCGACTGCCCTAAGTACATTTCGTCAGAAATACCATCTAATCCCGGAGACTTGTCCCGGCCAACCTTCTTCAGTGCATCCCAAATCTCAGACTCTGTAATGGGACCCTAGCACCCAGCCGCTTCAGCCACCTCGGCGCGGGGAAAGTGGGCCAAAGAGGCATCTAACTGAGCAGGAATCCGACCGGGCTCCCTGGTAAACAGCTCCTGAATGTAGTCTTGGAAAGCACACATATACCTGCGTCTCTAGTCACAGTTCGCTTGTCAGGCAATGAGATGTTCGAAATGTGTCGATTGGATAAATTTCGAGCTTCCACTGCACCCAATTCAGCGTCCATGTTCGTTGCCTCGGAAGACATTATTTTTAGCCTAGCCCTAAATACTTGATCGTCATTGATAAGCAAGGAGGCCAGCTCCGCCCAAACTAAGTCTACGTCCTCACGCTTGATCTACTTTCTCTTCGCATGTTTTTTGTGCAGTTAATCCTGCTAGACTGAGTTGCCGATTAAAAGCAGCAGCAAAAAAACCTAATTTTGGATTTTAAATTATCCCATCACTTATTCCTAAGCACAACCCTTGTCAATTCCCACGGTAACATTAGTAGTAACTAGTCACGGAAATCTTATACACCAAATAATGACGAGTTAATTTTCCAGAAGTCAGTCATCATAACCTAAGGCTTCTTTAAGTTTATGCGAACCCTAACAAGCCTATGATCCGAGTAAACCATATAATACAAACATAGACAACTTAAAAGCCCTACGTCGGCTGTCTAAAGCTAGAACACACCATCGAATTGGAGATGAACCTATTAAACAAAGTCTATGCTATCTTCCGCGGGTGCACATTTTGAGAATCATTGATGAGATCAAACCCGTCGATAAAGAGAGATCTCTCGAAATAATATCTGTCGAACGTCAAACATAAGATGTTTATGAAGAGGATTCGGGGAATGGTGATTTTCTAAGCGTATCTTAGATGTGTCACAAGGCTGAAAGTATGGGGTACCCAGTGAGGATCGAACACACTATTCATTTATAATTGGTCTAGCAACCTTTTTGAGTGAGAGGGCCAAGAAATCTATGCAGTGTCTCGGAGAAGATCCATGATGTCAAATTTACTATATTAAATTGTCTTGACTCCTGACCGCTACACCCATAAGACTGCCTTGGGCTTAAGGTTTAAAGAAAAAAGAACGAATTTAATGTTATATTATTTAAACAAGGTTCCTTATTTTGCTCAGGATTAACAGGATAACCTCTAACAGAATCAACAAAAGAAGCAAATTTTTTACTATGTCTATAATATTTTCTTTACCCGTCGATAAAGTCCCGAAACGACTTAACATGTGTTTTTCGGACCCGATCTTTCCCCCTATACGATCTATATCAGGGCCAAGAACGGCATTCTAATCACCCACGAGAACTACCGAATGAGATACAATAAAAAACGTTTCAATCCGCCGAAACAAATCAGGCCGCTCCTCATGGTCATCGGACGCATAATACTCATTGAGACAAACAACTTTATCCTTTATGTTAGGGGTCGGCAATCCTTTGAAGTGAGAGGGCCAGAAAGCTATGCGGCATCTTGGAGGAAGACCACGATATCAAATTTACTAAAATAAATGGTCTAAACCCCTGACCGCAACGTCCAGAAGACTGCCTTGATCTGGAAGTTTAAAAAAAATAACGAATGTTATATTATTTAAACAAGTTTCCTTATTTTACTGCAGGAATAACAGAATAACACAATTAACAAAGAATGCAAATTCCTTTCTACAAATGAAATACAGTTAAAAATGGCAAATTATTTAATGAGACAATTGTTTCTGCTTACAATTCGATAACCTCTTCACATCAGGTGAAATATTTATCGGCAAAAGAACCAAAACATTATCCAGGTGGTTATCATCCAACCTTGTTCGAAAAACGATCTTAGTAGATTTCATTTTCGAAAAAGTTATTCACAAGCATTCACTTCCGAATAATGATACAATTCAATAGGCTTCTATATTTTCCGCTTGGCAAAACATATTTTTTGTAGAAGTCAGCAGTGGATTCGCAATTACATTTTGATTTAAAAAATTTCGTCCCATTGTAATTTGATTTACTCCAACTTATATGTTTCTGCCACTTGCTCTACAAAATAATAAAAAATTTGTGTCCTGGAGTTAAAGTCGGCCTGAACAAAAATCCTTCGCGGGCCAGATGTGCCGGCGGGGCAGGGTTTGCCGACCCTTAATCTAGCAAGACAAGCATGTTGACCATTACACCAAGCCGTAGTGCTCGCAACGAGACACGTAATGCATTATTAATAACAAGTGTACCCGGAGAGTCGAAATTGACGGCAAGAAGGAATATATTATAAGTAATATGTATTATATTATAAGTAATTTTAGTTTAATCGAAGTACAGTTTTTGTAATTTAAAATAGTTCTTTGTTAACGTTAACCCCTGATCTCTATGACCAGAAGAGTGCCTTGGTCTGGAAGTTTAAAGAAATACAAACTACGAAGTTAATGTTTTACTATTTAAACAAATTTCCTTATTTTACTGCAGATTTAACAGTATAACAACTGACACAATTAACAAAAATGCAAATTCCTTACTACAAATAAAATACAGTTAAAAATGGCGAATTATTTAATGTGACACATGTTTCTGCTTATAGTTCAATAACTTATCCACATAAGGTGAAATATTTGTCAGCAACAGAAGCAAAACATCATTCCAGTGGTCATCATCCAACCTTATTCGAAAAACGATCTTAGTAGATTTCATTTTCGAAAACGTTATTCATAAGCATATGCACTTTCAAATAAGGTTACCATTCAATAGGCTTTTATATTTTCCGCTTGGCAAAACATTTGTTATTGAAGTCGGCAGTGGATTCGTAATAACATTTTGATTTTAAAAATTCGTTCCATTGTAAATTGATATGTTTCTTCCACTTGCACCAAAAATTAATTAAATAATTTGATGCCAACCCCAACCTTATAGTAATATCCCGCACGCAAAACTTGCCCACCGGATCCACGAAGACAACAGCACACGCCGCATTCACAGACTTGCACACTAGCCAGGAAACACCGCACGAGTGTCCCTCAAAACATGCTGAATAGAGGACAAACCTCTTATACAGAATGTCTTCATGGTCGCGAGTTGTAAACTGGGTCTCCTGCAAACAACATCCAACCATCCCGAGACGTTGAAGATCAAAAGCGTTCCCTCTCTCTGCGTGACTCCGACCTCAGGTCCTGGGCATTCAAACTTGGTAATCAGAGCGCCATCATCAGTTCGATTAGGGTTGGGAAACTGGTTTGAACACGGTCGTGGTAAGGATATCAACAGTCTCTCCCGCTGATCCTTGACCCATCTCAGTCTCGATGGTTCCGTCATAGGAGAGACCTCCAATATTCCAGGGATAAGTGAGATTTAAAGCCCTATAGAGGGAGCGGTGAAATAAAACTAGGACCTTCCCTGAGCAAAACTGTTTCATTTTATTTGTTCATTTTCGACGATTGCAACTGGGGTTACATTTTAAAAGAATCAATGGTCTTTTCGATCATACCCCATGTCACCGGCCTTCACGACCCAGTTCGAATGAACGTAGGAAGTCTTTGGGCTTCTGGGAAGTTTTGCGGGACTTCCACATCTTTTCGCCTCCTACTGTTTGATGGACAATAGAAAATTTATTTCTTTGGAGTGATTTTAATAATTTCTGGCTTTTTCAACCTGATCCGGGGAAATACGGCAGACATCTTCCACTATATCGCATGGAAATTTGTTGGGCATTTTTCTTTTCACTTTACTGAAAAGCATTTCTATCTTATGGAAGATGGGAGCGTTTCAGGATGTTTGCTTGGTGAAAGGATTCAGAGTATGACAAGGAGTTTAAGAGGAGCTTTGTCTGAATGGGCTGGGATCTCTACTACAACTTTCAAGGTCAGCTACTACCTCGTGAATTTCACCCAAACTTCTGGCGTGGGTAGCAATATGTCCGAGAGGAAGAAGCTTGCACCCTTTACTGTTCTCTGTGGTTTAACCCGAAGGACGCCAGTGATTTTATCACTGTGTCTTTCGTGGAACGAAAAAATTTGCGCGTACGTTTGTCCACCACGAAGAATGACACTATTCTTGTTTCAATTTTCTTAAGATCATGGGGACCTTCCAAGAGTCCCTCTTATACCACAGTGTAAGCGTAACACTTGACTCACTCCCAAAACTCCGCAATATTGATAATGCATTTATGAGTGAGGTGGACATCCAACAACAGGGCGATTTCCCGCTCTCAGCATTTTCGTTTTTGTCAGCATGGTTTTCTATACTTTCATTGGATGTATAGCCTCCATAATTTTCTTGATCATTTTTGGCTGTTATTGGCCTCCGTATTTTTGGTGCTAGATTTTGGCAATTATTGGCCTCCGTACTTTTTTTGGTTAAAGTTTGGCCATTACTGAAGGAACCGCTTTATTCCGGGTACTCCACAGTGTCATTTTAATTAGGCGGAACAATTTTTGGTCGGCCATAATGATCTTTAAATGAGTAAGCTTTTCCTCGTAGTAAAGGATATAGAAATAAGGGGAGGTGGGGATAAAAAGGTAGTCGGATACAAAAATCCAAACAGCGAAAGAGAAAAAAAAAAGAAATAATATATCGCAATATAAAATTGAAGCGATACATATAAAACGCTGAATCTGATCAGGTAATGAAAGTTGAGATTATATTTGGTGAAAACGAACAACAATTAACCCCGAAAGGTTTAAATAATTAAAGAAATAATACAAAAAAATACAAACTCTAAAACGAAACTGGTTTGACCAGGAAAAAAAAAGGGTTAAATTAAAATAAAATTTCGGAAACAGAAATAAAGTTAGGTGAATTGTATTATAAAATACACCGAAGGTTTTAAATAAAAATAAAATTCCCCCTAAGACCGAAAATGAATAAAACTTTAAAAAAAAAATAGAATAACGGAAAGAAACAAAATCAATAACTAGAGAAAAATAGAAATGAAAAAACCTAAGTTGGCGGATAAGGCGGTTGACAAGGAAAAATTAAAAAGTCGAAAGAAAATAAACAAATTTTAGTCCAAAGGTCTTTTAGTTTCTAACTAAAACAAAAAACAAAAAAATAAATCAAGTAAGAAGGAAATAAAACAATAACCAGTCAACTGGTTGAACTTTGTTACATGAGAAAAATAAAATTAAATATGGCGGCTTAAAGCCGACAAGGAGAAAAATAAAACTGAAAGAAAAAGAAAAAGAAAAAGGACAAAAAGAAAAAAAAATAATCAAAAAATCAATTCAACAAAAAAGAATAAAGAAATATAATAGCAAAAGAAAGGAATTCGGTTTCAAAAGTTCTTAATGGGTTTCGAAAAGGAATATTTCCGCTGAAAATTTCTTCTCGATTTCTGAAAAATAAACAAAACTGGTCACAATCACGTCCAAAACGAGACAACGAGACTTCAAATAACAATACCAAAAGTATTATCTTCAACACAATTAGCCAGGGGAACTTATTGAAGTCTTCAATGGCTGACTGCTATTGAGGTCGTCACTGAGAGGCGACAAACTGTTTCATGCTAAAAGCAATCATCAGGCCTGATGATTGCACTTAGCATGAAGCAGTCTGTCGCCTCAGAATGTTGACTTCAATATTCACTAATTGAATATATATATATATGTATATATATATATGTATATATATATATATATATATAACTGAGCAGTTATTGATTTTATATATATGTATATGTGTGTATACACACACACACACATATATATATATAAATTCAATAACTGATCAGTTACATATATATATATATATATGTATATATATATATATATATATATATATATATATATATAGTCAATAAGTGAATATTGAATATATATATATATTGAATATATATATATATATATATATATATATATATAACTGAGCAGTTGTTGATTTTATATATAAGTATATGTTTGTATATACACACACACACATATATATATATATATAAATAAATTCAGTAACTGCTCAGTTAAATATATATATATATATATATATATATATATAGTCAATAAGTGAATATTGAATATATATATATATTGAATATATATATATATTGAATATATATATATATATATATATATATATAACTGAGCAGTTGTTGATTTTATATATAAGTATATGTTTGTATACACACACACACATATATATATATATAAATAAATTCAGTAACTGCTCAGTTATATATATATATATATATATAGTCAATAAGTAAATATTGAATATATATATATATATATATATATATATATATATATATATATAGATATAGTCAATAAGTGAATATTGAATATATATATATATATATATATATATATATATATATATATATAGATAGATATATATATTCAATAACGGCTCAGTTCTGTTGCTCAGAGAAATTTACGATATTCGCTCCTGTTAGCAATAAACATTTTATATATCCTCTAAAACTGAATTCAGTTTTGCTATACATCGTATTTGAAGAAAGAAAATATAAAAGAAATGAAGAATATTTCGATATAGAAATTGATTTTCCCTTTACTATAAAGGCATTTGTTTTGTTTTTTAAATATCTTTACCTGTTGTTAAAATACTTAACATTGTAAAAACCCGATAGACATATACTTCGAATTTATTATGCTGCTGTATTGAGAAAATATATATGCAAACAAATATCGATTTTTTTCTCTCTACTTATTGCATCCGTGACAGAAAGTTATTTATTAAATTGTTTTCTATGAGAACAATAAACGGAAATATATTTTTTAATGAAAATACCCCATCTTATAGAGAATTGATTATTATTTTTTTATTTTTATTTTTAATGTTATGAAACAAAATTGGAAAATTGTTAAAAAAAAAAAGTCAAATATTGCTTAAAAACTTTTTAGTTTTATTTGGTAATACATGATTTAATCTTTAAAATAAATTTCTGAAATATAATTAAACTTTTACAATTAAAAAGAATGTGCCACTTATTTTATTTTTTAATCATTCTGTCGCACAATGTGTTTAGGCTGTTAACAAGTGTGCGCTAAATTATTTTACCTCGGATTAAAGATTTTTTTCTCTTTTTATGAACCAACAGAAAAAGTCTATATATAATATCTTCAAAGTGTTCACCAGACTACAAGCAAGGATAAGTGAAGTGAAGCAAATAAATAAATAAAAACTTTTGGAATTAAGTGACACTCGGCCGGAAGTTACAGAATTCCAGTCTTGGGCTTATTTATGTCAAGACGCACAGTAGAATAATTAGTTAGCGGGTGGTCAGTCGTCAAATTAAAGGAGCCAGTCGTAATAAATGGCAGCCGCATTCGATATGTAGTCGATATTTAGACAGCTACAATCCGTTACGGACAGAGAGGATATTTAAATTTTCCTGGCCAAAGGGAAGATGGTACATAAGTCTGTCTTGAGACGACGCCTTAATATCGATTTTCTAATCCTCCACATCTTGCCTACTGAAACCCTAAATAATGTAAATGGCGCAGCAACGCGTATCCGAGAACGTAAGTCTACTAGGGCGGCTAGCTAATCCCTATTGAAGACGCCTGATCAGACAAATTTGTGTTTGTTTAACACCCACAGAGACTTTTTTTCCTGTAACTATGCTTAGCGGAGTTTTGGGGAGAGAGCGCGTGATCAATAGTCTGAACAAGGCCAGCACACGCAAACCCTCGGTCACGATGTCTTATGACTTCGTAGAAGCACAACCACCGAGGGCTCCCAAGGTTCCGTCTACTCAGTTTCACTCACAAAGTTTAGGTCAACCCGTGGCACTATTTTCAAGATCTTTCCATATTTGCGGTACGTTGGGATCGCCTACTTCGTAGCGTTAACCTCAAGAATTCACCTTCCTGACCAGTCGAACATGGTAAGATTCGAACCCGGGCCTCATGTTCAGAAAGCGAACGTTCTGACCAATCAGAATCCGTGAATAAATAACCCCAAAATTTTGGAAGCAGGATCCGGGTTTTCATTTCTCGAGGTGGTGCTATTTGATCTTCCGTTCCCTTGTGAACGTAAACGGGGCCTTTTCCAGATTTCTTTTCACGACTCAAAATTGAATCGAGACTTGGCTATCGTTCGAAATAGGCTTTCCTTTTAAATTTACATATCCATCAACCTAAAATTGTGTGATTAAATCATAAGCAATACAATTTACATTATTCGGACTATTGTCCTCATCTTTGTGTGCCATATTTATCACAACGTTTTGGCCTTTGCACGCTCCCGTCTTCTTTAGGTGGTTGGAATGTCAAACTGAACACTGTTTCACTCGCTGGGGTAGACTGTTCTAGTTCCACGTGCCATGTCTAATGGATGTCTGTCATCAGTTATCTCCTGTTAATTCACGTCACCAACTTCAAAAATACCGCCTTAACCAGGTATTGAACGCAGAACTTTTTGGTTCCTGCCTCTAGATCTAACCAACGTCTTAATCCACTGTGCATGTGTCCTTAAGGCGTTGGTTAGATCCGGTGGATGAGGGTTGAGTCGCCTGTGCCACACTCACTGCAATGCACACTCAAGAGCGGCATATCATATTCCAAATAACAGATGATGCTTCAACCACTAGCTTTTTTTATTTTTTATATTTTTTTCCACAAACTAGATGCATGTTGGCTGTTGCCTGCTATAAGAATGTCATCCACACTTCGTTAACCATCACCAGGCTGGTTCTTTCCTTCTTCTAGAGTGGTTGCCAACCATGGCTGGGCCCCAGTGTGCCCTTCTATTTCCCAATAGCTTGGAGAAGGGAAGGATTCCTACTTTTCACAAGGGTATTTGCGCATAAAGGAATGTAAAGAACTTGAATTCGTTATATATATATATATATATATATATATATATAAATCTGATATCTTCTGATATAAGTTTCTTATTTTTCTTATACAAGGCATAAAGAATTATATATATATATATATATATATATATATATACATATAAATATAAAAGTGAACATAGAAGTCAACACTTAGAGGCGACAATCTGTTTCATGCTATATGCAATCGTCAGGCCATTATATATATATATATATATATATATATATATATATATATATATATATACATATATACATATATATATATATATATATATATAAATATATATATATATATATGATGCATACAGAATTCTAAATATATATATATATATAATGTATACGTAATTTATTTTAACCCTTCTGCCTGAGCTCCAGGGTCAAAATTCGCAAATAATTGGTATATGTTTCATGGTAAGTACAAAAATAGTTTCAAGTGTTTACCCAGCGGTACCTAGGTATTACGCCATTTTTCACTACAACTGTTCAATCGATGGCTCAGCATTAAGTCATTTTTCTCTACCACTGTTCAACCGGTAGCTGGCCATTACGTTATTTTTTCTACCACCGGTAAAGCGGTGGTCAGAGCTCCAAGGGTTGATAAGCATGGCTTTCTTTACACCAAAATTTTTGTTGAATTTATTTCTCTGTATGACGAATGCATTTAAGGAATTGCTGTTCATTAGATCCCTGTTGTTTTCATGCATACGTTTTTTGAAATGTCTGTAAGTTTCAGCAATGCATTATGAAGAGCAATTATGACAGGTCATTTTATATATACCGACTTCGGAATTATTATTGCGATGGGTATATTTGCTTCTGATCATATCCATGATATTTTGAATTTTAAGAGTCTTTTAAATCTAAGAATGTTGAAAAAGCTACCAATTTCTTCATTTTGTTTATAAATACTTGTTCTAAAATAAAATAATCACAATTTCTTTGATAACGTCCGTTAGTAAACGAAAAACGTCGGATAAGATAGGTTTCTCTTATCAGTCAACCTGATGAATATTTATGGCCGTCTAAAAGTTGGGAAAAAAAACCCTAACTTTTTCCTTTTGCTTATAGATACCTGTTGCCATATAAAATGCTCATAATTCTCTTACTAAATTTCGCCAGAGGACGAAAACGTTAATCTAACATAAGTTTTCTATTTTGTACTTATTGGTATACAAAGGATGTACCAATAACTTGGAACGATTTTAAATTTGAATTAACTTTAAGCGTTTAATGATTTTTTTTCTTTTTCTTTCTGATTTGACAGACATTTGGGCGATATTATTTTTCACAGATAATTCCCATGACCAATAGGGAAATAAATAAATTTTCACCAATAACACTGATTTATTTACTGCTAACTTTGATCTGTCTTAATGAAAAACCCTTTATATATAATCAGACTTAATGAAACACCCTTATATATGGATATATACATACACACACACACACACACACATATATATATATATATATATATATATATATATATATATATATATATATATATGCGCGCGTGACACTTAACGGAAATTGGTCAATCTTGTCACTGAAACAGAGACAATGACAACTGCGTCAATAAGTGTGCTCGAAGGCATGAATGCGTAACTGCGTCTAAACTAAGACAAGGTCTGTGGTTGTGGATATAGGAAATAAATGTGTACACTTGTATGTGTGTGTGTCTATGTAGATGTGAGTGTCATCCCAAACAAACACAGAAGATAATTTACACCCTCCCCTACACATAATTAATCAAACGCAAATAAGCATGATTAAACCCACTTTTAAAAAAAATTACAAGTTTACTGTTCATCGCGAAAGAGTGAAACCCGCGCTTTTAAAATACTATCGATGCAACAGCATATATATATATATATATATATATATATATATATATATATATATATATATATATATATATGTATGTATTTGTCATTTTATTTATACCAATCTGTCTTGTCCACAGAATTGATCTGGGAATTTATCTATCTATCTATCTATCTATCTATATATCTATATATCTATCTATATATATATATATATATATATATATATATATATATATATATATATATATATATATATATACACATATACATACATTAGCCTTGATAAAATCCATTATGGGATGCTACACTTCGGCTGAGATAATTTTTCCTTTTGTCTTTACTCCTATTGCCCATTTAGGGATATATTAGGTTGGTGCAAAAATAATGACGTATAACGTCAAAAAACGACATTATTACGTCATTATTTTTGCACCAACTTAATATATTTTAGTTATAGCTGAAAATCTATACACACAAAGTAAACTAATGAATAAACATACTTTTCATACAATTAACTCCCCACACATGCATAATAGCTAAATATGCCAAAAAAAAAAATGATTTAATAGAAATAAATCTCATTTATCCGTGGGTGAAAAAAGTATTCGTACAATCAAAAAAAAGAATATATATTCCTGATTTAATACTTCGTAGATTAGCCGTTATTCAATTCAACAGTAACCAAGATCTTCTTGTGGTTCTCAATTAATGATTTGCAAATCTTATTTGCTATTTTGTTCCATTCTTTTTCGCAGATGGTCTTTAGATCCGGGCTGTTTATTGGAGGTCTCGATTGGATCTGAATTTTCAAATAATACCATAGATTCTCGATTGGGTTTAAATCTGGGGACTGACTTGGCCATTTCAGCATCTTTACATTTATTTTCAGCAAGTCATTTTTTAGTAGATTTTGCAGTGTGCTTAGGATCATTATCTTGTTAGAATATCCAGTCAGGAAGAAGTTCAGGATTGCCACCGAAATTATTAAATTTGATTCCAAAATATTTTGATATTCTGCGGCATTAATTCTACCACCTATTACTAATATGTTGCCAGTTTTTTTTGCAGAAAAAAATCCCTAAACTATGATGCTGCCGCCACTAAATTTCACCTTTAGAACTGATTTCTAGAATTAAATCCAAACAACTCAGTTTTGATTTCGTCAGTCAATACTTTTTCCCAATACGACTTTTTCTTACCTTTATATTCAAGAACGAATTTCTATCTGGCATCGCTATGTCTTTTCAATAGCAGTGGAGTTTTTTCCCAGGGGAACGTGATTTTAGATTCTTCCAATGAACTTCATTGCTTATTAACATTTTCGTGACACAGATTCTTAATGAAAGCGAATCATCCTGCAACTCTTGACGAGTAACCATTGGATTTGATCCATTAATTTCCTCGAACATCTGTTCTTTGGTTTTCAATAGTTTTGAGGGGCTTTTTATATCTTGCAGTGAATGAACTTATGAAAGTAAATGGAATATTCAGGTTGTCTGAAATTTTCCTGTAACTGTTACATTTAAAGAGCTTAACAATCAGTTCTTTTGGCGAAGTTCTCAATTCTTTAGCTCTTGGCATATTGATAACCTTCTTTCACGAATATCAATTACGGAATATTCTGTATGTATTTTTTGGCTAAAAGCAATTCCTTATAACATTACTGGAACATTCTAGATTATTCTACCTGAATAATCTAGAGCTTAAAGGAATTTAAAAGGTTTAAAATCTAAAATTTGCATTGCATGGATATTTTTTAACTCATTAAAATGGACAAATGGATTTTATTTATATTAATCATTTTGTTTCTCTTTTTTCTATGAATATTTAGTTATTATGCATCTGTGTACAGTTAATTAAATGAAAAGTATGTTTATTCGTTTGTTTAAAATTTCCCCCGCTGTATATATAAGAAGTAATACGTATATTTACAATTTATTAATTAGCTGTAGATACAATAAATTAAATAATTTTTTATGTACGAATATTAGTTTCCGCCCACTATATATAGATACCTGGTTTAGGCACCTCGGCTTGGTGTAATAGTTAGAAAGCTTGTCTTGCTAGATCAGTTACGATTGTGTAGTGAGTTCGATCCGCACTGGGTACCTCATAATTACGGCCTTGTGCCACATCTAAGCCGCGCTTAGAAAATCACTACCTGGTCTAATAGCAAAATTGTCTAAATCGTGTTGCAGTATAAATGTCCATCCTACAAAATGTTTCACATCTAAGAACCACTAAACAAAATAAGATTCAGGTTCCCAGAAAAGACGTCTAGCCCTCATAATACCATTTTTAAAAGAATCCATGAAAATTCCTTTGAGTTATTCAGCTAGAAAGAGAACTGGATAAATCGGTTTGAAAATGAAATCGTACGTAAAATCTGTGAGGCGCCTTCTTACTCCAGGACAGAAAGTTAGATAGTTAGAGAGGGTGAAGATTGGAAAAGGTTCCTAGAATTATATATATATATATATATATATGAACTTTATTTCAGTACTTCATGAGCATTCGATCCTTAGCTATGATTAATTAATGATGAACATGTCATTTTCGTTTATGATTGATTCCACCACGATTGTTTGTTAAGCTTGGGTAGTAATTATACATACTTATTTCTCAAATGACATTGTCATTGTCTCAGAGTAAAGGGTTGCTGACTGATGTTACCTTCAGCATCCCGATTCCAGAGTTTCATGGAGGGTACTGCTCGTCAATCCTTAACGAGATATCAACATTTTTGCTTAATTTTTTAACAAATTATCTGTTTATATAAATTTGTCATTGCCGTGGGTTTTTCCGTATTTTTTTAATTTGAGTGTGCGTTTGTGCGCGAGCATCCATGCGCCTGTCTCTGCAGATGTGCATTCGAGCGTGTTCTTCAGTCTGCGAGGATGTGCATTTATGTAGAGTGTCGTGATCATTTGATGTTTCTGTTTTCTTTTTTGTTTTTTGAGTTTCTATTCAGTTTACATTCGTTCTTTAGCAGTTTTTCTCTTTTTTGCCCTTTTTATCATTTTATTTCGACCGTGGTCGATTTTGTGTCGAGTTGATCCAATCCTAACATAACATCGATTTTAAATTTGGGTCTTTCTATATTGTTTTTTCTTTTGCTAGCGATGTTGTATTTCTTTCCATAAATAATTGATATTAATACTTAAGTGATATATATATATATATATATATATATATATATATATATATATATATATATATATATATATATATTATAAATATTATTAATTAGATATATTATATATAGATATTATGACATTAAAGCCTACAATTATAAATATTTATTATGATATTAATGCTTAAATGATAAATATTACATATATATATATATATATATATATATATATATATATATATATATATATATATATATATATATATTATAATATTAAGCCTTACGGATCGAATCGAGCAATTTAAAAAAATAAGAATAAAAACTAAGAACTCTGAATTATAAATCTCGCTAGTTTCCCTATGATATATATATATATATATATATATATATATATATATATATATATATATATATATATATATATATAAAGATGAAGAAATACTGTTTTAATGTGTGCTATATTTATGGGATAAAGTGTTCAATATTAGAAATAGAGCGTATGTAGATATAAAAGGGAACATTGAATTCAACTCTCAGATGCGGTAGACTGTTTCATGCTAGACGCAATCGTCAGGTTGCCTGATGATTGCTTCAATGTTCACTTTTATATATATATATATATATATATATATATATATATATGTGTGTGTGTGTGTGTGCTTTTGTGTGAGTGTGTGTGTGATTCTAATGATATTAATTCTTAAATGGTAAATACGTTATATATATATATATATATATATATATATATATATTTATATTTATAAGCATACAATATCTACAGCTGTCATCAACTCATCCCACTAAAATATCCATGGTTCTACGTAACGTTTCATTTTACTTATTAGAGAGGTACAGTTTTCTCACTAGGTATTGTTTATTGTTTCTTATAGTCAGAGGATGGTGTAGAATTTCTTTGTGAATTTATTTATACTAAACGTCCAACGAAGTACATCAAATTATGGCAGACCGACCTATTCTAAATCTTTTTTTTTAGATTTTTACTGCTTTCTTCATTTAAATGAAATACTAGACGAAAACTTGATTTATTCTCCTTTAAAATCAGACAAACAAATTTTAAATTAGTCTGTTCGCTGGGTTTATCACATAAGGCCTTTGTGTATTTATCCCATAAAAAACAAACGTTGACTGATGAAAACAATCATTCCATGTTTACAGATATATTCACTAGGCAGAATACTTATATATAAAAAAAGATACCCTTATTCAAAAACACAATCCTGTATTGATTATTTGTTTCTTTCTCCAACCTTTTTTATTATGCTGTTCATTGATCTAAGCTTCAGGGTCACATGAGCCATCTTCAGAATGGTTATATAGACATTTATATGAAACAGCATAATAAAGTTTATCCAAATGTTGGACAGTTTTTCTCTTTTATTTTCTCCCGAAATAAAAGTCTATGAAGTTTAGAAAGGCTCATGCTCAAATATAATAGACATTCGTTGCTGTTATATATATATTTGAACTTTATCTTTATTTCAATACTTCATAAGCATGCGATCCTTAGCTATGATTATTTAATGATGAACATGTCATTTGCGTTTATGATCGATTCTTCTGTTAAGCTTGGATAGTAATTATACATTCTTATTGCTCAAAGTAGAGTCCAATAGGGCTATAAAAACCTCGGAGAATTCCAGTAAGGTATCTTTAATCATTTCTAAGATACAACGGTTCAAACTTAATCTAAGAATTGGACAATTTTGATATATATATATATATAGGCATTTACTTACTACACGAACTGAGCAAAATAATACATAGAAATGACACAGGACTCTACAGGGACGATGGTCTCATAATCTTAGGAAATTGTAACAAACAAAACACAGACAAAACTAGAAAAACAATAATAAAGATTTTTTAAAATAACGGATTCGACATAGATATAAAAACTAACCTAAACGAAGTAGATTTTCTAGATGTTACCTTCAACCTAAGAGAAGGCACATATAAACCATATAGAAAGCCTAATGACAAACCACTCTACATACACACATCTTCCAACCATCCACCTTCTATAATCAAACAGATACCAAAATCGATTAACCGCAGGCTCTCTGACAATTCCTCCAATGAATCCCTATTTAACAAAGCTAAGAAAGACTATGAAACAGCCCTAAAAGATAGCGGATTCCCAGCAACCCTCACATACTCACCACAGAATACAAAAAAGGCCAACAGGAGAAGAAATATCATATGGTTCAACCCGCCGTACAGCAAGAACGTAAAAACAAACGTCGGAAAAATATTCTTCAAACTCTTACACAAACACTTCCCAGAATCAAGCACCTTACACAAGATATTCAACAAAAACACAGTAAAAATCAGCTACATCTGAACCGAGAGCATGGCACAAATAATAAAAAAGCACAATAGGAAAATTATCAACAAACCACACAAACAAATTAAACCCACGTGCAACTGCAGAATAAAGAACGAATGTCCCTTAAACGGAAATTGTTTACAAAACAACGTAATATACCAAGCCACGATAAAATCACCAGATCATGAAGAAAAAGTATACATAGGAGTAACTGAAGGACCCTGGAAACAAAGAAATTATACACACAAAACATCTTTCACAAATAGTAAATATGCGAACAGTACAATGCTTTCTAAGTAAATCTGGGAAATTAAAAACAAAACGCACATCACACCAAAAATATCTTGGAAGATAAGGAAAAAATCATCAGCCTACAACAACCAATCAAAAACTTGCAAACTTTGCTTGGAGGAAAAAATAGTTATCATTACTTTCCCCGACCAAAATAAATTATTAAACAAAAGATCCGAGCTCATCTCAAAATGCAGACATGAAAATAATTTTTTACTATGTAACCTAAAAATGAAAAACGGAAAAAAGAAAATAAAAACAAATAAATATACTAATAAACAAAATAACAATAAAAAAAAAGAAATAAAACATAAATAAATACTATGTTACTTAAAAATCGAAAACCGAAAAGAGAAAATATACAAGTAAAATAAATTGACCTAAATTCATCCAAGTAAATAAATAAACAAACCAATTCCAAATAAAGATAATCAATTAAAAACTGTTCCCGCCAAAATAATACTTAGAATGAACTACAGCAATCAACCCCAAAATTGAACAAATAGCTTTAATTAAATTCTCAAACCAAAACAAAACTGTTAAATAAGCGATATAAACATTTTTTTACTACGTTAATAAATAAATGAAATAAGAAACAAAAAAATAAAAAATAAAAACAAGCAATATAATTTGACCCAAATAAACAAACAAACGACTTCCGGTAAAATAACCGCCATAATAGAATACCCACAATGCACCACTACCCGTATATATATATATATATATAGATAGCCGAGTAAATAACAGCATATGGGGCCTGACGATTGCATATAGCATGAAACAGACTGTCGCTTCTAAGTGTTGACTTCTATGTTCACTTTTATATTTACACACGCTCTATCTCTGATGTTGAGCACTTTTTTCAATAAATATAGCACACCTAAAACTATATTTCTTTATATATATATATATATATATATATATATATATATATATATATATATATATATATATATATATGTATGTATATATATATATTTGGTTAGTTAAATATGTTAGCTCTGTCTCTGATATTGAGAGCTTTATAATAAGTACCGCCCATATAATATATAAATAATTATATATGTATATATTTATTTATATTTACATACACACACTTTGCACACACACACACACACACACACACACACACACACACACACACACATATATATATATATATCAAAAGTGATGTTGACGATGATAACATATTGCTTAAAGTAGAGTCTAATAACGTTAGAAATATCTTGGAGTTACCAGTAAGAATATCTTTACTCATTTCTATGGCACAAGGTTTCATATCTTAATCTAAGAAATGGACAATTTTGCTGTTACACCTGGTATATATATATATATATATATATATATATATATATATATATATATATATATTGTCATCCACAGACAGACTGTTTCGCTGTATGTTTAGCTCATCAGTGTGGATAGACGTCCGGTTGCCTCTAGCTAGGATCAAAACCCGATTAAGCCGTTGGGGATGAAGGTGAATTTAAGGGCATTTATTTTTAGATAAACACACAGTGACTGAGAGAACTCGATTCGATTTACCGAAGAGCCTTCCATTCTTGAACTCGGCCTGTGTTGCTATTTCCCCATAAGTGGGGAGGAAAGGAGAGAATTCATAACTTTCCCAAGGGGCAAGTCCGTCAGTTATGTGCCATGCGTGATAGACGCTTAAACGATCATGCATCTTTCGATATATGACTGACGATGCTGATTTTTTTCGCGCAGTAGGTTGCCATTTCTTTTTGCGGCAGACCAGTTGCCAACCAAGGCTATAGAACCTGCTCTGAACCTTCTATTTACCCATAGCTGGAATTGAGGTGTGAAGGAGAAGAGGATTCATACCTTTCCCAACGGTCAGTCAGTCAGTTAAATGCTATGCGAGATACGCGCTTAGACGATCATGTATCCTTCGATATATGACTGACGAGGCAGATCATTTTTCCACAGTAGCTTTCTTTTTGCAGTAGACAAGTTGCCACCCAAGGCTACAGAACCCGATCTCTCCTACTATAGCTGTGGGGAGAAGAATAGCATTTCTAGCTTTCCCAAAGGTCGATCTCTCAGTTATGTGCCATGTGTGATACATGCTTAGGCGATCATGTATCTTTCGATACATGAACGATGAGGCAGATTTTTTTCCCGTAGAAGGTTGCCATTTCAAGGCTATAGAACCTGGTCTGCCTTGCTATTTACCCATAGCTGGAGGGGGAAAGAAAAGGATTATACCGTTCCAAAGTGTATTAGCATGTAATTGATTCGACTGGAATTAGAACTCGTTTCTCCGATTCTTCTGTCCAAGATGTTATCCATTATTCCACCGTTTGAAGATTAAAGTTGGCTGGAAAGCATGGAACTGGAAGAGAGTTAAAAAAAACGAAAAGTGCGAGAAAAGATACTGTTAGCATTGACTTTACGCGTGACATCTAATCAGCTCCACCGTAAATTGATGAGATCTCGAAGTCAGTCTAGTACTGCGCTTACAAAGTCTAGGTAATATTGCGAAGAGCTCATCCGAGTACGTAAACATGTATATTCGGGATGTACCTGCAAAATTATCCAGAACGTATAACAGCATAATTGACCATCTCAGAAAATGTTTAATATCTAACAATCCACTATACTAATTGTGTTTCTATTTTCTAGGTTTTCACTTAACACGTTTCGCCAACTTGATACCAAGCTCGTAAGTATCACTGAAAAGTCCTGTGAGTTGTAGAGAAAAAGAACAGGTTAAAATCGTCTTGTGTCTGGCCTCTCAACTGACCATTGGTGAGAGGAAAAAGTTCATTCAGGCTTTCAGTAAAGGTACCAACATTCTTACTGTGTCTTCCATTTTCAAAGTCCATTCAAGAACCATGAAGAGAACGGTGAATAAGTTTTAAAAAGAGGGAACACTAGCGATGAAAACTGGATCAGGAGGTCACAACAGCAAAAGGGCTCATTATTTCAACTTAGAACTTAAACGATCAATTAGAAAAGATCCAAATCAATCCATAAGACGCTTGGCACGTCAGCTATGACAGTCCAAAGAAGCAGTGAAAAAAGCCTTAAAAATGAAATAGAACGTGTGAGACAATTTATTAATACAGGACAGAATGTTAGAAGTTAAGAGAGGGAGAAGATCATCTGGAATAAGTTGGAAAATGCTCCTGGAATAATAATAATAATAATAATAATAATATATATATATATATATATATATATATATATATATATATATATAATTGAAGTTTATTTCAATTTTTCACGAGCTTCTGATCCTTAGCTATGATTAATTAATGATGAGCATGTCATTTTCGTTTATGATCTATTTCATCAGGATTCTTCTGTTAAGCTTGGAGGGTAATTATACATTCTTATTGCTCAAATAATAGTATCAATTGCATTTTAAAACTCTAGGAAAATTCCAGTAAGATATCTTTAATCATTTGTAAGATACAACGATTCAAATGTTAATCTAGCAATTACACAATTTTGCTGTTACAATATTTGAACAATTTTATAGTTACATCTGGTATGTATATATATATATATATATATATATATATATATATATATAGAGAGAGAGAGAGGGAGGGAGGGAGAGAGGGAGAGAGAGAGAAAGAAATTCGTTCTTTGAACCTAATCTTTTACTCTTCCAGGGCCTCCGGATCGATCTATGTCAAATTTGCAGGCTCTATGACACTCCCCAACTTTTACAGAAAGTAATGTGAAATTTTTGGAACGAAAAAATTAACCAACGTTCAACTTATTTGTCAAGAAAATTTGTATTCCACGAATACATTTTTATGTCTAGATATGAAATTTACTCAGTAGTGACAGCCGGGGTCTTCCCTCCTTCTTTATATATATATATATATTTTTTTAGAAATACTTTCGTGACAGATATATATTTCTGATCTTCCTTCTGGTAACTGCTTCCAACTTTCGCTATATAAAATCCCAAAATATCGGTATTATTCAGATATTTTCAGCCCAATTTTCTTCGGGGCAGCTTTTCTAAATTCAGCCATGATGCATTATTCCTGGCCTAATTCGTGTTCTAAAATGGCCGTATTAGTCAGAAGGCATATCAAGCCTGACAGCAGAGAGAACGGTCTTGATGGGGATCTAAGTGACCCATTTAAAATGGCGACGTTATCGGCTGCAAACCGTAAATGATAGATTTACTTTGATAGGTTTATTTTAACTTGAGCTGTCGAAACCAGGAATACAAATATTTGCTTAACTTTTCCCGCGTTGAAAAATGTCATTTTGATTCGTTTTGTTGGGTTTCTTCACATTTTTTAGCCACATTCATTTTTTGTTTTTTTTATTTTAGAGTTTAAATTTAATTTTGCGTCCATACGTTTTAATTTTTAACTTTTTTTTTTCGGTTTTAATGACAATCAAAATTTCTTGTTTTCATTTTGTTCTTTTTTCGGTAGACTTTGTTTTTTGTCCCCACTTTCTTTTTATAGAAAGAAAGGTTTTACATTTTTTTGTTGCTAGCATAAGAACCGTATCCTCTTTTTTAGTATTATTCCTCGCTCTTGATTTTTTTCTTTTTTTTTTTTTTCGTTTTTCTTTATCCTGTTCATTCTGTTACGATTTCGTCTTCTATTGCAGTAATACGCCAGGATTTCTTTTTAACATGGTTTCTTACTTTCTATTGTATAACGGTTAAGAGGTGTGAAAGTAAGGCCTTCTTGCTTTCATTGCTTTATTTTCTTTCTTTCTTTCTCTCTCACTCTTTCTCTAAGTTTTATTTTAATAGTCTTCTTTTCTCTGCTTCTTTATTTTTCTTTCTTTCTTTCTTTCTTTCTATCTATCTATCTATCTCTGTCATTTCATTTTCTACCTATTTCAGTCTGTTCAGTATCTATCTATCTATCTATCTATCTATCTATCTATCTATATCTGTTATTTCAATATCTATCTATCTATCTATCTATCTATCTATCTATCTATCTATCTATCTCAGTCTGTTCCGTATCTATCTATCTATCTATCTATCTATCTATCTAAGTCTTTTCATTATCTATCTATCTATCTATTCATCTATCTATCTAAGTCTTTTCATTTTCTCTCTCTCTTTCTCAAGAGAGAGAGAGAGAGATAACTAACACCCACCCTTTTCTTTTCCAATTTCCCTTCAATTACAAACACACTAATGGTGTATTTCGTGGTTGTCCCCATTTCTCTCTCCCCCTAAAGATTTATTGATTTTGTTTTGTTTTGTTTTGTTTTTGTAAAATCCCTTCCATCTTATAAAACGCCCCCTCAGTGTACCCCAAATAAAACGTCGACATTTTCCAATATCCACAGTAGTTCAAATACCTGAAACAATTTGTTAACAACTTAAAAACTATTTCTACAAATAAATCTCCCGCAAGGAAACCATTCGTGCGCTCGTATTGATGGCAACCATTCAAGAAAGGGATTTTAAGCAATTTTATTTTCTTATTTCTTTTCTTTTTCTTCCTGTCAATGGCTAATGGTCTGGATCGAACAAAGATGTGTTGTTCTCCGTTTCCTGATATTTGATTTTGTGTTCGGTTAAAAACAAACATTATTTCCGATTAGTGTAGCACATCAACGATTCTCCCACGCGCCAAGTCTCAAGACTATATCTGAAAGTTCCTGACTTACCGAAATTTTGTTCATGATTTATATTTCTAACGCATTAAAAGACATAGAAATGTAACTATATACTACGTTTAAATCGTTGATAAATGTCACAAAAGGCCAACTATTATTTAGGATATGAATCATATTCTTAATAAAAAATGAGTAATGGTTTCGCATGGAATGGCTGACCATCCTAGCCAGGCTGGCAAATTGTTCAATCTTCGTTGCTTCAGGGATGATTCAAGGGTACTCAAGTCTCTGGTTCAAGATCTACTATATGTAACTGTAGTAATGGCATCGGCAGATGTTAAGATCATACCTAGAATAGACTTGAAAAAAGGGCCCGGCAGAAGTCAAGATCCGACATGGAATAAAGCTGAAAAAAACGGCCCCAGCAGAGGTGAATATCGGACCTGGGATATACCGGAAAAAAGCACCCCGGCAGAGGTCAAAGTCCCACTTGGAATAGACTTGAAGTAAAAGACCCCGGCAGAGATCACTGTCCGAACTGGAATTACCTTGAAGAAATGACCCCAGCAGAGGCCAAGATCCGACCTGGAATAGACCTGAAGAAATTACCCTAGTAGAGGTCAAGATCCGACCTAGAATAGACAAGAAAAAAAAGATACAGCATAGGTGAAGATCCCACCTGGAATATACCTGAAAGAGAACCCGCCAGAGGTCAAGATCCAAGCTGCAATAGATCTGAAGTAATGACCCTGGCAAAACCAAGATCCGACCTATAATAGACCATAAAAAAGAACCTGCAGAGGTCAAGATCCGACCTGAAATAGACATGAAAAAAGGACACGGCAGAGGTCAAAATCCCACCTGGAAGAGACCTGCAAAAGTCCGAATGTAAATAGTATTTGAATAATGATAACTGCTCATCCCAGAAATTCATACAGAAGCGATCAGGTGATAAAAACAACAAAGATGAGGAGAATAGTCCGAATGTAAATAGTGTTTGAATAATGATAACTCCTCATCCCAGAAATTCACACAGAAGGCGATCAGGTGATAAAAACAACAAAGATGAGGAGAATAGTCCGAATGTAAATAGTGTTTGAATAATGATAACTCCTCATCCCAGAAATTCTTACAGAAGGCGATCAGGTGATAAAAACAACAAAGATGAGGACAATAGTCCGAATGTAAATAGTGTTTGAATAATGATAACACCTCATCCCAGAAATTCACACAGAAGGCAATCAGGTATTAAAAACAAAAAAGATGAAGACAATAGTCCGAATGTAAATAGTGTTTGAATAATGATAACTCCTCATCCCAGAAATTCACACAAAAGGCAATCAGGTGATAAAAAAACAACAAAGATGAAGACAATAGTCCGAATGTAAATAGTGTTTGAATAATGATAACTGCTCATCCCAGAAATTCACAGAGAAGGCAATCAGGTGATAAAAACAACAAAGATGAGGACAATAGTCCGAATGTAAATAGTGTTTGAATAATGATAACTCCTCATCCCAGAAATTCGCACAAAAGGCAATCAGGTGATAAAAACAACAAAGATGAGGACAATAGTCCGAATGTAAATAGTGTTTGAATAATGATAACTGCTGATCCCAGAAATTCACACAGAAGGCAATCAGGTGATAAAAACAACAAAGATGAGGACAATAGTCCGAATGTAAATAGTGTTTGAATAATGATAACACCTCATCCCAGAAATTCACACAGAAGGCAATCAGGTGATAAAAACAACAAAGATGAGGACAATAGTCCCAATGTAAATAGTGTTTGAATAATGATAATTGCTCATCCCAGAAATTCACACAAAAGGCAATCAGGTGATAAAAACAACAGAGATGAGGACAATAGTCCGAATGTAAATAGTGTTTGAATAATGATAATTGCTCATCCCAGAAATTCACACAAAAGGCAATCAGGTGATAAAAACAACAAAGATGAGGACAACAGTCCGAATGTAAATAGTGTATGAATAATGATAATTGCTCATCCCAGAAATTCACACAAAAGGCAATCAGGTGATAAAAACAACAGAGATGAGGACAATAGTCCGAATGTAAATAGTGTTTGAATAATGATAATTGCTCATCCCATAAATTCACACAAAAGGCAATCAGGTGATAAAAACAACAAAGATGAGGACAATAGTCCGAATGTAAATAGTGTTTGAATAATGATAATTGCTCATCCCAGAAATTCACACAAAAGGCAATCAGGTGATAAAAACAACAGAGATGAGGACAATAGTCCGAATGTAAATAGTGTTTGAATAATGATAATTGCTCATCCCATAAATTCACACAAAAGGCAATCAGGTGATAAAAACAAGAATGATGAGGACAGTAGTCCGAATGTAAATAGTATTTGAATAATGATAACTGCTCATCTCAGAAATTCACACAAAAGGCAATCAGGTGATAAAAACAACAAAGATGAGGACAATAGTCCGAATGTAAATAGTGTTTGAATAATGATAACTGCTCATCCCAAATAATTATACAGAAATTTTTTCTTTGAGTTTTCCAGTAAGAAAATGCTAGTCATTATTTTTTCTCTTCTTTATTCTTTTATTTTCCTCACTCCTTAATTTTGTTTTTCTTTGGTCACACTCAGTAACCTCTTAGTGGCTTTATTCCCTTGACTGGTGTGAAATGATTTAAAAAAACACACACAAATTTACCGAGAGCTGGAAAGTGATTTGTTGATTGATTGAAAACGAAACAAAGCGTCCGAACGTTTCCGACAGAAATAACGAACATCTGGACAGTCGGAAAGTGAATATGAATCATAACCACTTATCTGAAAGTGGCAATGTAAACAATAATGGCGGGAAATATAGCCGAAATGATCCATTTCATATTAATATCAACTTATGTCATAAGGTCAAAAAGTGACAATATTTTAGATGATGATAGCTGAAATGATTCCACTGAATATTAACAGCCTCTCATCTCAAAGTTTCTTACAAAAGCAACAAAGAATATGATAAGAGCCGATAAGATAATTAAATACAGATACACCACAATTCAAAATGTTAGCGAAGGGAACCAGGTAAAACAGAGAAGATAATTGAAAAGTTGCATTGAATATTAACACATTTATTGAAAATTAACACATTTTAAAATCTCAGTTTTTCAACGTCTTAATGTTGAATATTAACACATTTTAAAATCACAGTTTTCCAACGTTGTAATGTTGAATATTAACGGATTTATTGAATATTAACACATTTATTGAAAATTAACACATTTTAAAATCTTAGTTTTTCAACGTCTTAATGTTAAATATTAACACATTTATTGAATATTAACACATTTATTGAATACTAACACATTTAAAATCGCAGGTTTCCAACGTCGTAATGTTGAATATTAACAGATTTATTGAATATTAACACATTTATTGAATACTAACACATTTATTGCATATTAACTTATTTAACTGCATAGTAACAAATTATAAAATCAGTTTTCCACTCTCGTAATGTTGAATATTAACACATTTATTGATTATTAACATACTTATTGCATATTAACACATTTTAAAATCGCAGTTTACCAACGTCTTAATATTGAATATTAACACTTTTATTGAATGCTAACACATTTATAGAATATTAACACATTTGGAATCTCAGTTTTCCAATGTTGTAATGTTGAATTACTAACACATTTATTGAATATTAACATATTCTAAAATCTCAGTTTTCCAGCATCGTAATGATGAATATTAACACATTTATTCAATATTAACACATTTATTGAACATTAACATATTTTATTGCATATTAACAGATTTTAAAATCAGTTTTCCACTGTCGTAATGTTGAATATTAACACATTGATTATTAACATATTTATTGCATATTAACACATTTTAAAATTTCATTTTTCCAATGTTGTAATATTGAATATTACACATTCATTGAATATTAACATATTTTAAAAATATTAATGCATTTGAAAATATCAAGGTCCCCTTGTCGTAAGGTTGAATATCAACCCCTCTTAAAATCTCAGTTTTCGACCATCGCAACGTTGAATAGTAAGACATTTAATGAATTTTAAAATCTCAGTTTTCAACCGTCGTAATGTTGCTTCCCTGATACTGTGATAGTAAATCTTCGATAATCTGTGTGCTTAGAACATTCACTTTCTTTCTATGAAACCCGAGTTTGAATCTCAATTGAGTCGATTTCATCATGAAGGTGACTACTTGCTGTTATCGGTCTGTTCGTAGCGATTCCAGCGTGGGGCACCTTTGAAAGAGCCTGAAAACAATACAACGGGATGGCCCAAGACTTGTAACTGAAATTGGGTAGACAGAAACTGTCTGTCTGTGGTTGTGCTAGCACGAAGTGACAAGTCATCGTGACTGAGGCTTTGAACGTGCTGGCCTTTCTCAGACTCTTGATCATGCTAGATAAGGCAGTTCTCTTCCTGAAACTTTAACTAAGTTACCCGCAACACAGTTACACCATAAACCACAGATGGGCTCTGTGGCTATTGACCAAACACCAATGTGCCTGAGAAGACCTCTGCAACAGAGATTCGCTAGACGCCCTATTAGACGCGCATCTTCGGTTACGAGTAGTCAGTCATTAATTGTTCGCCAAGTTCTTCGCTGTGGTAATCATTGTTTTTAGAAATTTAAGCGCAGTACTAGACTGTCGACTAAATCTCATTAATTTATTATCGAGTTGGCTAGATATAACCGTAAATTCTATGTTAAAAATTTTCCAGCACATCTCAATTGGGGAACTCTCTTCTGTCTCCATGCTTTCCAGCCAACTTTAAACTGCAAAAATTTAAATGCAATGTCAATCGCTATCTTTCTGATTACTCTTTCCTCTTCCTGCTCATTATTAATGTTCTTGTTCCTAATTCTGCCACGCCATATAACTCATTGTGTCTTAGTGGCTTTACTGCCTTGATTGTGAAACTCCCTTCAGTTTCCATGCTTTCTAGCCAACATTGATCTGCAAAAATGTAAATGCAATGTCAATTGCTATCTATTATCCTTCTGATTGCTCTTTCCTCTCCCCGTTCATTATTAATGTTTCTGTTCCTAATTCTTCCACACCCTGTAAACGCTTGTGTCTTAGTGGCTTTATTGCCTTGAAAAGGGTGAAATAAAGATAACAAAAACCAAAATGTGATGGACTAGGGATGATGTTTCTTTTACAATTAGTTTCAATAATTGACCATTTGAGTTCTGAACACCGGTTGAACGGTGGTAGAGAAAAATGGCGTAATGCCCAGCTACCGATTGAACGGTGGGTAAAACATTTGTAGCTATTTTCTTTATCTACCGTGAAACATTACGTGCCAATTGTTTGCGAATTTTGACTCAGGGGCTCAGACAGAAGGGTTAACAATTTTCAGGAACGCAGGGCTCAAATTAATTTGTACATCGACTTGTTTCCAGTTTTCGTACTGTGCGAATTCAGCGCTGAATACTTTGAACTGAAAAAAAATATCTACTATGTCACATGGGGTTACCGAGTTGAAAGAACAGGATTCATAATTAGAGAAGATGACGATTGCAAAAAAAAAAAAAAAACAAAACGAAAAAAAGATGAGGATACTCGAAAATATTTATTGAACATTGGCACGCTATATCGCCAATTTAACAACGCCGTCTAGAAAAAAAAAAAAGGAAATTCTTACCAAAATTTTATCGAAGGTTAAACAACAAATTTCTAAACTATTAAACTTTGTAAAATTTATCCAACCAAAACAAATTTATTTTACGTTGAGAACGAATCATCTAAAGAAGAAAAAAAAAGAAGATTCTTCGGCACCAACAATAAATTTCCTTGGGCTATGGAATAATCTCTTTGATTCTTTTGATGAGGTAAACAAGTTTTCTCGCGAAGAAAGTTTCAAAGCGAAAATATGAAAGGTCGTATTTAATATCTCTAAATACTTTGGCACTGAAAATCATAAAAAAAGGAAAGAGATATAAAGATTGGAATAGGTAGGTATATATCTAGGTGAGTTGGTTTAAAGATTCAAAACGTATGATTTTAACGGGTGGACTCAAGTTTGTAACACTAGAATAGAACGAATAAAAAAGATTTTTTTTTTAAATATTACAAAATAACAAATAAACACCTACGTTTCCGTCAAAGTTAAAGAGCAAACAAGAAATTTCGATGTTCCTGTGAGTGTTAAATTTTCCAAGCCTTCATTTCTCATTATACGTTCTAGAAATTTCAATGTTCTCTTTCTGATAGACAAACTTTACTATAAATTTATTCAATGGCTATTGTTCGGATGAGCATATAAACCTTTCCCTACCCGTACATGTCTCCTAGGCCCTGTTAGTCTAGTCTCACATTCTGTCGACGTGCAACCGCTCAGTTCGAACCCCGCTTGTTTCGATGTCTCAATCCTAGTACTGCTATTGGATAAGGAGAGTTATACAGCTTCCAAACGGGTTTAGAGATCGGTGCCAATATAAGTCGTCGGTCGTCCAAGTCTCGGGTCTTCAAGTGTTGGTTTGTACGAACGAAGAAAGTTGCCTTTTAGTCAATAAGCAAGGTGAGAGAGAAGAGTCTACGAGGAAGAAGAAGAAGAGAGAGAGAGAGAGAATATATATAGAGAGGGAAATAGTGATAAAAAGAAAGAAAGTGAGGGAGAGCGAGTGAGAAAGAAAGAGAGAGGGAGAGATAATGAGAGAGTGCGAGAGAGAGAAAGAGAGTGAATCACAACGAGATTTGTAGATGCGCGTGTTGCCTTTCTTCTTTTAGACAATAAGCAAGGTGAGAAAGAAATTTCTACGAAGAAGAAGAAGAAAAAGAAGGAGAGAGAGAGAGAATACATATATAGAGAGGGCAATAGTGAGAAAGAGAAAGAAAGTGAGGGAGAGGGTGTAAGAAATAAAGAGAGAGGGAGATATAGTGACAGAGTGCGAGAAAGAGGAAGAGAGTGAGTCATAACGGGATTTTTAGATGCGCGTGTACTTTATATAAATATCCCATTAATCATCGGCTTTCCAATGGAGGTTAGTAGTTCCAGGAATGCGGGTTAGTAGCAAAATATATATATACAATGTTCAGTTACGACGTATCACTATATGACTTCTTACTGAGTCTAGGTGCTTGCTCATTGTGACTCTTGCTCGTTCGACCTTCTTTCGCGTTCTTCTCCCGGGTCTTCACGCATCAGTAGTATATGTATACCCTGGGTGAGTCCATTTGTGTAAAAAGGGGAGAACCCCACAACACTATCTATCAGGTTGGTGCAAAAATAATGTCGTTTTTTGACGATTTTTTTGATTATCGTTCACCCATTTATCCAACTTTTTTGACTTCCCTATTTGCTTTAAATGGCGAACGACTGTTGAGTGATCGACCTCAAGTTCAACAGCAACTTCTCGTGTGTTTTTGCGAGGATCGGCTTCAATTAAGGCTTTCAAATGTTCGTTATCAACCGCACTCGGCCGGCCGCGACCGTTTTTATCTTCGAGGCACTCGTCACCATTGCGAAATTACTTGAACCACCGTTGTGCCACACGTTCGTTAGTGGTTCCTGGGCCAAACGCATCATTGATATCACGAGCTGTCTCGGCAGCTTTTCGGCCTAGTTTGAATTGGAACAGGAAGATCGTGCGGATTTGAATTTTGTCCATGCTGTCGAAAAGCCTGCAAAAAATGAATGAAGAGATTGAGAACGGTAACGAATAACACGATTCGATAGAGCGAAAAACGCGCTACAAAATGATATATCACATGGCTATCAATGAATTAATTCAGAAATCATATATAAAAGTAATATATGTGAGAAAACGACATTATTTTTGCACCAACCTAATATCTATTTCAGTCTTTTTATATCTATCTATGTAACTATCTACGTAAGCAAAATGATTTAATAATCTAGTTAAAATATCAGTTTTGTAACCTGAACCCATTAATCTATCTATCTATCTATCTATCTATCTATCTATCTATCTATCTGTTTCATAAGGAGAGTTATATAGCTTCCATACTTTTTTAGGGATTGGTGCCATTATAAGTCGTAGATCGTCAAGTCATGGTTCTTCAAGTGTTGCGATTCTTACAGACATAGAAAGTTGTATTTCTTCTTTTAGTCAATAAGAAACAATAATGCTTGTTTTGGTTATAAACGATGTAATGAAATATTTGGTTTGGTGTGGTTTGTTTTACGGTATATCAACCACAATGGGTTAATTAATGCCGCCAACATTTTTAGGATAGATTCGTATGAATAGAATATGTATTCTTTGCTTTAGATTGGTTTGGTTTATTTTGTTTTACGGCATATCAACCTCAATTGGTTTTTTAATGCCAACAACATTTTTTAGGATAGATTCGTATGAATAGAATATGTATTCTTTGCTTTAGATTGGTTTGGTTTATTTTGTTTTACGGCATATCAACCTCAATGGTTTTTTTAATGCCAACAACCTTTTTAGGATAGATTCGTATGAATAGAATATGTATTCTTTGCTTTAGATTGGTTTGGTTTATTTTGTTTTACGGCATATCAACCTCAATTGGTTTTTTAATGCCAACAACATTTTTAGGATAGATTCGTATGAATAGAATATGTATTCTTTGCTTTAGATTGGTTTGGTTTATTTTGTTTTACGGCATATCAACCTCAATGGTTTTTTTTAATGCCAACAACATTTTTAGGATAGATTCGTATGAATAGAATATGTATTCTTTGGTTCAGATTGGTTTGGTTTATTTTGTTTTACGGCATATCAACCTTAATTTTTTTTTTTAATGCCAACAACATATTTAGGATAGATTCGTATGAATAGAATATGTATTCTTTGGTTTAGATTGGTTTGGTTTATTTTGTTTTACGGCATATCAACCTCAATGGTTTTTTTAATGCCAACAACATTTTTAGGATAGATTCGTATGAATATAATATGTATTCTTTGCTGTAGATTGGTTTGGTTTATTTTGTTTTACGGCATATCAACATCAATGGTTTTTTTTAATGCCAACAACATTTTTAGGATAGATTCGTATGAACAGAATATGTATTCTTTGGTTTAGATTGGTTTGTTTTATTGTGTTTTACGCCATATCAACCTCAATTGGTTTTTTAATGCCAACAACATTTTTAGGATAGATTCGTATGAATAGAATATGTATTCTTTGGTTTAGATTGGTTTGGTTTATTTTGTTTTACGGCATATCAACCTCAATTGGTTTTTTAATGCCAACAACATTTTTAGGATAGATTCGTATGAATAGAATATGTATTCTTTGATTTAGATTGGTTTGGTTTATTTTGTTTTACGGCATATCAACCTCAATTGGTTTTTTAATGCCAACAACATTTTTAGGATAGATTCGTATGAATAGAATATGTATTCTTTGCTTTAGATTGGTTTGGTTTATTTTGTTTTACGGCATATCAACCTCAATGGTTTTTTTAATGCCAACAACCTTTTTAGGATAGATTCGTATGAATAGAATATGTATTCTTTGCTTTAGATTGGTTTGGTTTATTTTGTTTTACGGCATATCAACCTCAATTGGTTTTTTAATGCCAACAACATTTTTAGGATAGATTCGTATGAATAGAATATGTATTCTTTGCTTTAGATTGGTTTGGTTTATTTTGTTTTACGGCATATCAACCTCAATGTGTTATTTAATGCCAACAACATTTTTAGGATAGATTCGTATGAATAGAATATGTATTCTTTGCTTTAGATTGGTTTGGTTTATTTTGTTTTACGGCATATCAACCTCAATTGGTTTTTTAATGCCAACAACATTTTTAGGATAGATTCGTATGAATAGAATATGTATTCTTTGCTTTAGATTGGTTTGGTTTATTTTGTTTTACGGCATATCAACCTCAATTGGTTTTTTAATGCCAACAACATTTTTAGGATAGATTCGTATGAATAGAATATGTATTCTTTGCTTTAGATTGGTTTGGTTTATTTTGTTTTACGGCATATCAACCTCAATGGTTTTTTTAATGCCAACAACATTTTTAGGATAGATTCGTATGAATAGAATATGTATTCTTTGCTTTAGATTGGTTTGGTTTATTTTGTTTTACGGCATATCAACCTCAATGGTTTTTTTTAATGCCAACAACATTTTTAGGATAGATTTGTATGAATAGAATATGTATTCTTTGGTTCAGATTGGTTTGGTTTATTTTGTTTTACGGCATATCAACCTTAATTGTTTTTTTTAATGCCAACAACATTTTTAGGATAGATTCGTATGAATAGAATATGTATTCATTGGTTTAGATTGGTTTGGTTTATTTTGTTTTACGGCATATCAACCTCAATGATTTTTTTAATGCCAACAACATTTTTAGGATAGATTCGTATGAATAGAATATGTATTCTTTGCTTTAGATTGGTTTGGTTTATTTTGTTTTACGGCATATCAACCTCAATGGTTTTTTTAATGCCAACAACCTTTTTAGGATAGATTCGTATGAATAGAATATGTATTCTTTGCTTTAGATTGGTTTGGTTTATTTTGTTTTACGGCATATCAACCTCAATTGGTTTTTTAATGCCAACAACATTTTTAGGATAGATTCGTATGAATAGAATATGTATTCTTTGCTTTAGATTGGTTTGGTTTATTTTGTTTTACGCATATCAACCTCAATGTGTTATTTAATGCCAACAACATTTTTAGGATAGATTCGTATGAATAGAATATGTATTCTTTGCTTTAGATTGGTTTGGTTTATTTTGTTTTACGGCATATCAACCTCAATTGGTTTTTTAATGCCAACAACCTTTTTAGGATAGATTCGTATGAATAGAATATGTATTCTTTGCTTTAGATTGGTTTGGTTTATTTTGGTTTACGGCATATCAACCTCAATTGGTTTTTTAATGCCAACAACATTTTTAGGATAGATTCGTATGAATAGAATATGTATTCTTTGCTTTAGATTGGTTTGGTTTATTTTGTTTTACGGCATATCAACCTCAATTGGTTTTTTAATGCCAACAACATTTTTAGGATAGATTCGTATGAATAGAATATGTATTCTTTGCTTTAGATTGGTTTGGTTTATTTTGTTTTACGGCATATCAACCTCAATGTGTTATTTAATGCCAACAACATTTTTAGGATAGATTCGTATGAATAGAATATGTATTCTTTGGTTCAGATTGGTTTGGTTTATTTTGTTTTCCGGCATATCAACCTTAATTGTTTTTGTTAATGCCAACAACATTTTTAGGATAGATTCGTATGAATAGAATATGTATTCTTTGGTTTAGATTGGTTTGGTTTATTTTGTTTTACGGCATATCAACCTCAATTGGTTTTTTAATGCCAACAACATTTTTAGGATAGATTCGTATGAATAGAATATGTATTCTTTGCTTTAGATTGGTTTGGTTTATTTTGTTTTACGGCATATCAACCTCAATTGGTTTTTTAATGCCAACAACATTTTTAGGATAGATTCGTATGAATAGAATATGTATTCTTTGCTTTAGATTGGTTTGGTTTATTTTGTTTTACGGCATATCAACCTCAATGGTTTTTTTAATGCCAACAACCTTTTTAGGATAGATTCGTATGAATAGAATATGTATTCTTTGCTTTAGATTGGTTTGGTTTATTTTGTTTTACGGCATATCAACCTCAATGGTTTTTTTTAATGCCAACAACATTTTTAGGATAGATTCGTATGAATAGAATATGTATTCTTTGGTTCAGATTGGTTTGGTTTATTTTGTTTTACGGCATATCAACCTTAATTGTTTTTTTTAATGCCAACAACATTTTTAGGATAGATTCGTATGAATAGAATATGTATTCATTGGATTAGATTGGTTTGGTTTATTTTGTTTAACGGCATATCAACCTCAATGATTTTTTTAATGCCAACAACATTTTTAGGATAGATTCGTATGAATATAATATGTATTCTTTGCTGTAGATTGGTTTGGTTTATTTTGTTTTACGGCATATCAACCTCAATTGTTTTTTTAATGCCAACAACATTTTTAGGATAGATTCGTATGAATAGAATATGTATTCTTTGAATTAGAATCGTTTGGTTTATTTTGTTTTACGAGATATCAACCTCAATGGTTTTTTTTAATGCCAACAACATTTTTAGGATAGATTCGTATGAATAGAATATGTATTCTTTGCTTTAGATTGGTTTGGTTTATTTTGTTTTACGGCATATCAACCTCAATGGTTTTTTTTAATGCCAACAACATTTTTAGGATAGATTCGTATGAATAGAATATGTATTCTTTGGTTCAGATTGGTTTGGTTTATTTTGTTTTACGGCATATCAACCTCAATTGGTTTTTTAATGCCAACAACATTTTTAGGATAGATTCGTATGAATAGAATATGTATTCTTCGCTTTAGATTGGTTTGGTTTATTTTGTTTTACGGCATATCAACCTCAATGGTTTTTTTTAATGCCAACAAAATTTTTAGGATAGATTCGTATGAATAGAATATGTATTCTTTGGTTCAGATTGGTTTGGTTTATTTTGTTTTACGGCATATCAACCTTAATTGTTTTTTTTAATGCCAACAACATTTTTAGGATAGATTCGTATGAATAGAATATGTATTCTTTTGTTTAGATTGGTTTGGTTTATTTTGTTTTACGGCATATCAACCTCAATGTGTTATTTAATGCCAACAACATTTTTAGGATAGATTCGTATGAATAGAATATGTATTCTTTTGTTTAGATTGGTTTGGTTTATTTTGTTTTACGGCATATCAACCTCAATGTGTTATTTAATGCCAACAACATTTTTAGGATAGATTCGTATGAATAGAATATGTATTCTTTGCTTTAGATTGGTTTGGTTTATTTTGTTTTACGGCATATCAACCTCAATTGGTTTTTTAATGCCAACAACATTTTTAGGATAGATTCGTATGAATAGAATATGTATTCTTTGCTTTAGATTGGTTTGGTTTATTTTGTTTTACGGCATATCAACCTCAATTGGTTTTTTAATGCCAACAACATTTTTAGGATAGATTCGTATGAATAGAATATGTATTCTTTGCTTTAGATTGGTTTGGTTTATTTTGTTTTACGGCATATCAACCTCAATGGTTTTTTTAATGCCAACAACATTTTTAGGATAGATTCGTATGAATAGAATATGTATTCTTTGCTTTAGATTGGTTTGGTTTATTTTGTTTTACGGCATATCAACCTCAATGGTTTTTTTTAATGCCAACAACATTTTTAGGATAGATTTGTATGAATAGAATATGTATTCTTTGGTTCAGATTGGTTTGGTTTATTTTGTTTTACGGCATATCAACCTTAATTGTTTTTTTTAATGCCAACAACATTTTTAGGATAGATTCGTATGAATAGAATATGTATTCATTGGTTTAGATTGGTTTGGTTTATTTTGTTTTACGGCATATCAACCTCAATGATTTTTTTAATGCCAACAACATTTTTAGGATAGATTCGTATGAATAGAATATGTATTCTTTGCTTTAGATTGGTTTGGTTTATTTTGTTTTACGGCATATCAACCTCAATGGTTTTTTTAATGCCAACAACCTTTTTAGGATAGATTCGTATGAATAGAATATGTATTCTTTGCTTTAGATTGGTTTGGTTTATTTTGTTTTACGGCATATCAACCTCAATTGGTTTTTTAATGCCAACAACATTTTTAGGATAGATTCGTATGAATAGAATATGTATTCTTTGCTTTAGATTGGTTTGGTTTATTTTGTTTTACGCATATCAACCTCAATGTGTTATTTAATGCCAACAACATTTTTAGGATAGATTCGTATGAATAGAATATGTATTCTTTGCTTTAGATTGGTTTGGTTTATTTTGTTTTACGGCATATCAACCTCAATTGGTTTTTTAATGCCAACAACCTTTTTAGGATAGATTCGTATGAATAGAATATGTATTCTTTGCTTTAGATTGGTTTGGTTTATTTTGTTTTACGGCATATCAACCTCAATTGGTTTTTTAATGCCAACAACATTTTTAGGATAGATTCGTATGAATAGAATATGTATTCTTTGCTTTAGATTGGTTTGGTTTATTTTGTTTTACGGCATATCAACCTCAATTGGTTTTTTAATGCCAACAACATTTTTAGGATAGATTCGTATGAATAGAATATGTATTCTTTGCTTTAGATTGGTTTGGTTTATTTTGTTTTACGGCATATCAACCTCAATGTGTTATTTAATGCCAACAACATTTTTAGGATAGATTCGTATGAATAGAATATGTATTCTTTGGTTCAGATTGGTTTGGTTTATTTTGTTTTCCGGCATATCAACCTTAATTGTTTTTGTTAATGCCAACAACATTTTTAGGATAGATTCGTATGAATAGAATATGTATTCTTTGGTTTAGATTGGTTTGGTTTATTTTGTTTTACGGCATATCAACCTCAATTGGTTTTTTAATGCCAACAACATTTTTAGGATAGATTCGTATGAATAGAATATGTATTCTTTGCTTTAGATTGGTTTGGTTTATTTTGTTTTACGGCATATCAACCTCAATTGGTTTTTTAATGCCAACAACATTTTTAGGATAGATTCGTATGAATAGAATATGTATTCTTTGCTTTAGATTGGTTTGGTTTATTTTGTTTTACGGCATATCAACCTCAATGGTTTTTTTAATGCCAACAACCTTTTTAGGATAGATTCGTATGAATAGAATATGTATTCTTTGCTTTAGATTGGTTTGGTTTATTTTGTTTTACGGCATATCAACCTCAATGGTTTTTTTTAATGCCAACAACATTTTTAGGATAGATTCGTATGAATAGAATATGTATTCTTTGGTTCAGATTGGTTTGGTTTATTTTGTTTTACGGCATATCAACCTTAATTGTTTTTTTTTAATGCCAACAACATTTTTAGGATAGATTCGTATGAATAGAATATGTATTCATTGGTTTAGATTGGTTTGGTTTATTTTGTTTAACGGCATATCAACCTCAATGATTTTTTTAATGCCAACAACATTTTTAGGATAGATTCGTATGAATATAATATGTATTCTTTGCTGTAGATTGGTTTGGTTTATTTTGTTTTACGGCATATCAACCTCAATTGTTTTTTTAATGCCAACAACATTTTTAGGATAGATTCGTATGAATAGAATATGTATTCTTTGAATTAGAATCGTTTGGTTTATTTTGTTTTACGAGATATCAACCTCAATGGTTTTTTTTAATGCCAACAACATTTTTAGGATAGATTCGTATGAATAGAATATGTATTCTTTGCTTTAGATTGGTTTGGTTTATTTTGTTTTACGGCATATCAACCTCAATGGTTTTTTTTAATGCCAACAACATTTTTAGGATAGATTCGTATGAATAGAATATGTATTCTTTGGTTCAGATTGGTTTGGTTTATTTTGTTTTACGGCATATCAACCTCAATTGGTTTTTTAATGCCAACAACATTTTTAGGATAGATTCGTATGAATAGAATATGTATTCTTCGCTTTAGATTGGTTTGGTTTATTTTGTTTTACGGCATATCAACCTCAATGGTTTTTTTTAATGCCAACAAAATTTTTAGGATAGATTCGTATGAATAGAATATGTATTCTTTGGTTCAGATTGGTTTGGTTTATTTTGTTTTACGGCATATCAACCTTAATTGTTTTTTTTAATGCCAACAACATTTTTAGGATAGATTCGTATGAATAGAATATGTATTCTTTTGTTTAGATTGGTTTGGTTTATTTTGTTTTACGGCATATCAACCTCAATGGTTTTTTTAATGCCAACAACATTTTTAGGATAGATTCGTATGAATATAATATGTATTCTTTGCTGTAGATTGGTTTGGTTTATTTTGTTTTACGGCATATCAACCTCAATTGTTTTTTTAATGCCAACAACATTTTTAGGATAGATTCGTATGAATAGAATATGTATTCTTTGCTTTAGATTGGTTTGGTTTATTTTGTTTTACGGCATATCAACCTCAATGGTTTTTTTAATGCCAACAACCTTTTTAGGATAGATTCGTATGAATAGAATATGTATTCTTTGCTTTAGATTGGTTTGGTTTATTTTGTTTTACGGCATATCAACCTCAATTGTTTTTTTAATGCCAACAACATTTTTAGGATAGATTCGTATGAATAGAATATGTATTCTTTGCTTTAGATTGGTTTGGTTTATTTTGTTTTACGGCATATCAACCTCAATGTGTTATTTAATGCCAACAACATTTTTAGGATAGATTCGTATGAATAGAATATGTATTCTTTGCTTTAGATTGGTTTGGTTTATTTTGTTTTACGGCATATCAACCTCAATTGGTTTTTTAATGCCAACAACCTTTTTAGGATAGATTCGTATGAATAGAATATGTATTCTTTGCTTTAGATTGGTTTGGTTTATTTTGTTTTACGGCATATCAACCTCAATTGGTTTTTTAATGCCAACAACATTTTTAGGATAGATTCGTATGAATAGAATATGTATTCTTTGCTTTAGATTGGTTTGGTTTATTTTGTTTTACGGCATATCAACCTCAATTGGTTTTTTAATGCCAACAACATTTTTAGGATAGATTCGTATGAATAGAATATGTATTCTTTGCTTTAGATTGGTTTGGTTTATTTTGTTTTACGGCATATCAACCTCAATGTGTTATTTAATGCCAACAACATTTTTAGGATAGATTCGTATGAATAGAATATGTATTCTTTGGTTCAGATTGGTTTGGTTTATTTTGTTTTCCGGCATATCAACCTTAATTGTTTTTTTTAATGCCAACAACATTTTTAGGATAGATTCGTATGAATAGAATATGTATTCTTTGGTTTAGATTGGTTTGGTTTATTTTGTTTTACGGCATATCAACCTCAATTGGTTTTTTAATGCCAACAACATTTTTAGGATAGATTCGTATGAATAGAATATGTATTCTTTGCTTTAGATTGGTTTGGTTTATTTTGTTTCACGGCATATCAACCTCAATTGGTTTTTTAATGCCAACAACATTTTTAGGATAGATTCGTATGAATAGAATATGTATTCTTTGCTTTAGATTGGTTTGGTTTATTTTGTTTTACGGCATATCAACCTCAATGGTTTTTTTAATGCCAACAACCTTTTTAGGATAGATTCGTATGAATAGAATATGTATTCTTTGCTTTAGATTGGTTTGGTTTATTTTGTTTTACGGCATATCAACCTCAATGGTTTTTTTTAATGCCAACAACATTTTTAGGATAGATTCGTATGAATAGAATATGTATTCTTTGGTTCAGATTGGTTTGGTTTATTTTGTTTTACGGCATATCAACCTTAATTGTTTTTTTTAATGCCAACAACATTTTTAGGATAGATTCGTATGAATAGAATATGTATTCATTGGTTTAGATTGGTTTGGTTTATTTTGTTTAACGGCATATCAACCTCAATGATTTTTTTAATGCCAACAACATTTTTAGGATAGATTCGTATGAATATAATATGTATTCTTTGCTGTAGATTGGTTTGGTTTATTTTGTTTTACGGCATATCAACCTCAATTGTTTTTTTAATGCCAACAACATTTTTAGGATAGATTCGTATGAATAGAATATGTATTCTTTGAATTAGAATCGTTTGGTTTATTTTGTTTTACGAGATATCAACCTCAATGGTTTTTTTTAATGCCAACAACATTTTTAGGATAGATTCGTATGAATAGAATATGTATTCTTTGCTTTAGATTGGTTTGGTTTATTTTGTTTTACGGCATATCAACCTCAATGGTTTTTTTTAATGCCAACAACATTTTTAGGATAGATTCGTATGAATAGAATATGTATTCTTTGGTTCAGATTGGTTTGGTTTATTTTGTTTTACGGCATATCAACCTCAATTGGTTTTTTAATGCCAACAACATTTTTAGGATAGATTCGTATGAATAGAATATGCATTCTTCGCTTTAGATTGGTTTGGTTTATTTTGTTTTACGGCATATCAACCTCAATGTTTTTTTTTAATGCCAACAAAATTTTTAGGATAGATTCGTATGAATAGAATATGTATTCTTTGGTTCAGATTGGTTTGGTTTATTTTGTTTTACGGCATATCAACCTTAATTGTTTTTTTTAATGCCAACAACATTTTTAGGATAGATTCGTATGAATAGAATATGTATTCTTTGGTTTAGATTGGTTTGGTTTATTTTGTTTTACGGCATATCAACCTCAATGGTTTTTTTAATGCCAACAACATTTTTAGGATAGATTCGTATGAATATAATATGTATTCTTTGCTGTAGATTGGTTTGGTTTATTTTGTTTTACGGCATATCAACCTCAATGGTTTTTTTAATGCCAACAACATTTTTAGGATAGATTCGTATGAACAGAATATGTATTCTTTGGTTTAGATTGGTTTGTTTTATTGTGTTTTACGCCATATCAACCTCAATTGGTTTTTTAATGCCAACAACATTTTTAGGATAGATTCGTATGAATAGAATATGTATTCTTTGGTTTAGATTGGTTTGGTTTATTTTGTTTTACGGCATATCAACCTCAATTGGTTTTTTAATGCCAACAACATTTTTAGGATAGATTCGTATGAATAGAATATGTATTCTTTGCTTTAGATTGGTTTGGTTTATTTTGTTTTACGGCATATCAACCTAAATGGTTTTTTTAATGCCAACAACCTTTTTAGGATAGATTCCTAGGAATAGAATATGTATTCTTTGCTTTAGATTGGTTTGGTTTATTTTGTTTTACGGCATATCAACCTCAATTGGTTTTTTAATGCCAACAACATTTTTAGGATAGATTCGTATGAATAGAATATGTATTCTTTGGTTTAGATTGGTTTGGTTTATTTTGTTTTACGGCATATCAACCTCAATTGGTTTTTTAATGCCAACAACATTTTTAGGATAGATTCGTATGAATAGAATATGTATTCTTTGCTTTAGATTGGTTTGGTTTATTTTGTTTTACGGCATATCAACCTAAATGGTTTTTTTAATGCCAACAACCTTTTTAGGATAGATTCGTATGAATAGAATATGTATTCTTTGCTCTAGATTGGTTTGGTTTATTTTGTTTTACGGCATATCAACCTCAATTGGTTTTTTAATGCCAACAACATTTTTAGGATAGATTCGTATGAATAGAATATGTATTCTTTGCTTTAGATTGGTTTGGTTTATTTTGTTTTACGGCATATCAACCTCAATGGTTTTTTTTAATGCCAACAACATTTTTAGGATAGATTCGTATGAATAGAATATGTATTCTTTGGTTCAGATTGGTTTGGTTTATTTTGTTTTACGGCATATCAACCTTAATTGTTTTTTTTAATGCCAACAACATTTTTAGGATAGATTCGTATGAATAGAATATGTATTCTTTGGTTTAGATTGGTTTGGTTTATTTTGTTTTACGGCATATCAACCTCAATGGTTTTTTTAATGCCAACAACATTTTTAGGATAGATTCGTATGAATATAATATGTATTCTTTGCTGTAGATTGGTTTGGTTTATTTTGTTTTACGGCATATCAACCTCAATTGTTTTTTTAATGCCAACAACATTTTTAGGATAGATTCGTATGAATAGAATATGTATTCTTTGAATTAGAATCGTTTGGTTTATTTTGTTTTACGAGATATCAACCTCAATGGGTTTTTTTAATGCCAAAAACATTTTTAGGATAGATTCGTATGAATAGAATATGTATTCTTTGCTTTAGATTGGTTTGGTTTATTTTGTTTTACGGCATATCAACCTCAATGGTTTTTGTTAATGCCAACAACATTTTTAGGATAGATTCGTATGAATAGAATATGTATTCTTTGGTTCAGATTGGTTTGGTTTATTTTGTTTTACGGCATATCAACCTTAATTGTTTTTTTTTAATGCCAACAACATTTTTAGGATAGATTCGTATGAATAGAATATGTATTCTTTTGTTTAGATTGGTTTGGTTTATTTTGTTTTACGGCATATCAACCTCAATGGTTTTTTTAATGCCAACAACATTTTTAGGATAGATTCGTATGAATATAATATGTATTCTTTGCTGTAGATTGGTTTGGTTTATTTTGTTTTACGGCATATCAACCTCAATTGTTTTTTTAATGCCAACAACTTTTTTTAGGATAGATTCGTATGAATAGAATATGTATTCTTTGAATTAGAATCGTTTGGTTTATTTTGTTTTACGAGATATCAACCTCAATGGTTTTTTTTAATGCCAACAACATTTTTAGGATAGATTCGTATGAACAGAATATGTATTCTTTGGTTTAGATTGGTTTGTTTTATTGTATTTTACGCCATATCAACCTCAATTGGTTTTTTAATGCCAACAACATTTTTAGGATAGATTCGTAGGAATAGAATATGTATTCTTTGGTTTAGATTGGTTTGTTCTATTTTGTTTTAGGGCATATCAACCTCAATTGGTTTTTTAATGCCGACAACATTTTTAGGATAGATTCGTATGATTAGAATATATATTCTTTGCTTTAGATTGGTTTGGTTTATTTTGTTTTACGGCATATCAACCTCAATTGGTTTTAAAATGCCAACAACATTTTTAGGATAGATTCGTATGAGTAGAATATGTATTCTTTGCTTTAGATTGGTTTGGTTTATTTTGTTTTACGGCATATCAACCTCATTTGGTTTTTTAATGCCAACAACATTTTGAGGATAGATTCGTATGAATAGAATATGTATTCTTTGCTTTAGATTGCTTTGGTTTATTTTGTTTTACGGCATATCAACCTCAATTGGTTTTTTAATGCCAACAACATTTTTAGGATAGATTCGTATGAATAGAATATGTATTCTTTGCTTTAGATTGGTTTGGTTTATTTTGTTTTACGGCATATCAACCTCGATGGGTTTTTTAATGCAAACAACATTTCTGGGATAGATTTGTATGAATAGAATATATATTCTTTCGTTTAGATTGGTTTGGTCTATTTTGTTTTACGGCATATCAAACTCAATAGGTTTTTTAATGCCAAGAACATTTTTAGGATAGATTCCGATGAATAGAATATGTATTCTTTGGTTTAGATTGGTTTCGTTTATTTTGTTTTACGGCATATCAACCTCAATAGGTTTTTTAATGCCAACAACATTTTTAGGATAGATTCGTATGAATAGAATATGTATTCTTTGGTTTAGATTGGTTTGGTTTATTTTGTTTTACGGCATATCAACCTCGATGGGTTTTTTAATGCCGACAACATTTTTAGGATAGATTCGTATGAATAGAATATGTATTCTTTGGTTTAGATTGGTTTGGTCTATTTTGTTTTACGGCATATCAACCTCAATTGTTTTTTTAATGCCAACAACATTCTTAGGATAGATTATTATGAATAGAATATGTATTCTTTGGTTTAGATTCCTTTGGTTTATTTTGTTTTACGACATATCAACCTCAATGGCTTTTTTAATGCCAACAACATTTTTAGGATAGATTCGTATGAATAGAATATGTATTCTTTTCTTTAGATTGGTTTGGTTTATTTTGTTTTACGGCATATCAACCTCGATCGGTTTTTTAATGCCAACAACATTTTTAGGATAGAATCGTATAAATAGAATATGTATTCTTTCGTTTAGATTGGTTTGGTCTATTTTGTTTTACGGCATATCAACCTCAATAGGTTTTTTAATGCCAACAACATTTTTAGGATAGATTCGTATGAATAGAATATGTATTCTTTGCTTTAGATTGGTTTGGTTTATTTTGTTTTACGGCATATCAAACTCGATGCGTTTTTTAATGCAAACAACATTTTTAGGATAGATTTGTATGAATAGAATATATATTCTTTCGTTTAGATTGGTTTGGTCTATTTTGTTTTACGGCATATCAAACTCAATAGGTTTTTTAATGCCAAGAACATTTTTTAGGATAGTTTCCGATGAATAGAATATGTATTCTTTGGTTTAGATTGGTTTGGTTTATTTTGTTTTACGGCATATCAACCTCGATGGGTTTTTTAATGCCGACAACATTTTTAGGATAGATTCGTATGAATAGAATATATATTCTTTAGTTTAGATTGGTTTGGTTTATTTTGTTTTACGGCATATCAACCTCAATTGTTTTTTAATGCCAACAACATTTTTAGGATAGATTCGTATGAATAGAATATGTATTTTTTGGTTTAGATTGGTTTGGTTTATTTCGTTTTACGGCATATCAACCTCAATTGGTTTTTTAATGCCAACAATATTTTTAGGATAGATTCTTATGAATAGAATATGTATTCTTTGGTTTAGATTGGTTTGGTCTATTTTGTTTAACGGCATATCAACCTCAATTGTTTTTTTAATGCCAACAACATTTTTAAGGATAGATTCTTATGAATAGAATATGTATTCTTTGGTTTAGATTGGTTTGGTTTATTTTGTTTTACTGCATATCAACCTCAATTGGTTTTTTAATGCCAACAACATTTTAAGGATAGATTCGTATGAATAGAATATGTATTCTTTGCTTTAGTTTCCTTCGGTTTATTTTGTTTTACGACATATCAACCTCAATGGTTTTTTTAATGCCAACAACATTTTTAGGATAGATTCGTATGAATAGAATATGTATTCTTTTCTTTAGATTGGTTTGGTTTATTTTGTTTTACGGCATATCAACCTCGATCGGTTTTTTAATGCCAACAACATTTTTAAGATAGATTCGTATAAATAGAATATGTATTCTTTCGTTTAGATTGGTTTGGTCTATTTTGTTTTACGGCATATCAACCTCAATAGGTTTTTTAATGGCAACAACATTTTTAGGATAGATTCGTATGAATAGAATATGTATTCTTTGCTTTAGATTGGTTTGGTTTATTTTGTTTTACGGCATATCAACCTCGATGGGTTTTTTAATGCAAACAAGATTTTTAGGATAGATTTGTATGAATAGAATATATATTCTTTCGTTTAGATTGGTTTGGTCTATTTTGTTTTACGGCATATCAAACTCAATAGGTTTTTTAATGCCAAGAACATTTTTAGGATAGATTCCGATGAATAGAATATGTATTCTTTGGTTTAGATTGGTTTGGTTTATTTTGTTTTACGGCATATCAACCTCAATAGGTTTTTTAATGCCAACAACATTTTTAGGATAGATTCGTATGAATAGAATATGAATTCTTTGTTTTAGATTGGTTTGGTTTATTTTGTTTTACGGCATATCAACCTCAATTGGTTTTTTAATGCCAACAACATTTTAAAGATAGATTCGTATGAATAGAATATGTATTCTTTGCTTTAGATTCTTTTGGTTTATTTTGTTTTACGGCATATCAACCTCAATGGTTTTTTTAATGCCAACAACATTTTTAGGATAGATTCGTATGAATAGAATATGTATTCTTTGGTTTAGATCGGTTTGGTTTATTTTGTTTTACGGCATATCAACCTCGATGGGTTTTTTAATGCCGACAACATTTTTAGGATAGATTCGTATGAATAGAATATATATTCTTTAGTTTAGATTGGTTTGGTTCATTTTGTTTTACGGCATATCAACCTCAATTGTTTTTTAATGCCAACAACATTTTTAGGATAGATTCGTATGAATAGAATATGTATTTTTTGGTTTAGATTGGTTTGGTTTATTTCGTTTTACGGCATATCAACCTCAATTGTTTTTTTAATGCCAACAATATTTTTAGGATAGATTCTTATGAATAGAATATGTATTCTTTGGTTTAGATTGGTTTGGTCTATTTTGTTTTACGGCATATCAACCTCAATTGTTTTTTTAATGCCAACAACATTTTTAGGATAGATTCTTATCAATAGAATATGTATTCTTTGGTTTAGATTGGTTTGGTTTATTTTGTTTTACTGCATATCAACCTCAATTGCTTTTTTAATGCCAACAACATTTTAAGGATAGATTCGTATGAATAGAATATGTATTATTTGCTTTAGATTCCTTTGGTTTATTTTGTTTTACGACATATCAACCTCAGTGGTTTTTTTAATGCCAACAACATTTTAAGGATAGATTCGTATGAATAGAATATGTATTCTTTTCTTTAGATTGGTTTGGTTTATTTTGTTTTACGGCATATCAACCTCGATGGGTTTTTTAATGCCGACAACATTTTTAGGATAGATTCGTATGAATAGAATATGTATTCTTTGGTTTAGATTGGTTTGTTCTATTTTGTTTTACGGCATATCAACCTCAATTGTTTTTTTAATGCCAACAACATTTTTAGGATAGATTCTTATGAATAGAATATGTATTCTTTGGTTTAGATTCCTTTGGTTTATTTTGTTTTACGACATATCAACCTCAATGGCTTTTTTAATGCCAACAACATTTTTAGGATAGATTCGTATGAATAGAATATGTATTCTTTTCTTTAGATTGGTTTGGTTTATTTTGTTTTACGGCATATCAACCTCGATCGGTTTTTTAATGCCAACAACATTTTTAGGATAGATTCGTATAAATAGAATATGTATTCTTTCGTTTAGATTGGTTTGGTCTATTTTGTTTTACGGCATATCAACCTCAATAGGTTTTTTAATGCCAACAACATTTTTAGGATAGATTCGTATGAATAGAATATGTATTCTTTGGTTTAGATTGGTTTGGTTTATTTTGTTTTACGGCATATCAACCTCGATGGGTTTTTTAATGCCGACAACATTTTTAGGATAGATTCGTATGAATAGAATATATATTCTTTGGTTTAGATTGGTTTGGTCTATTTTGTTTTACGGCATATCAAACTCAATAGGTTTTTTAATGCCAAGAATATTTTTTAGGATAGATTCCGATGAATAGAATATGTATTCTTTGGTTTAGATTGGTTTGGTTTATTTTGTTTTCCGGCATATCAACCTCGATGGGTTTTTTAATGCCGACAACATTTTTAGGATAGATTCGTATGAATAGAATATATATTCTTTGGTTTAGATTGGTTTGGTCTATTTTGTTTAACGGCATATCAACCTCAATTGTTTTTTTAATGCCAACAACATTTTTAGGATAGATTCTTATGAATAGAATATGTATTCTTTGGTTTAGATTGGTTTGGTTTATTTTGTTTTACTGCATATCAACCTCAATTGGTTTTTTAATGCCAACAACATTTTAAGGATAGATTCGTATGAATAGAATATGTATTCTTTGCTTTAGATTCCTTTGGTTTATTTTGTTTTACGACATATCAACCTCAATGGTTTTTTTAATGCCAACAACATTTTTAGGATAGATTCGTATGAATAGAATATGTATTCTTTTCTTTAGATTGGTTTGGTTTATTTTGTTTTACGGCATATCAACCTCGATCGGTTTTTTAATGCCAACAACATTTTTAAGATAGATTCGTATAAATAGAATATGTATTCTTTCGTTTAGATTGGTTTGGTCTATTTTGTTTTCCGGCATATCAACCTCAATAGGTTTTTAATGCCAACAACATTTTTAGGATAGTTTCGTATGAATAGAATATGTATTCTTTGCTTTAGATTGGTTTGGTTTATTTTGTTTTACGGCATATCAACCTCGATGGGTTTTTTAATGCAAACAAGATTTTTAGGATAGATTTGTATGAATAGAATATATATTCTTTCGTTTAGATTGGTTTGGTCTATTTTGTTTTACGGCATATCAAACTCAATAGGTTTTTTAATGACAAGAACATTTTTAGGATAGATTCCGATGAATAGAATATGTATTCTTTGGTTTAGATTGGTTTGGTTTATTTTGTTTTACGGCATATCAACCTCAATAGGTTTTTTAATGCCAACAACATTTTTAGGATAGATTCGTATGAATAGAATATGAATTCTTTGTTTTAGATTGGTTTGGTTTATTTTGTTTTACGGCATATCAACCTCAATTGGTTTTTTAATGCCAACAACACTTTAAGGATAGATTCGTATGAATAGAATATGTATTCTTTGCTTTAGATTCTTTTGGTTTATTTTGTTTTACGGCATATCAACCTCAATGGTTTTTTTAATGCCAACAACATTTTTAGGATAGATTCGTATGAATAGAATATGTATTCTTAGGTTTAGATTGGTTTGGTTTATTTTGTTTTACGGCATATCAACCTCGATTGTCTTTTTAATGCCGACAACATTTTTAGGATAGATTCGTATGAATAGAATATATATTATTTAGTTTAGATTGGTTTGGTTTATTTTGTTTTACGGCATATCAACCTCAATTGTTTTTTAATGCCAACAACATTTTTAGGATAGATTCGTATGAATAGAATATGTATTTTTTGGTTTAGATTGGTTTGGTTTATTTCGTTTTACGGCATATCAACCTCAATTGTTTTTTTAATGCCAACAATATTTTTAGGATAGATTCTTATGAATAGAATATGTATTCTTTGGTTTAGATTGGTTTGGTCTATTTTGTTTTACGGCATATCAACCTCAATTGTTTTTTTAATGCCAACAACATTTTTAGGATAGATTCGTATGAATAGAATATGTATTCTTTGGTTTAGATTGGTTTGGTTTTTTTTGTTTTACAGCATATCAACCTCAATTGTTTTTTTAATGCCAACAAAATTTTTAGGATATATTCGTATGAATAGAATATGTATTGTTTGCTTTAGATTTGTTTAGTTTATTTTGTTTTACGGCATATCAACCTCAATGGTTTTTTTAATGCCAACAACATTTTTAGGATAGATTCGTATGAATAGAATTTGTATTCTTTTCTTTAGATTGGTTTGGTTTATTTTGTTTTACGGCATATCAACCTCGATGGGTTTTTTAATGCCAACAACATTTTTAGGATAGATTCCGATGAATAGAATATGTATTCTTTGGTTTAGATTGGTTTGGTTTATTTTGTTTTACGGCATATCAACCTCAATAGGTTTTTTAATGCCAACAAAATTTTTAGGATAGATTCGTATGAATAGAATATGTATTCTTTGGTTTAGATTGGTTTGTTTTTTTTTGTTTTACAGCATATCAACCTCAATTGTTTTTTTAATGCCAACAAAATTTTTAGGATATATTCGTATGAATAGAATATGTATTGTTTGCTTTAGATTGGTTTGGTTTATTTTGTTTTACGGCATATCAACCTCAATGGTTTTTTTAATGCCAACAACATTTTTAGGATAGATTCGTATGAATAGAATTTGTATTCTTTTCTTTAGATTGGTTTGGTTTATTTTGTTTTACGGCATATCAACCTCGATGGGTTTTTTAATGCCAACAACATTTTTAGGATAGATTCGTATGAATAGAATATGTATTCTTTGGTTTAGATTGGTTTGGTTTATTTTGTTTTACGGCATATCAACCTCGATGGGTTTTTTAATGCCAACAACATTTTCAGGATAGATTCTTATGAATACAATATGTATTCTTTGGTTTAGATTGGTTTGGTTTATTTTGTTTTACGGCATATCAACCTCAATTGGTTTTTTGATGCCAACAACATTTTAAGGATAGATTCGTAAGAATAGAATATGTATTCTTTGCTTTAGATTCATTTGGTTTATTATGTTTTACGACATATCAACCTCAATGTTTTTTTAATGCCAACAACATTTTTAGGATAGATTCGTATGAATAGAATATGTATTCTTTGGTTTAGATTGGTTTGGTTTATTTTGTTTTACGGCATATCAACCTCAATTGTTTTTTTAATGCCAACAACATTTTTAGGATAGATTCGTATGGATAGAATATGTATTCTTTGCTTTAGATTGGTTTGGTTTATTTTGTTTTACGGCATATCAACCTCAATGTGTTTTTTAATGCCAACAACATTTTTAGGATAGATTCGTATGAATAGAATATGTATTCTTTGGTTTAGATTGGTTTGGTTTATTTTGTTTTACGGCATATCAACCTCAATTGGTTATTTAATGCCGACGGTTTTTATTTTTTTCAAAAATGTGTTTCTGATAATGTTGTATGGCTGATAATAATTATTTTAAAAATGTATTGCTGGTAATAATTTTTCGTAAAAATAAAAATGTATTGAAATGGTTTAAACCCAGTTTTAGGGTTAACTATTTGCCCATAGTTGGGACCTTAACAGGTACTCCCACTACTGGTCAGAGTGCACCTGGGAACACCAGAAATTAAGAGGTGGCAGCACGCTTCTCAAAACCTCCTGATCAGAGGCCTTGCTGTTGGACGTAGTTTATCGTCTTATCTAGGGCTTGGATGTAGTTTACCGTCATACCCAAGACACTTAATGAAAGGGAATAAAATAATTTACAATCGGATATATTTGGCATCTATTAACGGAAAAAGATTAGAAGGTGGCGACTTGGGACCTCGATCTATGTGTTCAGCAAGGATCAGTTTTGAAATTCAAGGGAATATTGGGTCGTTTCCTTGTGCGGGTGTGCAACTACGGGTGAGTCTGACGACTACTCTGTCTCTGTCGTCTCTGTTTGTATCCTAAATATCGAGCTAAATATATACATAATTCTCCGCCCATGTATCCAACTGTTCACAGGCCAAAATAACTAAATCTCCATTTTTTTAAGTCGGGTTTAAAAGACCAAATCCTGTTTTGTTTTTACACCATTTAGTTCAGAGCCACTGCTCCTAAACCAAAATATATTCGGCTGACATATTCTTTTAGAAACGAAATCAAAAACATGCGCTGACCTGTCCAATTCGAGGTCACATCTGGCCTTTCGACAAACATTCCTTCCTGGGAAAATTAATTGCTGGTGTTCCCAGGTCCACCCTGACTCGACGTGGTAGCACCTGTTAGGGTCCTAGTTATGGGTAAATAGTTAGCATCCATACTTGGGTGAAAGTACTTATGAAAGTGTAAAAATAGGTTTTAATAACAGAAATAATTTATAAAAAAATATTTCCAGCAATATATTTTTGAAAAAAAAAGATATTACCAGCAGTATATTTTTTTGGAAAAAAAAATTACCTGACAAAAATTTTCGGCTTAAATAACCCATTGAGGTTGATAAGCCGTAAAACAAAACAAACCAAAACAAACCTCATCTTATGGATCAGTTATAACAAATTTAGTATATTTTATAAGGATATATGTTTACGTTGTTTATTATTGAAAATGTGGGTACCACCTTAAATCTACAAACTTAAAAGCTGGAAAAACTAAATAAAAAATTAAGTAAAATTTACTTCACTGCTATACTTAACGAAAGATGTTTAAAAGAAAAATTGCTGCCCAATATATATCTATATCTATATATCTATCTATCTATATATATATATATATATATATAGATAGATAGATAGATAGATAGATAGATAGATAGATAGATAGATAGATAGATAGATAGATGTATATATATGTAAATCAATTACAGGGGGACTTTAGATCATGAAATCATGCATTACCTGTGCTTTCAGCAAACTTCGCTATCGCTTGTTCGAATAAGCGGCGTAATCGACTGGATACGAAAATTCAGATTTACAGAGCTTTATGTTCTTGCCATACTTTTGTATGGCTCAGAGTTGTGGACTCCATACAGGTACCATATACGTCAGCTGGATGTTTTCCATAAAAGCTGTCTGCGTGCAATCTGTGGAGTTAACCTTCAAGATAGAACATCTAACGTAGACCTGTTTAACAGGTGTAATATTGGAGGAATCGAGACTTTTATCATACAGTCTCAGTTATGGTGGACTGGTCATGTCTTGAGAATGTCTGATGACAGGATACCCAAGATCCTAATGTACAGCCAGTTAGATCATGGCTACAGGAATGTAGGACGCCCATGGCTAAGATACAAAGACAAGCTGAAGAGCAACTTGTCAGCAGTCAATATACCACATAACACCCTTGAGCGCTTAGCATTGGGGCGGGTAGAATGGAGATCAACGTGTTTTAGTGGACTTAGCAGGTTTCAATCTGCTTGTCTGATTCATCTTCAAGAAACAAGAGCAAGATCTAAAAGGTCAGCCAATCTAACAGTGATTTCATCCTACAATCGTTACTCTTGCTCCATATGCGGCCTCTTTTGTAAATCACTAGCGGGTCTTAAGTTCTTTTATTTTATCATGTAGGATTCCGATTTATATTTGATATGCATGACATAAAGTTAGACCATTTCAAACGTCCATCTTCTCAATGCATACAGGGATGTAGACAAAAGAATTCTAACTGGCGCACAGACACCTCATCGATTCTTGATAATAACCGCGATAGTCGAAAGTACTTAAACAAAAATAACAAAATATGAACTTCGGTCAGTTTATCCACAAATTGGAAAATGTATATTTATAAATATCGGTTCTTTTTAATCCAGCTGATTATTTATATTTATATATATATATATATATATATATATATATATATATATATATATATATATATATATATATATATATATATCAGTGATAGGGCGTGTGTAAATATAATAGTGAACATAGAAGTCAACACTTAGAAGTGACAGGCTGTTTCATGGAAGACGCAATCGTCAGGCCACGATATATATATATATATATATATATATATATATATATATATATATATATATATATATATATATATTGTATATAATAATATTTTTATTTTTAAAAATATTTTACCTCTCGACACGGAAATTTCTTTGTTTGGAAACTTTAAATATGTTTCATTATCAAGCGATCTTAGGCAACTTTTGATGAAATGGATTTACTTTTGAAAACAGAATGGTATTGGATTGAAGAGTTTAAGAAGGAGGGGTAACAAGATGTCAAAATTTTATGGATATGTCCTTTTTGGGCAATTTAAAGTTCTGGAACACAGACATTTCCGTGTAGGGATGTAAAATATTTTTTTAAATAAAAATATTATTAAAATATTATGCTCTACGTTCTATCAAGCACGTTTTAAAAAGTATCCGCAAAAAATGTGGATCTTTAATCTGTCTGTTCTTTCACCTTATATATATATATATATATATATATATATATATATATATATAGTTTTAAGGTGTGCTATATTTATACTGTTTATTATAAAACGGAGCATTTACTTAAATATTTGTATCTATGAAAAGAATGTATAAACATAAAAAATGCCTTAAAATAATTGTCGAACTTTGGCCATTTCATAATGTGTGACGTCTATATATATATATATATATATATATATATATATATATATATATATATATATATATATATATATATGAAGAAATATAGTCTTACGGTGTGCTATATTTATGGGATAAAGTGCTCAATATCAGAGATAGAGCGTGTGTAAATATAAAAGTGAACATTGAAGTCAACACTTAGAGGCGACAGTCTGTTTCATGCTATATGCAATATTGCATATAGCATGAAACAGACTGTCGCCTCTAAGTGTTGACTTCTATGTTCACTTTTATATATATATATATATATATATATATATATATATATATATATATATATATATATATATATATATAATATTTTAATAGTCTCTTTGAATTCGTATACTAACACTTTCAAATTTGAATATTTGTAGGCTTGTATATGTGTGTGTCTTTATTAATGTGTATGATCACTTATATATGACTTTCATTGAATGTATGTTTTCTGTCTTGTATTTTAGCGTCGTGGACAACTACTTCCTGTTTCGTTCGTGGTTTTTCCGTGTTTATATATCTAAATATGTCTACATATTTGTGTATTATAATCTGATTGTGTATGTAATGTCTTTCGTAAGATTTCATCCTCTCCTGCCTATATCACCACTATAAATGTATCTAAGTTCATACCGAATTAAAATTCAACGACATATTTATTCATTATTTCCAAAATTATAATCAGTTTCAATGTATTCGAGGCTCCTTGGATTTAAACCGCATTTGATGGCATTCGAGGCGCAATTTTCTTCCCAAAGAAAAAGACTAAAAAAAAAAAAAAATAAAAAAAAATGCTCCCCTCATTTATACTCGACCGTTACCCCTTGCCAATACCTCATAAATATTGGGCTATTCCGTTTTAACTGCGTGCCAAGACGGAAAAGACGTATCAGAATCTTTACATGCTTTCAGTCAGAAAAAGAAAAAAGAAAAAAGAAAAGTAAAGAAAAAAGAAAAGAAAAGAAAAGTAAAAAGAAAATGGTAGGGTAGACTGTGTTTATAACTTTGACAGCAACCAAGATGAAGAAAACTTCGAAATCGAAATTATGCAGATGGCAACAATAAATCCCTCCGTTATCTTTCCCAGAATGCCACGGTAAGTCACGAATAATAAAGAAGTGGAATCTGTGAAAAGCTATGATCGCTTATAATCTGAAGGGGGCAGATATTAACGTTTAGTTTGAGTTATTGGCCTTCTAGTTAAAACAAAATAAATAATAAAATATATGTATTATTTTCAGTTTATTCTTGAAATAATTTTATAATATTTTAAACTTAAATCTAAAATTTAAAATTGGTAATTTTTAATTTTCAAATTTATAGTAAAATTTAAAATTAATTAATCAAAATGATTCCGATTTTAGTCTAACGCTAACATTAAGGTATTAATAATTATATCCAAGGTTCGTTGTCAGGTTTTTTGAATTTTCATCTATTTGTATTTTCATTGGTCATTGCAGCTTATGTAACAGCGTTTCCCTTATCGAGGGGTGTTTGGCCGATTTGAACATTTTAAAACTCTTTATTCTATATTCAACACCATCACATGATGAGACACCAGAAGTGTTGAAACGAAATGGCTATTTTCGTAGTGATTTAATAACATTTATCTTTTTAATTTTCGAGTAAATTATACATATATATATATATATATATATATATATATATATATATATATATATATATATATATATATATATATATATATGTGTGTGTGTGTGTGTGTGTATGTATGTGTATGTGTGTGTATGTGTATGTGTGTGTGTGTGTGTTATTTTTATGTCTCTGGTTTGAATTATGCGGGAGGGGAGGGTATTTTGTCAGTTATTATAGTCTTCCAGTGACTTGCGTGTCCCGGCTTGAAATATTTAAATCAAATCATGTAATTATCTCCAATTTAATTTTATTTTCATAGTCTGATTGGAATTCATCGTCGAATTCTTCGATGCTACAGTTGTTTACACTTCGTTTAAAAATAGAATTTTGTTTACATGCAAATGGTCTATCTATCTATCTATCTATCTATAACCTCTTCATATCTGTCTATCGCCTCCACTTCATATCTATCTATCTATCTATCTATCTATCTATCTATCTATCTATCTATCTATCTATCTCAGTTCATGTCTTAAGGTAATTGACATGTGTACTGAGTATACAATGGACGTAATATGTGAGTAACAAAGAATATATATGTGTGTGTGTGTGTGTATTTATAGAGAGAGAGTGAGAGAAAGAGATAGAGAGAGACAGATTGATTGGTAGATAGATATTATCAGATTGTGTGTGTATATATATATATATATATATATAACAATTTGTTCGTATCTATCTATCGATCACAGTGTATTCTTAACTATCTAGCTAGCTAGCTTGCTATCGATAATATATATATATATATATATATATATATGTCTGTATGTATGAATGTATATATATATATATATATATATACATATATATATATATATATATATATATATATGTATGTATGTATGTATGAATATATATATATATATATATATATATATATATATATATATATATATATATATATATATATATATAAGGCAAATTGATTACTGTTTCCAGTGAGGGCACGGAATAATTTCAACCCCTCTTCCAAAATGTAAGCCAGTATCACCTAACATAGACACAATGAATGATGAGATGAAACCCCGTTCGAAGACCGGTGAGATTCACTTGGAATCATTCCATCAGACTTGAAACCGAACACATCATAGGGGACCCTAACGTCAATATATATATATATATATATATATATATATATATATATATATATATATATATATATATACTCTGCAGCAAATCAATGATTGAGCCCATTGAGGCCAAGAAAATTTCTGAACATCTCCTACCGCAAGGAACCCGGTGCACCGTGGAATAACAACCGCTAAAAACATTCAGTCTGATCAATGATTTTAATTTGTCGAAATAAATAACATGGCCGTCATGTAGACGATAACTAACCATCGCTACACAGGAATTACCATGTTTCAAAAACAGAAGCTAAAAACTTCCAATTCATCTATAGAAATGAAATTAAAGTACCTAGTTCTGTTTCATTTTCAAGCGAATTTTGGAATAACTTATTTTGAAATTTACGGAGCTTTATAAGCACATATATTCCTAATATTAGTTTCTATGGATATGTAGAAAACCAATCATATTAACAAGGCGTTGTAGGGTATTCACTTTCACTGACAACTACTGTATCAACATATTAGTTACTTTCGAAAAGAGGTTATGTCAAACGAATGATGACATCCGTTCAACGCATGTCGTCTGTTCTTTTTCAATGACAGAAATATTCTACGCGAATTTGTTTTGTCATTAAATTTGTACTTGTATACATAAAGATTTTTTTTCTAAAAGGGTTATTGGTTTATGAACTACAATTTGTTTGTTTTTTTGACAACTTCTTAAAGGATTTTTTACCTTATGATAGTGTTGTTTCTTTAATCCTATTTCTTTAATTACATTGGTTTAAAGATTTAAATTTTTTTTTTTTTTTTATAATCTAGGCACTACTTGTGGACCGAGCACTGTTTCTTTCGGATCATCAATCTAACATTTCTGAAACAATTTTATCAATATATTTGCTTACATATATATATATATATATATATATATATATATATATATATATATATATATATATTTATATATATATATATATATATATATATATATTTATATATATTAGGTTGGTGCAAAAATAATGACGTAAAAAACGTAAAAAAACGACATTATTACTCATTATTTTTGCACCAACCTAATATATATATATATATATATATATATATATATATATATATATACACACAAATATATATGTATATATATGTATATGTATTATGAAGATTTGAGATAATTATAATTAAGTAATTCATCGTCTAGAAAAAGCCTCAGCAGAATGCAGAAAGCACTGTACGGCCGTTTCGTCCTATATTTGGGACTCAGCAGCAGTGCACATCCACTTTCTGCATTCTGTTGACGTGTCAGACTCGATGAATTACTTAAATATAATTATCAAATCCTCCTAATAATTTCTATCATGTGTATATCATTGCTTGAACCGGCTTCTAATGTTCTAGAGTGAGCGGCTTGGTGAGAGTAATCGTGTCTCCAGGGGGCACAGTCCTATGGTTACAGGAATATCTGAGCAAAGGGCGCTATATTGAGTCTGATTTGCAATCCTTCGTCATTCTCGTTTGTGAATGGGCACTGCTGATGAGTCCCAAATATAGGTCGAAACGGCAGTCTAGTGCTTTCTGCATTCTGTTGAGGTTTCTTTCAGAGTCGATGAATTAATTAAATATAATATATAAATAAATACTGAGGTTTGCTTTTTGAAACATCTCAAACATAAAATAATGAATAAAAAAAAGACCGAAATTTCGGATAAAACTTTAAAGCTGATGTATTTATCTAGTAAATAAATATCTTTATTTTGGTCAAGGTCTGGTGGATAACAAAACAAAATGGATCTATATGTAAGTCTTAAAGCAGAATATATCGAACACACCCAACACACACAGATATATATATACACACAGACAAACATACACACATATATATATATATATATACACACACAAACGACATTATTATTATAATTATATTATATTATTATTTTATTTTATTTTATTTTATTTTTGCACCAACCTAATATATATATGTATGTATATATGTATATATATATATATATATATATATATATATATATATATATATATGTATATATATATATATATATATATATATATATATATATATATATAGATATATATATATAGATAGATAGATAGATAGATAGATAGATAGATAGATAGATAGAAATTATTATGAGGATTTTGATAATTATATTTAATTAATTCATCGAGTCTGATAGAAACCTCAACAGAATGCAGAAAGCACTGGACGGCCGTTTCGACCTATATTTTGGACTCATCAGCAGTGAGCATCCACTACCGAGAATTAAAATCAGGACAGTTAGGTTATCAGTCAAACGTCATGCCAACCGTACCAACGGGCCTCGGTGACAAAGAGGTAGCAGACTCGATATAGCGCATATCATATATTCCGTGGTGGAACACATTTTTCTCTTTTACCCATAAGACTGTACCCCCATCAACCACGACTACTATCACCAAGACGCTCCATCCGGGGCATTAGAAGCCGGTTCAAGCATGGATATACAATTGATAGAAATTAGGAGGATTTGAGATAATTATAATTAAGTAATTCATCGAGTCTAGAAGAAACCTTTAAAGAATGCAGAAAATACTGTACGGCTGTTTTGTCCTACATATGGGACTCAGCAGCAGCGCGCATCCACTACCGGCAATTGAAACCGGATATATATATATATATATATATATATATATATATATAGAGAGAGAGAGAGAGAGAGGGAGGGAGAGAGGGGGGCGGAGGAAGAGAGAGATTGTATATATATATATATATATATATATATATATATATATATGTGTGTGTGTGTGTGTGTGTGCGCGTGTGTGTGTGTGTGTTTGTATGAAGGGGGCGTATCAAAAGTAATTTGCAAAATTTGGGAGCAGTTTCCTTACACCGAAGGAAAAACAAAAGTCCATCTGAATGGAAATCCTTCGTTTAAAGCTTACAGTAGACGGTGTTTAAATATACACTCCAAGACACAATCTAAGCAGGTCAGGAAGTTTGTTCGAAATGGCGACAGCTCTGTGTGTACGCTATCCCGTGCAAATGTGGAAAGAAATATAAAGAGGAGACACGCCGCCCCCTTAAAGTAAGTCTTCAAGAACATCAGAAAGCTGTAACACGAGGGAAAAATCAGGCGTGGCTGACCACATATGGAGAGAAAAGTGAGATCAACGCCCTCTGTCGGATCATGTTGAAATCATAGACAAAGAACTCCATTGGAAAGTTCGTAAACTTAAGGAATCAGCACATATTCTAGGCCACAAAAATCTCCTGAGCCGACCAAGCATAGAAATAAATACAATATGGGAACCAGTAATAAGGAGTGCCAGAGAAAAGCGATAATAACAACAAAAATTGCAATATGAGCACTGGTAAAAATATACAGCAAAAATTGTTAAAAAAAATGGTTGCGGAAGATATTAGTTTTATAATACCCAGAAATTCATACACACGTCCTCAAGGACACATGGCACATTGGATAAAGGCGTTAGTTAGATCCAGTGACAGGACCCAAAGAGTGTGAGTTCAATACCTGGTTAAGGCCATGGGGAACTTGAAGAGGGGAATTAACAGGAGATATCTGACATCCATTGATCATGGCACATTTAACTAGAACAGTCTACCCCGGTGAGCGAAATAAAGTGTTTAATTCGACATTCCAGCCAACTATATGAGATATAAATCATGCTAGGGCCAGTTGACATTTACTGATACCGGGATCGTCTCCGATTGATTTCTTCATGGTCAGGCGTATGACCAGATTTTCCATGATCCATATTTCTGGTGCCACGGATTCTGTCACAGCAACGCTAGGATATACAGCAGCAAATGTTGGATTATTCGGCTGCCTTCGGTCTGGATACGCAATCTGATACAGACTCACGACCATTACCATTCGCCTGGTCTTATCTTAAAAATCATATCTCCCTGCTCACGATATGAATATCCTGCTATTGTTAAACGGAACATTTCTCAGTTAACTCACTACTACACAGGTTAAACGTAGAAGACATAATGTCCACATATCTACACGACTGGAAATTGTAACCTAGTCTACTTAGCAACACCGCGGCATCAAACGTAGTCTTTGTTTAAACTTTATAACGAAAAAACGAAATTCTGCGGACATATGTCTAAATGCACTTTTTTCATTGTTTTGGTGTTGAGGAATCTGCCACCAATGTTTCTAAAAGTATTTTTGATGCATGTTATTTAAGACAGTCTACGTATTGTGTTATTTTTTTTTATTAATCGACGAATAATCTTTCTCAGATAAGGAGAATATCATCTCAGAAATTATAGAAAGTTCATTTCAAAATACTTATGATAGATAGATATAAACAGAAGGAGATAGATATGTTATCCCTCTATCTATCTATCTATCTATATATATATATATATATATATATATATATATATATATATATATATATATATGTATCAGTCTGCTCTTATTTGTCTATGTACTTATCTCTATATCTACAAATCTGTATAATTTTGTCAAATCTATCTATCTATCTATCTCATTCTATTCATATCTATCTATCTATCTCAGTCTGTTCATATCTATCTACACATCTATCTCAGTGCTCATATCTATGTATGTATGTATGTATCTATGCATCTCTCTATCGATATCATTCTGTTCATATCTATCTTAGTTTGTTCATATCTATCTATCTATCTATCTATCTATATATATATATATATATATATATATATATATATATATATATATAGATTTAACTATCTGTATTAATACAGATGTTATTATCTACATACGTACGTATAAAAGGAAATCTATATACCTAGGCATATCTCTAGAAATTATAGCTATTAAGAAATATTTAAATAAATGTCTGTCTGTGATAGTTACATACACTTACAGATAAATCGATTAATACATACATATATATATATATATATATATATATATATATATATATATATATGTGTGTGTGTGTGTGTGTGTGTGTGTGTGCGTGTATGTGTGTGTGTATGTGTGTGTGTGTAGGTGTGTTTGTTTGTTTATGTATGTGTGTAAGTTATAAGGGAAATTGATTGTTGTTTCCAGTGAGGGCCCAAAATATTTCCAGCGCCTGCTACCAAATGTAAACCGGTATCGCGTAACACGAACACGATGAATGATGAGACGAAATCTCGTTTGAAAACCAATGAGATTCACTTGGAATCATGCCATCCGTCCGGAAACCGAACACTGCATGGCAGACCCCATCGTATATATTTATGCGGCAAATCAATGGCTGAGCCCAGTGAGACCCCGAAAACTTCTAAGCCACTGCTACGAGAAGAAAACTGGTGTCTCGTGTAAAATAGACCAGTATAACGTTCAGTCGAATCAATGATATGTAAATAAATAACACGGCCTTCATGTAGACTCCATTGTAAACCTAAATATATAGTATGAAACAAACATTATGAGTCATGAAGGAATATATATATATATATATATATATATATATATATATATATATATATATATATATATATATATATATATATATATATATCCCGTCTTTAAAACTTCTCTCTGTTAAATTTTAATTCCCGCTTCATCTTTAGACCTTCCTGTTCTTCTCTCGTCTGTTACCGCTCCCTATAGCGTTCATTTACTCTAGCATTCATCCCAGACTCTTATACATACATTCTCATTAAATTTTATTTTTTATTCCGGAGTTGTTTTTTCTGTTTTCTTTTTGAATTTGTAGGTCTGATGAATTGGATCCTATTTACGATTCCAATGGAATAAATTATGACCATGATTGACCATGGAATATTAGTGTTTAAGCCTTATTATTATATTTTTATTATATATATATATATATATATATATATATATATATATATATATATATATATATATATATATATAACTATGAACCTAAAGATCCAGGCATACCTACCTAGGTTTCACCTACGCGAATCGTCAGTTTAAGCCGGTCAACGGGTTAACATTATAACAGAACGAGTATAATTACTTATATTTATAAGATTATATATATATATATATATATATATATATATATATATATATATATATATATATATATATAAGGATTTGAATAATCATTATTAGGTAATTCAGATGAATTAATTATGATTATTAAAATCCCACTTGTATAATTTCTATCACTTGTTTATCCTTGCTTGAACCGGCTTTTAATGCTCTGGGTGGAGCGGCTTCGGGATGGAAGACGTAATCGTGGGACCACAATCCGTTGGACTAAGTAAACGTGCATGACTTACACGGCGGAATTTGTGAAGAGCGGTGCTATATCGAGTCTTGTTAAGACTCACGTTCGTCCAGTTGGTATGACACTTAAGTCGCATCGTAACGGTCCGGGTTCGATTCTCGGTAGTCGATGAGCACTGCTGATGAGTCCCAAAATGTACATGCGCCAGGAAAAAGAAAAAAAAAACGCGATAAAATGAAAGATTTGTATCAAAGATCGAACAGATCGATGAAGGGAAAAATTTAAACGAGCTGGAACTGAGAGAACCGTTCCAAATACGGTAAATTGAGAAATTGTTGAAGTTATATAGAGAAAATTAATGTTTGCTTTTTGAAATAACACTTTGTTTGGAGCCAGAGATGAAGGAATACATAAAACGATGGAAAAAAAATGACACAGACAAACACATCGAAATTTGAGAGAAAACTTAAAAGCCAATTGTATTTATCTAGTAAATAAATATCTTTATTTTGGTCAAGGTGTGGAATACAAAACGAAATGGATTTATATGTAAGTTTTAAGGCAGAATATATCGGACCATAACCAACACATACACACACGCACACACACACACACATATATATATATATATATATATATGCTCTACTCTGTACTGAGCACTCTTTTAAGAATAGTATTTGTTGGTTATTGGCATTTATTCCGTATACACCAATCCTATACTTGCATACATACATACATATATATATATATATATATATATATATATATATATATATATATATATTATTAGGAGGATTTTGATAATTATATTTAATTAATTCATCGAGTCTGATAGAAACCTCAACAGAATGCAGAAAGCACTGGACGGCGGTTTCTATCAGACTCGATGAATTAATTAAATATGATATATATATATATATATATATATATATATATATATATATATATATATATATATATATAATATATATATATATATATATATATATATATATATATATATATATTAAAATAATAGGAAACAAAAATGAGATTCAGAGTTCTTTGCATTTTTTTTTATTTTTAAAAAACAGTGCTCGATAGAAACATAGAGCATAATATTATAATTGTGGTTTTTTGTTAAATATATTATCATTTCAAGACCGAAATACCCACGTTTCAAAAATGGAACTTCAATTCAAATTCAATCGTAAAAATTAAAATTAAAATACAAAGTCCCGTTCCATTAGCAAGCGATACTAAGAATAACCTTTCAGCAATTGATTTACTTAATTTTTAAGTCCAGAAAAAATTGATATTTTGTGATGTTAACTAAAATTTAATTAATTTGTAAAAAGTTATTCTTAGCATCTGTTATATGTTTTAAGTCACTTAAATAACAGGAAAATAATACAAAAATAATGTAAATATGTTCTATCGAAAAAAAAAATACGCGAATCGAGGGTGGTCTCAGCGAATAATTTTTGCATATGTCCTTCAGAAAAAAACGCGAATATTCACGGTTTCCACAAATAACAAGTACATATGTTCTAACGGAAAATCCGCGGATGTGTGAAACCGTAAATGCTGAAACGCGAATAGGCGGGGTCTCACTATAAACGGCCAATAATTTCCTGTCCAGGAACCATGTAAATGCCTAGTAACTTAATTATTAGGTTGGTGCAAAAATAATGACGTAATAATGTCGTTTTTTGACGTATTGACGTCAAAAAACGACATTATTACGTCATTATTTTTGCACCAACCTAATATAAACAACGAATCTTTACCTAACCAAAATGTCAAGTCAATGCTTATAGACTCCAATATAAGTAACCTATATTTAATTTACGGCGAAGCATGTAAATGTTTTTTGATTCAAATGTACCGATACGTCATAAAATCAAGCAATCCAATCGAAATTTATTTTTTCCGTATATCTTTATTCGCGATAAATTCTTTTTTTTATTTTCTCTTTCATATTTTATTCGTTTTTCTTAGTACTCCCCCCACCTTGATATTTTTTCTTCGTTTCCTTGTCTTTTTACTTTTCCTTCACGAGTTAATCGTTTTATGGAATTTTTTTTTTTTTTTTTTTTTTTTTTTTGTAATTTGATTCGGTCTTTGCCAAGATTGACGGGGACAGTAAAACCCTTTCGCGGTGTCCACTTGCGTATGTAACATAATTATACGAAAGGTAATATAACAATGCACGTCCAGGTTGAGAGAAGCAGTCCAATGTATTCAAAACCATGGTATAAGGAACGGAAATACCTCTATTATCGCTCCTAAGTAATCATAGCAATTCCCAGATAATAAACGGAATCTATGAAAAGCCATGATCACCAACGCCCTGAAGGAACATGTCACATATAATAATAATAATAATAATAATAATAATAATAATAATAATAATAATGAAGGCTACAAGAAGCTTATCCATCATAGTTTCGGATTATAAGTGATTGGACGTGTTAATATGTACATAGTTTGTCTTCGTTAATTAAGGAAAGCGACGATAAATATCCCGTTCGTTTACGCCGATTTGCATGTCAGTTGATTTGCATTAACTATTTGGGGAATCTCCCTGAGGGTTTCAGGCACTGTATGCCAGGTTCCAGATCTGGAATAACTCTGAAGCGGTACGGACGAATGTCGAAAGGATTTTTGGTCGGGTGGGGCGATTTAAAAGGATGAGGTCATCATGGCGAGTTTGGAAGTCATTTATTGATGTTTGTTAATGACCTTAATCAGAGAAGGTCTTAGCGGACAGGCTTACACGACCTGAAAAGCCGTTCAACCCACTTACTCAAAATAATAATAATAATAATAATAATAATAATAATAATAATGTCAGTCATGTAGCCAAATCCGACAGAATGTACTGATACATATGAGTGTCGTATATTTGCCATCCACCGTAGTTTTGTTTGCAGCTAGGTCGTTCACCCAGTAACAATAATAATAATAATAATAATAATAATAATAATATTGTATCAGCCAAAAAAGCAGATTCTGTGATAAATATCCAGAAACATTTAATGATCTTGTATCAGGTTGCACGATATTGTCACCCACTGAATATAAAACCCGGCATGACAGAGTTGGCTAATATCTGCGCTGGAAAATTTGCAGCTTCTACAAGAAGGAAACTGAAAGAAACTGGTATGAACAGCACCCAGACCCGTTTACGGAGATAGGACCAGTTACAATTCTATGGCACTACACAATACACACTGACAGAACAATCAAAGCCAACCGCCCAGACATTGTTATTAAAGACCACAAACAAAAAAATTGCCTCCTTATTTATATGGCAGTCCCTGCAGACTGCAATGTAGCTTTGAAGATATTCAAAAAGCTGTCAAAATACAAGGACCTAGAAAGCGAAATCTCGAAAATGTGGCTGTTGTAGTTGGAGCCCTAGGACTGGTTGGAAAAGATTGAAGTAGACTAATTGAAGGGATTCTTGGAAGTCCATGCCTCAAAGAAATACAAAAAATTGTTCTGACAAGTACAGCCCACACTTTACGAAGGGCTTTATCAATGTAATATTTTTTTTTGTCAGTGGAAAGGTTCCTGATGCCATTTCTAACCTTAGGTCTCTTGGCGGGACCCGGAAAGAAATGTGTAAACGCCAGAAATCAAAGAAAATAAAAATAATAATAATAATAATAATAATAATAATAATAATAATAATAAATACAGAAATTATAGGATAATATAGCTCGTCACAGTCAATACTCTGCCCGTACCAAACAAGGTGAAGTATATAAAACCACTAATCCTGAGTGGTATATATATATATATATATATATATATATATATATATATATATATATATATATATTATTAGTGGTCTATATATATATATATATATATATGTATATATATACTGATATTAGCAGTCTATACACACACACACACACACACATATATATATATGTGTGTGTGTGTCTGTGTGCGTGAATTTCCAATAGGATAGAATCCAGGTAGAGCTCAATGTCCAGGACAGAGCAAGAATAAAATATAAATGGCTCCAATACTAATATTTCTTGGTTATAATTTATTACATTTGTAATCGCCATCACGATCCAATTCATCAGACTTACACATACAAAAAATGGTCTGATGAATTGGATCGTGATTACGATTCACATGTAATAAATTATGACCATGGAATATTATTGTTTGAGCCTTATATATATATATATATATATATATATATATTAAGACATGTTTTGTTGTAAAGTTCAGACGTATTCTGTCTTCTCGTTTTCGTTAAGATCTTTTCATACTCTTAGATAAGTCTTTTGATGTAATTCCTGAAAGTCGAGAGAAAATCCCTGTGTTTATACATATTTATTTTATTACCAAATACTTTTGACATATCCATGTAATCATCATGGTATTGTTTATAATAAAATATATATTATAGTATCCATTATTGTCAGAGACAAATTGTTGTGCTATCTGAAACTTAAATTTCTTACAAATGGAATGAGGAATGCTGCGTCAGTATGGTTTCGAGAGCTTTTTAGGACATGAGTAGTAAAAAGATAAACTATTATTGTAAACCTAGACATTTCAACATATTTTTTACACACGTTTTAAAAATATTTATGGATAATTCATAATCACTTTTATTAAGGCTTAGTTTCAAGTTTTAATCTCAACTTTGATCTGAAAATCTGGGTTGCCCAATCATCAAACCGAATGGAGTGGTGTATGTTTCAATAAGTTAAAGTGTTTTGAAGACAGTAGACGGAAGCACCATGACCAGATTCGTCAGAGCTCTGAAGCAGAGATGCCATCAAAATCCTGCTTTAACAAATTTCATCTGTCAGTGAGGCTTTGTCACTCGCAGCAAAGTTAGGCTAATATCGCACTTAAGAATGCACAAATGAAATATGTCTTTCCCTTACCTGATTTTCTCAACAATAAACACTGCTAGCAAGTGTAAAACAAACGCACTATCCCATGCTAACCCTCATTTATCGTTCACAATAGGAGAGTCCACTATATAGTTATGGTAATTTACCCGCGTACGCATGGAGCATACCAGCTATAAATAGGAGCAGGTACTGCCTTTTGGAGAGGGAATTTTTCAGCAGTCAGCTCTGAGAGTCGGACCGAACATTCTTGCTGTAACATTCTCGTTTGTATATGTTTGCATTACTGTTTCTGCTAATTTTATTTGTTTAACACAACTCCTCTCTTGTGTCTTTATTTCTGGCCATACCAAGACCACACACACACACACGCGCACACACACAGTATATATATATATATATATATATATATATATATATATATATATATATATATATATGTATGTATGTATATATATATATATATTAGTATGTATGTATCTATATATATATATATATATATATATATATATATATATATATATATATATATTTATATATATATATATATATACATATATCTCTGACATGAGGTATCATGTGCACAATTTGCTTTGTTCGGACTATATGTTGCCATATTTGTCTATCACTCACAGCTTTTCGCCCTTTGTACGCTCCGGCCTTCTTCAGGTGGTTGCAATGTCGAACTGAACACTTTATTTCGCTCTCTGGAGTAGACTGATCTAGTTCCACGTGCCATGTATAATGGATGTCAGTTATCAATTATCTCGTGTTAATTCCCCTGCCCAAGTTCTTTAGTGTCTTAACAATATATTGAACTCACACTCTTTTGAGTTCTGTCACTGGATCTAACTAACGCCTTTATCCACTGTGCCATGTCTCCTCAAAGACACACACACACACACACACACACACACACACACACACACACACACACATATAAAAGGCAGGATGTGTGTGTGTGTGTGTGTGTGTGTGTGTGTGTGTTTGTAACGAATGGCCGGCCGCAATTATCGACGGATTTGGACCAAAATTTGCATAGACTTTGCATAGGCGGGAAGGCGAAGATCGAATTTGCATTTCCCAACTCCCATCGATAGTGGAAATAATCGATTTTTTCATGCTTCTACGGCAGTTTTCGCGTAGTTTGCGGCCATTTTGTACTCCCTAGAGTGAGAGCCTATAGCTGGCTGCCACGAATACGCAGGAAGATTCTACTGGCCAGCGTGAGAGTCAACAGCTGACTGACACGAATGTTAACTAGCATGTTAACTTGCAAAAAAAAATCGATAGTTGCATTCGTCATAAGTGGGAAAAATTTAAATCTGCATGGCACTTTGCTCCAATTGGGTCACTCGCTTGCTTAAACTCAACGTTGATACTGATTCCGCAGAACTGGGTTGTGTGTGAAAAAGTATTTGTTGTTAACATTTTTTTTTCATTCGGTTTTACCAGTTATGAGTCCTTTTTTTAAAGCTGATCGTTTTGTGTTCATTTTGTTTAGTTCTTTTTTTCGTAACAGATTTAATGTTTAATGAAAAGCTTAGAAAAACTTCGCAGTGTGAGATAGGCAAGAAGTAAGGCATATAGCAAAATCAGCACGGAGAAGGGCACTCCTTTAAAGGCAAGGAAGGGCAAAAATATTTTAAGTCAAGTGATAGCGATTGCTGTATGATATATTGGGTACCTTTATACAAGATTCGTTAAGGACGACTGTAGTCAATTTTTTTATCTAATATTTCTTCTGTTATTATCTATACTAAATATCAAATAGTCAATGCTATTAGCACGTTCCGAGATTTTCCAGCCTTCTGTTTAGTCAAAGTAACCAGTTTGTAAACTTCCTATCACGAAGGAAAACATCTGCGTAAAGAAACCCGATGTATATAAATTGTCTGTTACTTGTCATTTTAAATCGAAAAAAAAGGGAAAAACTAACATTTTAAATCAGTTTATAAATAATTGTTGCAAAATAAAATCCTTATATTTGACTTGATAAAGTCCACGAAAGAACGTGATGCTCTGATAAGTTTTCTTTTGTCGTTATTCATATATATATATATATATATATATATATATCTAAGCACATATATGGATATAGATCCGACAGTATGAAGAAAAATATACAGAAAAAACAAACAAAAATCTTAATATGCAATTATGCTGTATTAATGTTAATATAATGCCAACGTCGGACCTTTCGGTCTATTTTACACCATCATCAGGACATATTCATAAAGCATAATTAACATTAGACTATATTTAATTTAACATGAAAAGACGATAGACATAACAGTAAGAGTAATCAAAACAGATAAATGAAATTCTTCAAGATCAGCGTTCAAATTCAATAATATCACGTCGGCGTCACGTGGGCGATGTTGTGAAAACGTATTCCTAATTCCTACTAGACCGAAACGTCCGACGTTGACATTATATTAACATTAAAACAGCATAATTGCATATTAGGATTTTTTTTTCTGTATATATTTCTTCATATATATATATATATATATATATATATATATATATATATATATATATATATGGTTGGATAGATGTGAGCTTGTGACCCTGGGTTTCACGCTTTAGCCATCGTCAGACAAACTGATTATTTTTTTTTTTAATTTTGGTTTTATGTCGATTGCGTGTATTGGTGTTATTGTGGAAGTGGTGGGGGAAACTTCGTCGTTTTGTCATCGTACTGACGCAAACATCGATGTATGCAGACACATATACATACTTGGTCGTCCGTCGGGACTCATACATATATAAACATATGTGGACAGTTTGGGATATGACATATGTATGTATACGGGTGGTGTTGTGTCTATACATACGCATTTGTATGTTGAAATTTAAAGATTGCAAGTGTGGCGGAAATGTTTCGTGAATGTCTCGTTAATGTATACATGTCATATATATTTTTTTTTCCGCTGAATAATATTTCCTCGAATGTATGTATATACGTGTGGTGGGCTTTGTGCGAAATTATGATAGGTAAAAATTATTATTATTTATATTTATTTTTAAATTTTGAAAAAAATGGCGGTTTATTTGTTATATTTAAAGCTGTTACATATAAACAGTCAAAAGCAAACAAATAACCAGCTTTAAATATAACAAATAAACCGCCATTTTTTTCAAAATTTAAAAATAAATATAAATAATAATTTTTACCTCTCATAATTTCACACAAACCCCACCACACGTATATACATACATAACGTTGTTTCATTGACCAGATTACGTACTGCGCTGGATTCTATATTCATAGACTAGGGTGAACATAGTCAACATATGCGATTCCAAAGTCTCGACTACAACGAGCATTACGAATTTGATAATGAGTATTCATTGACATCACAAAAGTGACAGCGAGTACAGTGGCCTAAGTTTCGCAGATGGAAGACGGATGGTATGAGGGTGGTTGTTTTTTGTTTTGTTTTTTTGTTTTTTTACTAGGTATGTGGTGTTGCGGGTCCTAGCCGTGAAGTCCAGACCTGGTGCAACCCCAAAATCTAGTTCGTTCGAGCACTTTCCATGGTAGCAGCGATAGAGCAGTGTGAGACTCACCACGTCCGCCTGTGAGGGGGAAGGACGGAGGGTGGAAAATAATTATTTTCCAGCAAGGACTCAGAGATGCATTTGAACTATATCAAGACTGGAAAGCGAGGTATGTTTATTAACCTGAAATACTTAACAGTGGACAAAAAAAAAAACTAATTTTTGTTGATATTAATTTTTTTTAAAAATTACTAAAAATGTAAAAAAATTTAATTACAAAATAAAAAAGATATATCGTATGAATATTAAAGTATTTGTTCCATATGAATATTGACTTTAATAATATTTTGAAAGAACATTCAATAATGTACCCAAAATGGGGGGAATTTTGGGGTACCCTGGTGTACTAATGAGCCAGCCAAAATGAGCTGACTCATTTTATAGTTCCCCAATAGAAGGGTTAACCAATCAGAAAGCTCAAAATATTCAATGCGACGTGTATAAAGGCGGCCATGTTTTTCCCGAATATGCTCTGCCAGCCTTTGATATCGAAGACTGAAGAATTACGGAACAGCTGCTGATGGTATTGGCGATATAGTCAGATTCAGTAGAGTGTCTGACTCGTGAGTGTTAATCTTTAACGTTGTTTCATTGAACAGATGACGTACTGCGTTGGATTCTATATCCATAGACTATGGCGAACATGGTCAACAAGGTATGGACAGCTCCTTCCTAATTATGACAACAGTATTTCTGATCTGGCTCTTATAGGGATAAATTGTCGTTGACGACATTGGAGTTTGAACACAGATCAACGGTGAGCAAACACAGGTGATCCCATTTCTAATAAGTAGACCACGTAATCGTAAAGAATTAAAAAATTAGTATGACGTCTAAGTGATCGCGATTATCTATACTGGCCTTTATACTATTTCCCTATAAGGATTGCTTTTCGGATTACTATTTGGCGGTTACTAATCGATAATAAGTATTACTAGTGCGAGTATTAGTCGAAGGAGTTACTACTAGTATCTGCGATTTCAAAGTCACGATTGCAACAAGAATTACGAACGTCATAATGAGCATTCGTTGACATCACAAAAGTGACAACGACGAAGACGTCTGACATCACAAAAATATACTTTAAAATGTCTGTCTTTAAATCCCCAATAAATGTATCGTTGGTAAATATATATATCTTTAGGCTCGATAGCTCTCCATGGCCGAATATGTTCAGTCAGTTACGTGATACCGATCATGACTGACGAGGCAGAATTTTTCCTGCAGTAAGTTGAGATTTCTTTCTGCGGTAGACCAGTTGCTAAGGCTATAGAATCCAGTCTGTTCTGCTAGCTGTGAGGAGAAGAGGGTGTTAACGTGTAAGTGAATGCAATGGATTCGACTGGAATTCGAACTCGGCTCTCCAATTCTTCAATCCGAGTCGCTATCTATTACTCCACCATTGAAAGTTAATAGCAACATGAGAGAACGTCCGCGTCTATATATAAATTGGGCTCTGGTGATGACTAAACGATGGTACGATATCAGTCGATGTTTATCATCGAAAACGTGAAAGCGGACATCGTGTAAAGTGCAGTTAACATATAAATCCTGGCTGCATAACATTTTTATAAAAATGTTTTCAGCAACGGAAAACGGTCGTGATTTTTGACAATAAACAGCTGGAAAAGTACGCCCAAATGACCTTCCGTAATTATGAGATTAGCAAGTCGTCCTTCGAAAAATTTTGCGTCTTATAAATAATAATAATAATAATAAAAGGAAACGAAAAAAAAGCAACAAACAAATTGGTTCAATAGTCTGAAACCTTCTTGGTTTGGCGAGCTAATTTTATAGAATTGCCTAAAAAAAAACTAAAAGTACTAAGAATGGCACGGAAGAAGGTTTTAAAGCTTATATTTATGGCCTTCTCTTGAGATATTTCTGGAATTCGTTTAGTTTCTCAAATATATTTTCTTTTTCATACCTTTTATTTCATTCATTTTCTTTTTCGCTCCATTACAGTTTTTTTTTAATCATTTTATTATTTTCATTAATTTTTCTTTCTATTTTGATATTTTTTCGTTCTCTTTTCTTTTTTTCCACATTTCCTTTTCTTTTCTTTTGCTTTCGATCGTTTTGTGATTTTCTTTCTAAATCGAAGTTTTTTTTTTTGTTATTTTCTTTCTTTTTTCTTTTTCGATCATTCATTTTGATTATTGTTCTTTGTCCTTCCTTTTTTTTTCTGATTATTCTTTCCTTTCTCGTTTCTTTCATTTTTTTATTTTTTCTTCTTTTTTTATCTTTTCTTTCATTTTTTTTTATTTTTTCTTTCAGTTTTTTTATTTTTTCTTTCTTTTTTTATCTTTTCTTTCTTTTTTTTTTTTGAGAACCTTCCTTCTTCTTTCGTTCAATTTTGAGTTTTTCTTTCTTTTTTCTTTCATTTTTGATTTTTTCTTTCGTTTTTTTATCTTTTTCTTCTTTTTGTCATCCTTCCTCTTTTCTTTCAATTTTGAGTTCCTTTTTCTTCCACATTGATTTTTTTTTCTTCTTTTATCTTTTCTTTCTTTATTTTTTTGTGATCGCTTCTTCTCCTTTCCTTCAATTTTGGGTTCTTCGTTCTTTTTTTCTTTTTTATCTTTCCTTCTTCTTTCTTTCAATTTTCACTTCTTCTTTCTTTATTCTTACACTTTGATTCCTTCTTTCTCATTCTTTTCATTTTTGAGATCTTTCTTTCAATTACTCTTTTCTTTTCTGTTTTCCTTTCATGCATTCTTTCTACTTTTCTTTGACTTTTTTTCTTTCTTTCTCTTTCCTTCTTTGTCATCTTTCTTTCTCTCTTTTCCATTACTTTATTTTTCTTTCTTTTTTTTCTATCTGTTATGTTCCGGTTCATTCTACCACGGTGATAGTCCAAAGTATTCGGTTGGTGCAAAAATAATGACGTAATAATGTCGTTTTTTGACGTCCAAAAACGACATTATTACGTCATTATTTTTGCACCAGCCTAATAGAACCAATAAAAAAATCGAACACAGGTATGGAATAACACAGGTATATTACAAACTGGAATATATACAGAGAAGAAGAAAGTGTTAGTATGAACAATCTGGTTTAGTAGAGAAAACAATGTAGTCTGGACCAGTATTACTATTCCAATGTCTTGCAGTAATTGTCTGAACGCGACTCTGTTTCGGACTGCCTCTGACTCGACTCTTGACTCGACTTGAACTACTGACTCGACTTGAACTACTGACGATATTCAGTCACCCACCCCACGAGGGCGTCATGTGGCACAAGGCCTTTTTAAAGTGGGATCTCCGAGCCCGTGGGCTCGGCCCAAAAATATGCCCATTGAACCCGTATAAACGGGTTCAAGGTCGGTTTAACTCCCCGAAGGAGACACCGCCCTTCGGCGGAGCCTCCATCGGGTTTCGCCCGTCTGTAGGAAGTGAATTAACCGAACAGTCTGTAGTGAACTACTGACGATATTCAGTCACCCCCCCACGAGGGTGTCATGTGGCACAAGGCCATTTTAACGTGGGCATTCCGAGCCCGTGGGCTCGGCCAAAAATATGCCCATTGAACCCGTATAAACAGGTTCAGGGCCGGTCTACCGCCCCGAAAGAGACTCCGCCCTTCGGCGTAGCCTCCTTCGGATTCCTCCCGACCGTAGGATGAGAGTATAACCGAACAGTCGGTAGTGAACTACTGACTCCTTGCCTACTCCTGAGGCGCAGTATTTATTAAGTATGGAATAGTCCATTATTATTATAATAATAGGTAAGATCCCATAACAATATTTTACGAAGTTGGTGTGAATAAGTGTTATGGACCGGTTCCTTGTACTCCGGTGATAGTGCAAGGTAGAACCAGTAAAGATGAAATTGAACACAGGTATGCAATAACACAGGTATATTACAAACAGGAATATAAACAGAGAAGAAGAAAGTGTTAGTACGAACAATCAGGTTTAGTAGTAATTGTCTGAACGCGACTCTGTTTCGGACTGCCTCTGACTTGACTCGCTCTGCCTGACTGACAGACTCCTGATGGACCTCACTACAGACTTCAGAATGAACTCTCCGCTTCCTCTTGAGGCGCAGTAATTATTACGTATGGAATAGTCCATTATGTTATTATGGGTAAGGTCCCATAGCACTATCTCTTTTCGTTTTTGTGATCCTTTTGTATCTTTGGCTTTCTCTTTTCCTTCACATTTTTGTGTACCCTTTCCTTTCTCTTTTAACTTTCTTTTCATCTTCCATTCTTCCTTTCTTTCGTTCGTTTTCTTTCTTTATAGATATAGCTTTAACATCTAGAGGATCCCTGCCTCGCAGCTGATCTCTCGTCCAGTCTAGGTGGCTCCTTCCTTTCAATACATCAGAAACAAAGCTAACAATTTTTCATCTTCTCCGAGTTGACCCTTAATTCTGACCGGTCAAAACAAATGCTTTTCACTCTTAAAGAGGTTCCTTGCTTTGAGACTCAAGCTCCCCTCTTCAATCATGGGAAGCATGACGCTGGAAAAATTGACGGGTCCCTATATAGGTATCCAATAGCCATGCTCTATATACGAAAGGCAATGCGGACCAAAGATAGAGTATTGTTACCACGCTGAAGCTGTCATATCGTCTTTTTCTAGCCTTGGTCGAGTTACAAAATATTGTGGCGTGCTTCTAAATGATGAATTATTTTCAAACCTACCACCACCTTTCCTACAGACGCAAATCTCGCAAGCCTATCGTTATTTCTTTGGAAAATTTACTGACGTGCTACATTTTGTGGTGCTAGTTCAGACGTTCGCAGATATCGCAATACGATAAATAGATAGAGTCTTTTTTTTAATTTTAAGTCAATTTAATCACCAGGGTTTTTCAGGAATCCTATCTCCATCTCGCATTTGAACTGGCACACATAAAATTTTGTTAGTGATTACGGATAATCATAAAAGTAGTTTTCTTTGAAGAAATGACCACCCAAATGCTAAATGGGTGGTCTCCATTCCGGAACACAAATAGGCGGATTGGGGTAGTGGTACACCAGACAGTATCATAATGAGAAGACAGTCATCTCAGGAAAGTAGGCACGGTGGAGTAATGGATAGAGGCTCGGATTGAGGAATCAGAGAGCTGATTTCAAATTCCATTCAAATCCGTTAAATTCACTTACGTATTAATACACTTGGGAAAGGTATGTATCTTCTTCTTCTTCTTCTTCTTCTTCTTCTTCTTCTTCTTCTTCTTCTTCTTCTTCTTCTTCTTCTTCTTCTTCACCAGCTATGGGTAAATAGCTGAACAGACCGAGTTCTATAGCCTTGGATGGCAACTGATCTACCGCGGAAAGAAATGGCAAGCTACAGCGAGAAAATTTCAGCCTCATCAGTCATGTATCGAAAGATACATGATCGACTAAGCGTGTATCACGCATGGCAGATAACTGACTAGATTCAGGAAATGAGCAGCAGTGAGGAGGAAATGACTGACAGGAAGTAAGTCAGGTCACTGAGACGGTCATGTATCGAGTGTCCTAACTTCCGGGCAATTATAATAATTGTAGTCTAAAAAACAGTAAAATCGATCTTGCTAACCGAACGCCCCTCTGTGGCTCAAACGGTAAAAGCCCGTCAGGCTACATGACGGTTGCGTATAGGATACAGGTTCCATTTCTGTCAGAGGATGCATATTTTCTAAGAAGATTTTTCGGACATTCAGGCCGGTAAATGTTGTTAATACTGTTTATTATAAACAGAGCATTTACTTAAATATTTGTATCTATAAAACCAACGTATAAACATAAAATAATTCTTAAAATAATTGTCGGACTTTGTGCATTTCATAATATGTGACGTCATTTGTTACCTTCGGATACGCATCGAGCAAATATGAATGTATGAGAGAAAAACCGTGGAGAATTGTGGTTTAAAAACAGTAAAATAGACCTTGATAATCGAAACGCTCCTCTGTTGCTCAATCGGTAAAAGCACGCCAAGCTAAATGACGGTTCCGTATAGGATACAGGTTCGATTCCTCTCGGTGGACGCATATTTTCTATGACAATGTCTCGGATATTCAGGCCGGTAAATGCCGTTAATACTGTTTATTATACACAGAGCATTTACTTAAAAATGTGTATTCATAAAAAGAACGTATAAACATAAAAAAATGTCTTAAAATAGTAATATATACTTAAAAAACACAGTGGATAAAATAAGTAAAGGTTTATTGTAAAAAACCAATACAATAAGAATAAAGGTAACAGTTATGCGCACGGTCGTCGCAAGTCAATACAGTATTGAGTGCTACTATTGGAAGGTCGGTTGTTCTCGCGTAAGTCTGAGTCGTAGTCAACAGATCCCAGCTAATCGATATTTATCAGCCTCCGCACGAGATAGGACGTGGCACAAGGCCGAGTTTCATGTGGGTCAATCCGAGTCCGTAGGCTCGGCCAAAAATTCACTGCAGACAGGATAAAACGGGTCGGGTAGCTGTTTCCAGAGACGAGACTTTGCCCTTCGACATAGCGTCGTCTGGGGATCCTCTCTGTCCGGAGCCAGAGAGTTTGACCAGCACAGCTGGAAAAGATCCCAGCTAGTCTCCGTAGTCCGCTGACTTACAGATACTTATAGGTAGTTACTATCTATAGTGTAGACACTCATGGGGGTGATAGGTTATTCCATTACATCACTTCCTAACTTAAAAGAAAAAATAAAGGAAGAAATAGAATAAGAAAATCATCTTCACGGCAAAATACCCTCTCAGAGCCAGGGAACTTAATGTAAATTAAGCAACTACCAATCAGTTGTCGGCAGACTCTGTTCAAAAACTAGAAGCTAAAAGGTTAATAATTGTTGTCTAGGATGAGTACCTTCTAACCAGAAACTGCCAATGTAATATTCTGAAACCGTTGTAACCTAGGGAAGGTTACTGAATAGAATAATCACACGAAGGTTGATAAGGAACGATAATATTTAGGACAAGAACAACACATATAAGATTCGCCAGCGGAGCGTAGAAGTAGTCAGCTGCTCACTGAGTCAAGTGAATTCCACAATGAATCTCCAACTGCAGAATATCTACCAACCGCCCCACGCGGTCAGATGTGGCATAAGGCCGAATTTAATGTGGGGCATCCGAGCTCCTAAGTTCGGCCAAAAATACCCCGTAGACCCTGTATAAAACCGGGTCGGGTAGCTGTTTCCCGAGTCGAGACTCTGCCTTTGACATAGCCTTGTCTAGGGAAACTCTCTGTCCGGAGGCAGAGGGTTTGACCAGCAGAGCAGGAGACGAATCTCCAACTGCAGACCAACATACAGTATTTACTACTGCATTTGTGTGAATGGGGACATACCCGTTATCGTCCATAGGTATGCTACAACAGAAACTTAACAACAGTTTCTCGTACCGCGTATGACCAGCATGCCGGACATTCAACCTCCCTAGCAGAGAATCGGCGGGAACAAAAGCTACCTAAAGAAATACGATCGCAGAAGTTAAGCAACAACGAGCCTATTTGATACCTTAATGGGTGACCGATTGCGAATGTTAGGTGCTATAAGCTTGGATATGTTGCAATAGACAACGGAAAATCGAATAGCAGAGTTCCAATTCCAGTCAGGTTTGTTATATTCCCTTACGCGCAAATACATTTAGGGAAGGTGATAATCCGCCACTTCATCACCACCTATGGATTAATTAGTATTAGATTTCATTATTTTCTAAAAAAATAAATTTTTACAAACTAATAGTTCATGGCTTTAAATAACCTGCAAAGGGTTGATAAACCGTAAAATGCAAAAAAAATATATCAGTCAAATGCTGCTTTCCGACTGCTAGGGAAATGCAAGCAAATCGACCAACTATATTTGTGAAAAATCGTGGCCAACACACAATGAATAGGTGTAGCAGCAAAAATCAAAGAATCACAAGTTTTACAACGTGGTAGAAATTAGGCAAATAAAAAGAGATCTAGAGAGAAATCACTAGAAGTTGGCATCTAAATACAGCGATATCACCTGTTCTTATTTGACCACTGGGAATAATGTCAAAAAGAGCAAACAGATATGTGGATCAAATTTCCGGCTGACCTAAAAGATGTGAATTGCAAAGTGTCATATAGAAAGAAAATGAGTAACTACTGACACCGAGGTTCGAGCCTGACACTCTGGACTTATGAATATATGTTTTCGACCAGTTGTATAAATAGCGGTCTCAGGCTACAGACTGGAGTGATGATTGAGGGATTAGAGAGCGACTATTGAATGGAACTATCCAGTCGAATTAGTGTGAATTATTTAGCGTCAATGATTTGGGTTTTGATTTAGGATTTACCAGACGTTAAGCCGAGCCGCGCTGAGAAGGTATCCACTGAAATGGTTAATTATCTTTGGTTGACTTTTCATCTTTGTTCTTTTTAAGTATGTATTTGCGGTTGTAAATAAATACTGTTTTATCTTAACATTGAAGTCTTGAGTTACACTTAAAAATTAACGGCCGACGTACGTCACAAAAATGTGTATGCATCATACATTAGTATATACTTTTTTTTAATATATCCGTTTTTAAAGCTATGAAGAAGTGTTTACTGAGTGGAGTGATTATTGAATGACTACTGAGTGAAACTATCCAGTCGAATTAGTGTGAATTATTGTGCGTCGATGAATTGGGTTTTGATTTACAATTTACCGGATGTTATGCCGAGCCGCGCTACTAAAAAGGTATCCACTGAAATGGTTAATTATATTTGGTTGATTTTTACTTCTTTGTTCTTGTTAAGTATTTATTTGCGGTTGTAATTAAATAACTGTTTTATTTTAACATTGAAAGCTTGGGTTATATTTAATTATTCACGGCGGATATATGTCACAAAACAAAGAAAACCAGATTCATGGTTACGCTATTCGATGGCGCTTATATGTTTGCATCAGTGGATGCAAACAATCTTCTTGCAACTTGAAGTCACTGTTTGAGACTTGGGGACAACTCATACGAAACAAAATAAAGGCAAAACGCACTACTACTACTACTATTAATAATAATAATAATAATAATAATAATAATAATATACATTGTACTAGTAATTTCATTTGGCATAATGTTATGCTCGTCTCTTAAGAATCGCAACTGAAACAAATTGCTAATGAAACAGTTCCAAATGAAGATTACCATAATTTTATAACAGGACAAAACACCGTAAAACACAATAAAAAATCCTGATAGAATCCTACTGGTCATCAACTGGCACCGGAATTTTGCAGAAATTTAGAAAATACTACACAACAGCTATGAGCATACTGCACAAAAACATCCGCCTTTTAAACAGCTATATCCCAACTCGCCGACAGTTCTTTTCGGGAGAAATAAAAGAAAACATCAGATTAATTTTAACAAATGTAAGCGCCCACTATTTACATTATTTACATTGTTCGGACTGTCGTTCTCATCTTTATTTCCATATTCACGACGTTTCGGCTGTTGTACGCTTGGTTTTCTTCAGGTGACTGAAATTTCTAACTGAACCCTTTATTTCATCCACCGGGGTAAATTGTCCTCAAGGACACATGGCCCAGTGGATAAAAGCGTTGGTTGGATACAGTAATTTGTGTTGTGAGTTCAATATCTGGCTACTGCAGTGGTAAAGAAAAACTTGGGCATTGACAAAGGTATATGACTGAGACATTCGAAAGAGGAATGACACGTGGAACTAGAACAATCTACCCCGGTGGACGAAATAAAGTGTTCAGTTAGAAATTCCTATCAGTGGAAGAAGGCCGGAGTATACAATGGTCGAAACGTCGTGATTTGGCAATAAAGAAGAAGACACCTAACCGAATAATGTAAATCATGTAAATAATTACAATAGCTCATGTCACAAATATAAACAGATACTGAAGAATCCTGGAGCGTACAAGAGCCGAAACGTCGTCAATTTGGCAACAAAGATGTGGACAACAGTCCGAACAATGAAAATAAGGTAAATAATTACAATACCTCATCTCAGAAATATAGAGAGGTAAACGCCCACACTGAAAACAAGATTGGAGTCTCGGAGTGTTGTATTAGATTGGTGCAAAAATAATGACGTAATAATGTCGTTTTTTGACGTTAATAAATACGTCAGAAAACGACATTATTACGTCATTTTTTTTTGCACCAACCTAATACTTCCGAAAAAACTAATAGAAGAGGAAAATCCTGGCGTTATGCAACAATATGAGTCAAGTTAATTTTATCAGAAATTCAAAGAGAAACATGACGATTTCTAGAGAAGGGAGGCAATTGTATTGATTCTCATTTAATATACGTACGCCACCCAATGTACCAAACATGACTTGATTTATGTCGGTTGAACAAAGGAAAGATTCAACAGACACAGGTATGATGTTAGACAAAACAAAATAACATCAACAAATCTTGTAGAATATTTTATTACAAACGATTTTAATTTCGACAAACATCTCATGGTACACATTCTGATAAAAATATTCAAAATCTAACGAACTTTTGACCCTTAAAACGCATGACCTTAATCATCATCATCATCATCAAAACTGTTTTGATTTGAGGTCACGAATTAACATGTTTTCTTATCTTCTGTGACATTGTATACTGATTCGACAATATTTTGCCAACCTTCTCTGTCATCTGAGAGTTTGCGGATTTCTTGCAGATTTTCCTGGATTGTAAACTTCTCCAAAGAAAAAGTGGGTTCATTCTGCTTTGTTCTTTGAATGCATCGGTTCAGCCTTAGAACTATGGTATTTCTTGGATAGAACTTTTTGAAGTCAGAGAAAATAATAATAATAATAATAATAATAATAATAATAATAATAATGATAATAATAATAATAATAATAATGCCCAGACAGCTTTATTAGAGACCACAAATAAAAAAATGTCTCCTTATTTATATGGCAGTTGCTGCAGACTGCAATGCAACTTTGAAGATCTTAAAAAAGCAAAATACAAGGACCTTAAAATCAAAATCTCAGAAATGTGGCACATGGGAACATCAACAATCCCTGTTGTAGTTGGAGCCCTGGGATTCACTCATTGAAGAGTTACCTGGTAGCCCTTGTCTTAAAGAAATACAGAAAAAATGTTCTCACGAGTTCAGCCCACACCTTACGAAGGGCTTTATCTATGTAAAATATG
>OZ010575.1:13382710-13387710 GCA_963932145.1 Acanthosepion lycidas
TCCTCGTGTGTATATGTGCGTGTCTTTATTAATGTATGCGTGTATAATCCCTTACATGTGGCTTTCATTGTAAATATATGCTTTTTTTAGTTCTTTTTTTTTTTTTTTTTTTTTAAGGGCCGTGGACATATTTCCTGTCTTATCATCTTTTTGTGTGTTTATATATCTAAATATGCCTACGTGTTTGTGTATTATAATCTGTGTGTGTATGTATTGTCTTTTGCAAGATCCCCCCCCACCTGCCAATATCTTCACTTCAAATATAACGAAGTTCAGGGCAAAATTAGATCTTAACGTTTAATCGAGTTTAATATTTGACCTTTCAATAAAAAAAAAAAAATAAAAAAATATAAAGACATATGTATTTTTCCTCAGTTTCGCCTTTAAATAATTTTTAAAAATTAATATAGATTAAATTTCAAATTTCAAATTGGTAATTTTTAATTTTATAGTATAATTGAATATTAATTAGTTTGAATGAATTCTATTAGGTTGGTGCAAAAATAATTTCGTTTTCTAACATATGTTACTATGTGAGAAAACGAAATTATTTTTGCACCAACCTAATATTTTAGTCTAACCCTAACATTAAAAGAATAATTAATTATTTTAACCAAAGTTTGTTGTCAAGTTTGAATTCTCATATTCTTTTGATTGGTCATTCCAGATTATGCAACAACGTTTCCCCTAATGAAGGGTATTTGATTCATTTGAACGTTTGAAAACCCTTTATTTTACATTCAGCACCATCACTTCATAGGACACCAGAAGTGTTGAAACGAAATGGCTATTTTTGTAGTGATTTTATAATATATCGATGCTATAGTTTTCAAATAAAGCATGGTATTTGCTCTACTCTGTATTGAGCACTCTTTTAAGAATAGTACTTTTTGGTTATTGTAATTTATTCCCTATACACCAATCCTATACTTGGTATATATATATATATATATATATATATATATATATATATATATATATATATATATATATATATATTGAAACTAACATTGTTAATTTGAAGAATATCTTGTCATAAATGGAACTCGTCACGTAGGAGTTGTTTTTCCTCCAGTCTGTCATTCAACTGTCCAGTTATATTTATATAAACTATAGTTACAGTCTGAATGTCGATGGTATCCCTTCTCACATAGCCAGACGTTGATATCCGAAGCCAGGTAAATCGCAAGTAAACGTCTGCTACGATTACAAAACAGACACTCTCTTCCCTACTTGGAATATCAAGTCTACACAACTATTTCTTCATCAATTGCATTTTTTCTCCACTTGAACTTATGTTGAATTTAATAAATATCAACAGAGTCGAACTATCGTCAATCAGGCGCCATTTTAGCTTCTGACGTCGGGTTCAAAGCAAAAAATGAAATGTTAGAAACGAAACTGTATAAACCAAAAATATGCACCCCCTCATAAAATAAAACGGGGAGAGGTTATGAATTATTTATACTTGATTTATTGTCAAAGACAACTTTTACGGGCAGATGAGAATACGGACTGTATTTATTGGCTGTTTTTAATGTCTGATTCTCCTTTTGCGTCTACTTATTTTATAGTTCAATGTTTTATTTCGAACATTTGTAGAAAATGGTTCTAAAGAAATATCCCAATGTGTTGGGAAAGAAAGACGTTGGAAATCAATTAAATATGAACGAAAAGAACACCGAAAAGAAAATAAAGAAAGCGAGCGTGCTAAGAAAGTTTGAAATAAATATGGCTCATAGGACGATAGAAATAAGTCACGGAAAAATGTAGCTGATCAGAAAGAAAGAAAGAAAGAAAGAAAGAAAGAAAGAAAGAAAGAAAGAAAGAAAGAAGAATAAAGTGTGAAAGAACGCTGGATGATTAAAAACATGAAGAGAATCGAAAGTATGTGGAAATAAAGGAGTGAAGGGAGAAGTAAAGAAAGAAAGAAAGAAAGAAAGAAAGAAAGAAAGATAAAAAGAAAGAAAGAAAGAAAGTGTCTAAGAACGAAGATGATTAAAAACATGAAGAGAATCGAAAGTATGTGGAAAGAAAGGAGGGAAGGGAGAAGTAAAGAAAGAAAGAAAGAAAGAAAAAAAGAAAGAAAGAAAGAAAGAAAGAAAGAAAGAAAGAACGAAGATGATTAAAAACATGAAGAGAATCGAAAGTATGTGGAAATAAAGGAGGGAAGGGAGAAGTAAAGAAAGAAAGAAAGAAAGAAAGAAAGAAAGACAGAAAGAAAGAAGAATAAAAGTGTGAAAGAACGCAAGATGATTAAAAACATGAAGAGAATCGAAAGAATGTGGAAATAAAGGAGGGGAGACGGAAGTCGAGAAAGAAAGAAAGAAAGAAAGAAAGAAAGAAAGAAAGAAAGAAAGAAAGAAAGACATCCCAAATGAAATTGTCTTTACTATTTGAAAGAAAGAAAAAAATGAAATAAAGAAATAATAAAGAAATAAAAGTAAAAATAAAAATGAAAGAATGTTAGAAAGAAAGCAAAACATCCAAAATGAAATGAAATTAAACAGTTGAAAAATAGATGAAAAGAATGAATGAAAAAAAAGAAAAAAAAAGAGTAATAAAAGAAAGAAATATGAATGAATATTAAAAAAAGAAACTCTCTTCAAATGGAATGATCTTGCCAAATTGAAAGGAAGAAGTATCAAGTAAATGAAAGAAAGAATTACACCACAAAGCAAATTATCTTAATTGAAAGAAAGAACGAAAGAACGAAAGAAAGAAAGAAAGAAAGAAAGAAAGAAAGAAAGAAATGGAAAGGAATGTTTGGGGGAGAGAGAAAAATTGGGGGATGAAAACTACCGGGAAGAGAGAAAGAAAGCAGGCCGGATAGAAGGAACGAGCGGGGGAAGAAAAAGGGATAGTGGGAGTGGGGAGAGAGAAAAATATGGTCCTGATGAAGTATATAGAAAGAAAGAGAAAGACTCGAAGTGATATTATCCTGACAGCCTGAAAGATAAAACTACGGAATGAAAGAGAGAAAGCAAAACGAATGAAAAAAAGAACGAATGAAAGTAAGAAAGAAAGACATCCCAAACGAAATGATCTTGATTAATTGAAAGAAAAAAAGAAAAGAGAAAAAAAGAAAAAGGACAAAAGAAAAAAAAAAAAGCTTCACAAACGGAATTCTGTTGTTTAACACGACAATGACTGAATGGATATGACTGATTGAAAAGAGAAAAACAAAACAGAAGAAATAAGGAAATAAAGACAACCCCTCCCCAAACGAGATTATTATGTCCCTAATAAATTTGGCTGATCGGGTAGAAATAAATGAATAAGTAATAAAGAAAGAAAGTTAGAGATTAAAATGTCGGAAAGACAATTATCTTGTCTAATTGGAAGACACAATCTCGTGTAAATATGGATGACTAAGTAGAAAGAATAAATGTTAGAAAGAAAGAAGAAAATAATAATGTCCCAAACGAATTTTTTCTTTTCAATTGAAGGAAAAAAAGAAACAAAGACAAAAAAAAGAGAGAGAAAGAGAATGAATATTCAAATTATTATACATATCGAGCAGAGAGAATTAAAGAAATATATAAAGTAAGGAAGAATTGAATAATTTTCAAGTTAATTTTCAAGTTGATATAGCTGATCAAACAAAAAAAGAAGGAAAGAAAGAAAAGAAAACAGAAAGACAGAAAGAAAGAAAAGAAGACGGACAGAAAGAAAGAAAGAAAGAAAAAAAAAGGAAGACGGACAGAAAGGAAAAAAAAAAGAAAGAAAGAATAAAAAAACAAAGGAAGGAAGGAAGGAAGACAGAAAGAAATAAAGAAAGAAAGAGAGAAACGAACAAATAAATAAAGAAAGAAAGACGGAAAGAGTGGAAGAAAAAAGGTAGAAAGAAAAAAAGAAAGAAAGGCAGAAAGAAAGAAAGAAAAAAGAAAGAAATCAGAAAGAAAAGAAGACAGAAAGAAAGAAAGAAAGAAAATAAATAAAGAAAGAAAGCAGAAAGAAAGGAAAACAGAAAGAAAAACAGAAAGAAAGAAAGAAAGAAAGAAAGAAATGAAAGAAAGAAAGCAGAAAGAAAGAAAGAAAGAAAGAAAGAAAGCAAAGAAAGAAAGAAAGCAGAAAGAAAGGAAGACAGAAAGAAAGAATGAAAGAAAAAAAGAAAGGAAGAAAGCAGAAAGGAAGGAAGACAGAAAGAAAAAAGAAAGAAAAAAAAGAAAGAAGCAAAAAAGAAAAGAAGACAGAAAGAAAGAAAGAAAAGAAAGAAAGCAAGCAGAAAGAAAGGAAGACAGAAAGAAAGAATGAAAGAAAAAAGAAAGAAAGAAAGAAAGAAAGCATAAAGAAAGGAATACAGAAAGGAAGAAAGAAAGAAAAAAAGAAAGAAAGAAAAAAGAAAGAAAAGAAAGAAAGAAAGAAAGCAGAAAGAAAGGAAGACAGAAAGAAAGAATGAAAGAAAAAAAAGCAGAAAGAAAGGAAGACAGAAAGAAAGAATGAAAGAAAAAAAAGAAAGAAAGCAGAAAGAAAGAAAGAAAGAAAGAAAGAAAAAAGAAAGAAAGCAGAAAGAAAGAAAGACAGAAAGAAAAAAAGAAAGAAAGAAAGCAGAAAGAAAGGAAGACAGAAAGAAAGAATGAAAGAAAAAACGAAAGAAAGAAAGCAGAAAGAAAGGAAGACAGAAAGAAAGAATGAAAGAAAAAAAAGAAAGAAAGCAGAAAGAAAGAAAGAAAGAAAGAAAGAAGAAAAAAGAAAGAAAAGAAAGAAAGAAAGAAAGCAAAAAGAATGAACGAATGGATGAAAGAAAGAAAGACATGACAAACGAGAGTGTCTTGAGTAATTGAGAGAAAGAAAGAAGGAAAGAAAGAAATAATGAATGAATATTAGAAAGAAAGAATAACATCTCAAATGAAATTATCTTCCCTAGGTGAAAAAAAGATGAAACGAATGAATGAAAAAAATGATCTTGACTAATAGAAAGAAAGAATTAATGAATGAATGAAAGGCGGGAAAACGAAAGACTGGGGGGATGAGAGAAAGAAATATCAATATTAAAA
>OZ010575.1:13392710-13412710 GCA_963932145.1 Acanthosepion lycidas
GTAGACCAGTTGTCAACCAAAGGTATAGAACCCGGTCTCTCTTGCTATTTACCAATAGGTGGATTTGGTGGGTGGAGAAGAAAAGAATTCATACCTTTGCCAAGGGTCACTTAGTCAGTTATCTGCCATGCGTGATACACCCTTAAGCGATCCTGTATCTTTCGATACTTGACTGATGAGGCCGATTTTTTTTTCCTGCGGTAAGTTGCCATTTCTTTCTACAGTAGACCAGTTGCTATAAAAGGCTATAGAACACAGTCCGTTCTGCTATTTAGCCATAGCTGGAATGGTGGTGTGGAGGAGAACAGGATTCATACCTCTCTCAACGGTCACTCATTTAGTTATGTGCCATGCGAGATACACGCTTAGGCGATCATGTATCCTTCGATATATGACTGACAAGGCAGATTATTTTTCCGCAATAGCTTGCCATTTCTTTCTGCTGTAGACCAGTTGCCACCCAAGGCTACAGAACCCAATCTCTCCTATATATATATATATATTATTCCAGCTTGTCCTCGATTTCATTTTCAAGTCTTTTTTCACTACTCTTCAGAATGTCATAGCTGAAACTCCACCCTCACGTGCGAAACGTCATATGGATTGAGTTAGATATATTCTAATTGTGCTCTTTAGGTCAAAGATGATGATCCATCTTGCCGTAGTGAAGATCTCATCCAGTTTTCCTCTTTACTGTTCAATTTCTTTAAAACTTATTCACCGTTCTCTTAAAGGTTCTTGAATGGACATTGAAGATGAAAGCCAGTGAATGAATGTTGGTACCATTACTAAAGGCCTGAATGATCTTTTTCCTCTCACAATTGGTCATTTGTGTAAGACGGTGAGGCCAACGCAAAACGATTTTAAGTTGCTCAAAAGGTTTTCAGTGAATCCTATGAACAATGGCGTCAAGATATCTAAACGACTTATCAGAAAACCGGGGAAAAATCTCAATTAATTTAGTATTTTTTTTTTTTTTTTTAGATATTAAACATTTTGTGGGATGGACAAACAAAAGGAAGAAAGAAAGAAGGGATGAATGCATGAAAGAAAGAAAAAAAGAAGGTATAAAAAGATGAAAGAAAGAAAGAAGGAATTAATGCATGAAAGAAAGAAAGAAAGGAAGGAAGAAAGAAAGAAGGAATGAAAGAAAGAAAGAAAAAAAGAAAGAAAGACAGAAAGAAAGAAAGAAAAAAAGAAAGATAGAAAGAATGAAAGGATGAATGCATGAAAGGAAAATAAAGAAGGGATGAATGCATAAAAGAGAGAAAGAAAGAAAGAAATCTAGTAGCCAATCTAAAACAAGAAAAAGATCAAAAGAAAAAAAAACAAAAAACAAAGAGAAAAATGACGAAATAGGGAAATACCTTGACAATGAGGAATACACACACACACACACACACACACACACACACATATATATATATATATATATATATATATATATATATATATATATATAAGTAAATGTTACGAAATGCGGAATTTTACTTTATCTGTTCTTTCTCTTATTTGTATATATATATATATATATATATATATATATATATATATATATATATATATATATATATAATGAGAAAGTACAGTAACATTTACAATCCAGTGTTCTTATTATTTTTATTCAAAAAATAATCAGTGCTTAGCAACTAATATCAAGAATGTATGTGCTTATAAACACAGTAAATTTCAAAATAATTTATACACACATATATATATATATATATAATTACATACATATATTGATATATTGATATATATATTCTTTATCGATATATATATATATATATATATATATATATATATATCGAGAGAGAGAGAGAGAGAGAGAGAGAGAGAGAGAGAGAGAGAGAGAAAGAAAGAAGAGAGAAAAACGCATTCTTAGCTTCAGAAGATGTCGCTTTATTATTTCCCGCTCTGTAAAATGGCGTAAAGTGGCAACGTAATTTGGGCGTTCCGAAAACTGAAAAATTAACTTTTTTTTCTTTTTGCTAACCATCGTGTCAAAGTTCAAGATTCATCAACTGCTGTGGGCCCACGTGAAAGGCTTGAACTATGACAGGCTACTTTACCTCCCGTATCATTTCTTTCATACATTTCTTTTGCAAGAACGACTGTCCACAAACCCGCACACACCCTTCCATAACAAAAGGCACACAGACACACACACACACATTTACATAAAGGTAAACGACAATAGGAAAATTGTATTATTAGCCGACGCTTTTCGTCTAATGTGGACATTTTCAAGGCAAAAAGGAGATGAATTTATTAAAAACAAAGTAACTATTAACAAAACAAAATGTCCTTAGCAACTACAAGAATTTAGAGAACGCTATTATATTCATATTGTCAACTGAAAATTACGTTATGTACTGTCCCGTGTAGAAATAGTGTTTTTATTGTTGTGTTGTCTGATTCAACCATTTATTTTTGATTTCTTGATACAGTTGTGTATTTTTGCTTGGAAGAGTAGTAATTCTGTTAAGGAAGGTGGTATTTGAAAAAAAAAAAATCTTGGCGTAAATTAATATTAGGATAATATTCAATGGCGGTACTCTCGAGGATTTTCCTTCTGAGTGAGTTATTTTCTTATTTTTATGAGTGTACCATTTTTAAAAATCAAAATAGTGGTTGATTTTATTTCTTTCTATGACTAGTACATTAGTTAAGTTGTTTTTTGTGAGTTCTATTTAGTGTCCATGTTTTTGTCATTAGTTTTAATAAATTCATTTCGTTTTTTGCCTTGAAAATAACCATTTGCACGAAACGCGTCGGCTAATAATAGTTTTCCTATTGTCTTTTAATTATACAAGCAATTTCACTGTTTATAATAAACGGTATTAACAATATTTACCGAGAAATCTCACAGGAAAAAATGTGTCGTTCGACTGAATTCGAAGCTGTATCCTACACGAAAACGTCTTATAATGTAAAACAGGACAGAATGTTAATCTTCGTTTAATTTATTTAGGGTTACCTAAAACTAGTAGGCAGCAAAAGGAAGTCAGGTCTAGGGCGATCTTAATTAAAATATCGACACAAACAGGTGAACAGAATTTTCAATAATACATATAAGATTAATGGAAAATACATGAGTCTTTCTGGCATTGGTTGATTGAAGGTAAAACAAATAGGGATAGATTAAAGATTAAACAGAAAAAATTATTTAAAATATGCTTGTCTTTGACAGGCTAGTACATATCTGTAGATGATAAATATCTTAATGGTTGAAACGTTACTTTTATAGATACAAATATTTCAATAAATGCTCAGTTTATAATAAACAGTATTAACCGGTCTGAATGGCCGAGAATTATCTAAGAAAATATGTGACAGGGATCGAACCTGTATCCTACACGGAACGTTCCTATAGTCTGAAGGGCTATACCATTTAGCTACAGAGGAAGCGTCTCATTGGCAAGGTCGAATTACTGTTTTTACATATGTCAAAGGACACAGTTTCTTTGAGATTTACAAAACATTCAGTGAAATAAAATATCACCTATGGTTTCTTAATTGTTGGTTTATCTATCTATCTATCTATCTATCTATATATATATATATATATATATATATATATATATATATATATATATATATATATATATATATATATATATATATATATATATATATTACGAAATGGACCACGTTCGACAATTATTTTAATATATTTTATTGTTATACGTTCTTTTTATAGATACAAATATTTAAGTAAATTCTCTGTTTATAATAAACATTGTTAACAACATTTACCGGCCTGAACGTCCGAGAAATTTCATAGAAACATAAACGGAAACGTCATATAACGCTTCCTTTGTGGCTAAATAGTATAGCACATCAGACTATATGACGGTTCCGTATAGGATACAGGTTCGATTCCTGTCTGAGGATGCGTATTTTTTATGAAATTTCTCGGGCATCCAGTCCAATGAATGTTGTTGATACTGTTTATTATAAACAAAGTATTTACTTAAGCATTTGTATCTATAAAAATAATGTATAAAAAATATATTAAAATAATTGTCGGACTTAGAACATTTCATAATATATATATATCTTTTACATTATGATATGATAAAAGGAAACGGTAGCGACGGTGAAAGATTATAAGGAATCAAGAAAATCATGAACTGAAGGCATAACCACGATATTCTACACATCGGCACATACACATGCACACGCTTACACAGAAAGAAGAAGAAAAATCAAGAAAACACCAATAAATAAAGCGCATAAATTATTTTTAACTTAATATAAAAATAACAAAAATGAGAAAATCGGCGGACAAATGCTGCTACCTCCTGACGAGTGGACAGAACAATTACAAAAATGATTCGTCTAAGAAACTATGGAATGTTCAATATGGCATCAATCAGCTAATTATTAGGTTGGTGCAAAAATAATGACGTAATAATGTCGTTTTTTGACGTTAAAAATACGTCAAAAAACGACATTATTACGTCATTATTTTTGCCCCAACCTAATAATATTTGCCTTAATCCTATTTATACTTGGTTATTGAGAAGTGACTCCCTTATTTTATGTCTAAGTGTCCAGCCAAGAGCCCTAACATCCTGTGACGTTTTTTTTTGTGGGGTGGGGTGGTTAAAGGAACAAGTCTACTATACGAAACCAAGACGTTGAAGAATTTGAAGGGCGAATACAAGAAGTTACGTCTTCCATACCACAAGTGTTCTTGGTGAAATCATTTAACGCGATTCATAGGCGGCTCGCGAAGCAAGTAGCGAAATCCATTGTCCCTATCGAATTTTAAACGCTTTCCTCTCGTATCCATTTCTTCTCTAGTTTATAAATACACATTTAGTAACATTTCAATCACCCTTCAATCACCCTGGAAAATTTAATTTTGTACTTAAATTAAAGACATTAGTTCCATTTCATCCTCAAAATTTGCTTGAGGATGAAATGGAACTAATGTCTTTAATTTAATTACAAAATTAAATTCGGTGCTTTTAGCTTCCATTTTTGAAACATGGTTGGAACTGTGTAGCGAAAAACCATATTTTAAGTATATTAACTTATATTATTAATGCTCTGTAAATTTATGTCACACATTATGAAATGGACAAAGTCCGACAATTATTTTAAGACATTTCTTTCATGTTTATACGCTATTTTTATACATACAAATATTTAAGTAAATGGTCTGTTTATAATAAATAGTATTAACGACATTTACCGGCCTGAATGTCCGAGAAATTTTCATAGAAACATGAATCAAACCTGTATCCTATACGGAACCTTCATATAGTCTGACGTGCTCTACTGATTGAGCCACAGAGGGACGTTTCGGTTAACATGGTCGATTTTATTTTTTTTAAACTACAATTTTCTCTCGTACATTCATATCTGCTCGATACGTATCCAATATAAACAAATGACGTCACACATTATGAAATGTACAAAGTGTGACAATTTTTTTAGACATTTTTTATGTTTATCTATAAAAAGAACGTATAAACATAAAAATGTGTTTATATATATATATATATATATATATATATATATATATATATATATGTAAAAGTTAAATATTGACCAGGAAACAGTAGTATTAAAAAGTACACAATGCACATGAGAATATATATATATATATATATATATATATATATATATATATATATATATATATATATACGTTTTACCTGTTTGTGACTGGAGCCGATAATTCCGAGGAGGATATAAATCCAGGGAGAGTTCAATTTAGACTACAGAGCGTTATAAAGATAAGAAGACGGACACTTTAATTATTCATTTCGTTTTAATTTTTATTTGGATATATATATATATATATATATATATATATATATATATATATATATATATTAGCTTTGGAGCAGGTAGAATGGAGATCAACGTGTTTTAGTGGACTCAGCCTTTTTCGATCAGCTTGTCTGAATCATCTTCAAGAATCGAGAGCAAGATCTAAAAGGTCAGCCAATCTAACATTGATCTCATTTCACAATTCTCACACCTGCTCCATATGTGGCCGTCTTTGTAAATCACTAGCGGTTCTTAAATGCCACTTAAGATCATCGCATAAACTTTCATAACTGAATCAATCAAGCTTGCAGATCCTCATACGTCGAAACCGACGGGAGAGTCCATTATATATATATATATATATATATATATATATATATATATATATATATATATATATATATATATATATGTATGTATATATGCAAACAACGCAGAAATGTAAAACAGAGGTTGCAATTCATGTATGTCTATGTATTGCGTTTGGAACCTCCCATTGTTTTTCGGGGTGATGGAAAGAATTCTTCATTCTAAACTTTTTTTAAAAATTACAATATACTATATAATAACGTTTTTTTTTTATTTTAGAAAAGCGGCTTCAAATCGTGTATACAAAGGAAACAGTATATTGTGTTGTGGAATAATTCATGAGTGTCTTTTTTTTCAAATTTACTTTAAACAAAAAATATAACAAATTAATTAAAAATACACTTTCTGTTTTTGGCTACAATTTTGACAATTTTCAACGCTGTATCTATATTAATGGCAACTATTTACGCTTGTCTTAATAGTAAATTTGATTGGTTCAATAAAATCAAATTGACTGTTGGTCTCAGAAATGACCTACAGTTGTTAACTGGGGCAAGAAATAGATTGTTACTTTTAACGCTTTCAAAATGAAGATGCCTTATCGTCTTAAAGTCTTTTGATCTTCATCAGCATGGCTGATTCTAACCTCCAGATGAGTGACTCACTGCACTTTCTTTGACTAAAATTTTCTGTTACTATGAAGGGAAAAGATTATATTGAATCAATTTCTAGGACTGCTGATAGAGAAGTTGGTTCATTGTGTTGTGCTAGACAAATTTTCTTGCCAGACTCTATTTTACACATTTATAAGTTTACTATTCATCCATGCCTTAAATATTGCTGCTACATCTGGGCTGGTATTTCTGTTTATTTAGAGACACTTGATAAAATACAAAGAAGAATTGGCAATGTTATTGGTCTTGACCTGGCATCTCAGCTTCAATCACTTTCCCCTTACCGTAATATCGCTTCAATGTGTCTTTTTTACAAATACTTTCATGATAATTGTTTTGATTAGCTTTCTTCTTTTGAACCTAAACTTTATGAATTTAAGCGCAGTACTAGATTGCCAGCTAGGTCTCATCATTTTACAGTTGAAATGGCTAGATGTAAGTATGTTCTATGATAACAGTTTCTTCCCTTTTACTTCTTGCTTGTGGAACTCTGTTTCAGTCAACTTTTATCTTCAAAAAATTAAATGCAATGTCAATCGTTATCTTCTGTCTCAATTCCTGTTTTTTTTATTTTCTGCATAATGTTTTCATTTTTTTCATATTCTCTCTGTGGCACCTTTTAACGAGGCAGAAAGGGAAAAGAAAGAAAAGAGGAAAAGGAGAGGCTAAGGACCGAATCGTGGGTGATAAGCAAGAACGCACACACGGCTAAGAGACAATGGATAAAAGTATATTTTGATAAGTAACAAATGGCGAAAGAGTGTCATTACAATGACAGGGAAATTCTGAGTAAAAAGAAAGGGAAAGAAAGAAAGAATCAGATATGTTTTGGCATCGTCTGTGTTATCTAAGGATATGAAAACAAACTATTGGTACGGGAAGACATCTTATTATCAACTACAGACCGTCTGGCCAAAGAAAAAAAAAATTCAAATGAAAATGTTATTTCGATAAGTGACGAAAAACAGGCAACTAAAGGGACTTTGGACAGATATGAAAAATTAAGGACCACCTACGAGTGTCCGTTGAGCGATTTTCCTTCGACGGAACATCCTTAGCCTGCGATAATAAAATTATGTTATCAGAAATATGTACCGAAGGAAAATGAATGGGAACCTAGAAGTGTTTTTTTTTTTTTTTTTCGAGGCGACAGACTGACTGAAAATTTGGAGATGTTTCTTTTTGAGACCGTGTTAGGAAGACCACCCATTCTGATAATTAGCGATAAAATACCTGACGTAAACCACGTGTAGAACAAGAGTTATGACCGCCATTGTCATATTGTCCCGTTCGCGGCCAGAGAAATGATAACGGCGATTAAGAGGAAGAAAAGGGAAAGAGAAGAGATCATTTTTTTTTTAGTTAAGCAAACAAAGCCGCGGATTCGTCCACGCCCGACTGAGACATCATTGGTCGAGTGGTGATCACGTGACGCACGAGGGAGGCTGTTGCAGCCCATCTGGAGGATGAGTAAGAGAGGTTGCTGCGAAGATGTGGGGAGGGCAGTTCACGCCCCTCTGAGAAGGTGGGAGTGAGGAAAGGTTCCCAAAAATGGAAAAAGGTGGGAATTCCTAACCAGAGAGGTGGATATGTATTTAGAATTATCGAGGAACCCCCGGCGCCGACAAACTCACCCCGGTTTTGGTCGGTGCCCATATAAACGAAGCCACAACGAGCAGAGTTGAGTTGAGTCCCAGCAGTTCCCAGAGTCAGTCTCCAGTTGAAGCAAGCCTCGCAGATAGCTGACCAAGATTCACGCACATTCCGGACCTCTCTTCAACCCAAGAACAATTATTTTGAAGAGCGACTTAGATCAAGATCACCGAAATAAGTTTTTTTTTTTTTGACTTTCGTCCAAAGACCTACCAAAAAATTTCTTAGAGAGCAGACAACTTGAAGTGTTAAAACTTGCCTAGCGGAAAACGACGTATCACAATCCATAGAACGGGTCGGGAGATAGATGCAGTCCTATGTATCGAACAACTAGACATAAAGTTTGTTACCTTTTTCTTTGATACTTTGAACTTTTGAGTTTTCATTTTATTGTCTTTTATGCATATTTGTGTGGTATCACCCCCGTTGAACTCGGTTTGCAGTACGGCCCCAACCACTGTTTGATCTCGTCTGCCTAAGATCAATTCACAACGTGGGTAGGCGGACTGGGGGATCAGTGCAGTTACCTTGGTAACCAGGCGTTGGAAGCGAGTTGGGAACGACGAGGCTGATATCAAATCTAACCAGATTCCCACCCGAATCGCCCAAAAGGTTAGAACGTCACATTTGGAGCGGCGACACCCGAACGGAGCAGCGAGGAGCGAACGGGTGGCGCCGCGGCGAGGACGTCACAATTGGTGCTGTTTAGGGACGTCACAGTTGGTGCCGTGGTAGACTAGGATAGAACGTCACGGTTGGCGCTGCGACCAGGGGACGACGTCACATCTCACTCTCAGTAACCTTTTGCATCTTAGTGGCTTTATTGCCTTTCTTAGGATGGATTGAAAAAAAATAAAGCAAAAGAAAAAATGTATTTCTGCTTATATTGATGAGTGATTTAAAACCTTTATTTTAAACCCTATATGAATCCAGTTTTAATTTAAGATGAAAAAATTGCTGATTCTCTTAAATCTTCTCATCTATATTTCATGGTTCTATCATTTAACTGTTTTTTTGATTTTATGATGCTGACAAATAGATATTTACATAGTATTTATGCACGTTTTGATAATGTTTATGCTATTTAGAAGTATAGTTAAATTACTGGTGAACCTATTGGAGTAATATCTATATTCTGACCAAATAGCTCCGTGTAATCTCTCTGGCTTGCTACAGGTTTGTCGATTTTATTCTCTAATCTATTCACTATGTTTTTCATTTATTCGGATCACTATACGGATTACCGTTCGAGCCAATATAATCGAGCAAGTACTATTAGTGCGAGTGCTATTAGAAGGCGTCTGACACCAGTATTGTTCAACGGCGTTACTATAGTTGTATCTGCGACTCCAACGAGTATTACGAAAGTAACAACGAGTGTTTGTTGACATCACAAACATGGAGTGGATTACAACTGACCACATAAAAGGTTGGCCTTTAAATACAGTTCTGCACAGAAAATAAGACTATAGTTTCCTACTGTCAAATTCTCTAAGAGTTAAATTATTTATTAGTTGTTTCAAACACAACTTTTCAAGAGAGACAGAACTCAACATACTGGAAAAAATCATTTTATAACTTTCTGGTCTGATACATAAAAGCTCTTCTGTTGTAGGTTTTGGCGGTGAAAATACATATACCAGTATTACAGAGGGCTATCTCAATGGTCAGAGAATAGAATTTAAGATCGTAAGGCCTAACATCCAAATAACATGAGATATATTATAGCTTCTTAGAGGTTCTTTTTTCTCGGACATATTTTACTTCATCTCATATGGGCTTCACATATAACAGGCTGGGTAATTTTGGTAAGACCTGTTTAAATTTATTTGTCACCTATGTGAAGAGATGAAAATATGCTATTTGCAATAAAATTTTCGAATGGTTCAAAGAATGCCCAACAGAATGGTTGGCCCTTAAATGCAATGTCATTCGTTATCTTCTGTTTTTAATTCCTGTTCTTTTAGTGCTTTCTCCTTAATGTTTTCATTTTTTCATATTCTCTCACACTCAGTAACGTCTTGCGTCTTTGTGGCTTTATTGCCTTTCTTAGGATGAAATGATTTAAAAAAAAAAAGGCAAAACAAAAAAAGTATTTCTGCTAATATTGATGAGTGATTTAAAAACTTTATTTTAAACCCTATATGATTCCAGTTTTAATTTAAGATGAATGATTTGCTGATTCTCTTAAATCTTCTCATCTATATATCATGTTTCTGTCACTTGACTGTTATTTGAACGTATGATGCTGGCAAATAGACGATGTCGTACTAATTATGTACATGTTTTGATAATGCTCCTGCTATTTAGAAGTACAGTGAAATTACTGACGACCCCGAGTAATGTCTCTATATTCTGGCCAAATAAAAATTTTGGCTACAACTTCCTCCTATCGTTCAATAAGTTTTTCAATGCAATGACGATAGAAATCTGATGGCCTTGAGTCAAGGAATTCGTCCAGCCAATTCCACGTCAGTATTGAACGATACACCGCGTAAAGCATTCGCAAGCAATCGAAAGATATGAAAATATGACGGTGCCAAGAGTGGCGGATGAGTCAGGACTTCTCATTCGAGTTCTTGAATAGCGGGTTTGGTCACATTGGTGATGTGGGGACGGGCGTTGCCTTGTTGCAGAAGAACGCCATTTGACCTATCCGTTTTTTTTTCTTCTGCATTGCTTCGTTGAGTCGGTGCAGTTTTTGAACGTAGAGTTCCGCATCAGTGTTTAGTTGTGTTCAAGCAGTTCGTAAATAATTATACATTCCCAGTCCCAACGTACACACAACATGGTCTTTCGAGGATGAAGGTCTCGTTTTGCCCGAAGAGTCGTTTATTTTGTGGGTGCTAAGCCAGTCAGCAATTTTCATCGCCAATACGGTAACTAAATGCTATCTGTGACCATGTTACTGCGGAGCGTTAATTTTTTGCTGTTTTCGCTCAAAACAAGAGCCGGATTACTGAACTTTTCCCCGTTGTGTGGTTTACCATAGTTTTTTTTTTTTTTTTTTTTTTTATCACACTCCATCTACTCCGGCAATTCTCTGGTCTTTTGACGTGAATTTTCGTGAAGATTCATTCGCTCGTCATTGAATTCAATTGGTAGACCGTCCTTGAGGTCAAAATTGCTGTTTCTGAAGGGAGAAAACTAACGGCGGGCGGTACTTTGAGCCATTGATCCTTCTCCATACACAGCCCAACTCTCACGAGCAGCTTCGGCGGCCTTAACACCTCGAATAAATGCAAAAAAGTAAATCGTATCGAAAATTCTCGGTTTTGTCTACTTGACATTCCGTTTCAATGATCTGTAAATAAAATTAAAAACTCAAAAGACACTATCTTGTAGAACAAAATATTCCCTTTCAAATAATATAAAACATTTTGCCAATGCGTTGCTTTTCTGCTTGCATTTTTTAATTTGGAAAAAAAAAACCCTTATGAATTACTCCTCAGCCCAATATTTTTATAGAGAAATGTTTGAAAGACTAGGCAAGCAGTGATAATCGAGCTCGTCCATATTTTTTAAAGTTCGATCCTCTCTGGGTGCCCCATACTCTTGGCCTGGTACTAAATCTAAACAAGGTTTAGTAAACGATACACTGGGTACCTCCGAGTTGGTAATGATTAATGAGCTAGCCTGGTTGAAGTTTAGAATCGAGTAGGGAATTCGAAACCCACAGCGACTACATATGACATACTAACACTAAGCTAAGCTTACTAGATAATAGTTGTCTATTTCGGCCTAGGTGATGGCTAACGAGCTAGCCTTGTTGATCATTACTCCTGACTAGTGAGTCAGAAATTCACCGGGTGCTTCATATTTCTAGCATTGTGTCAAAATTAAATTAAGCTTACTAATAACACTTGGATATCTTGTTATAAGTAATGGTTAACGAGCTAGACTTGTTGATCATTAATCCCGAGTAGTAAGTCAGAAACTCACTGAGTGCTCTATATTTGTACTATTGGGCCAACATTCAACTACACTTAGTAAATAACACTTGGGCATATTGACCTATGTAATGGTTAACGAGCATATTGAACAGTGTAATGTTTAACGAGCTAATTCGTTGGGAATTAATAATGAGTAGTAAGTTCGAAACACTGTGGGTGTCCCATACTTCTAGCATTGGGCCAAAATTCGGCTACGCTTAGTAAATAACACTTGGATATCTTGGTGTAAGTAATGGTTAACGGGCTAGCTTGGTTGACCATTATTACTGGCTAATCAATGCAAAGCTCAACGAATACCTTTTTTTGTGGGTGAGTTCGAGAAACAAAGCGAAATGAACAATTCTGTCTCCCCCACTAATTACGCCCGGTAGATCCACTTTAAACACGGCCTTCCGTTCATAGAAATATCTTCTACACAATGGCTGTGACGTGTGAGTTCGAAACTGACTCGATGTTTCATATTTGTAGCATCGTGCCTAATTTCAACAGAACTTAGTGAATAACATTTGGGTATATTGACGTAAGTGATGCTTAACGAGCGAGCTTGGTGGGCGATTAGTTTTGAGTCGTGATGTTGAAACTTGCTATCGGCACATAAACTGAGAAAAAAAGAAGACTATGTTTGGTTATTTCCTGTTGAACTTCTGAATATCTATCTGTAAATGTCTGCTCGAATTATATTGCTATTTTTTTCTTTCTAAAAAAAAAAAGGTTTCCTAAATGTCATGTCTGTTCTGAAATTAGGTGTGTATACTGATATATATCACCTTTTAATTAAATTTCATTATTCGGAATGATAGTGAAATGGTTTCGTGCTGTCTTCTATGCGAGTTTGACATTCAAAGTATCCTTCTTCTCGAATACCTGATATTTAATCCGTAGCTAGGGAGAAAATCTGAGAGAGAGAGAGAGAGAGAAAGGAGTTGATGCTTTTTCCTTCATTAATATTTGTGAACTACTGTTGGCTTCTACTCAAATCTCGTGTGCAGATTTCACATGATCTTCCCCACAAATTTGTATTCATCCTTTTTCTGATTGCCAGCAAAGGCTGGAGAGGCCAGTCTGCCCTGCTATTTTATCCATAGCTGAGTAGGGTTAAGAAGAGATGAATTTCATTTTTCACTGTAGCATTCCTTCCAAAATGAATGCCACAGACCAGAACCTAATTTGAACACGGCATGCCAATTCCATTTTCCCCAACGATGTCCGTTACAATACATAGACAAACCTTCTCCCTTCTTTTTTTATAAGCCGTGACCCTTAAAAATTTGGATAATCATGATTCTCCACAACTTCCTATCTGTTGTATTCCAAATTAATGTTCGTCATTTTGCCCATTCTCTGTTCTGCTATGCATTTACATTTTAGATAGGTTGCTTGCTGTTTCCCTATGTTCCTCTTGCATTCGATACGTGCTATGAGTATCAAATTCTCTAAGCCCTCTCTCCTCATGTTTCCTGTTTTTTTTTATTATTATTATAAACTAGCCCACGCCTTGCAGCGCGTCACACATTTTTTTGTAAGGAGACGATGATTGATTTTAAATCATTGTCATAATTTATTGAGAAAAATGATGTATTTCACTATTTCTCAATGATCTTGCCGATGGGACCTCCATCTTCTGGCTTTCTCCTTCTATATTTTTCTATAAGTAATTCTCTTGTTCAAATTTTAATTTAATTTAATTCAAAGGGAAAAAAACTGAGTGGGAGGGTTGTGCAAAAAAAGCTTCATCTGACCCCTTTTTGATATTTATTTGATGCAATATTTGATTGAATTAATCGATGAGCAGATTTCAACATTGATATGACAGTTGAATTGCCTCCACAAATTTATATTGTAAGGTACTACACACTGATTGGTGATTTCTTGTTCAACTTGGCGTCCATATTGTTTCATTCGGATCATGCCAATGTGACCTCCATCTTCTGGATTTCTTCTTTTATATTTTGGATAGGAGTTATGCCCTTGTTCAAATTTAAGTTTAAATGAAAGAGGAAAAAAATTCAGCGGGGGTTTATGAAACCCTCACCTCCGAGACCACCTTTAATCAAAAGGAAATATACTTATCCAAGTACCCTAGGATTCATTTCCTTGTTCAAATTTAAATTTAATTTATATCAAAGGGGAAAAAACAATTTCAGTTGGGGTCGCTCCCCCTCGAGGACCCCCTTTGATCTAAATGAAATATACTATAATTTTGGCTAAATGTAGTTTCAGAATATATGTTTATGGGAGTCTATCTCCAAAACCCTTGGAGAAGTTCGATAACAAACAATTCACAGTATCCTTCTGTAGAACCGCATTTTTGTAGTCGCAAGTTTTCTCGTTAGTCCTGAGTATGACGATAAACTACATCCGGCAGCAAGGCCTCTAATTGGGAGATTGGCAGTTTTCAGAAGCATGGTACCACCTATTATTGTTATTCCCACGTCCATTCTCCTCGGGTCCCAGCAATGGGCAAATAGTGAATCACCAAGCAAAAACGAAGCACTATGAAAGTATTAAAATATAATTTTTAGTAAACATACCAGTAACACATTTTATACTAAAATTACCAACAATACATTTTTTATAGTAAAACTGCCAACAATATATTTGATATCTGTCTATATTTCTGAGATGAGGTATTATGTACAATATTTACATTCCTCGGACTATCATCTTCATCTTTGTTGCCATATTTATCACGACGTCATCATTGGAAAATTCGTAAACTTAAGGAATCAGCACATATGCTAGGCCACAGAAATTTCATGAGCCGACCAAGCATAGAAATGAATACAATATGGGAACCAGTAATAAGGCGTGCCAGAGAAAAACGATAACAGCAACAAAAATTGCAATATGAGCTCGGGTAAAAAAGGTTGCTGAAGACATTTGGTTTATAATACCCAGAAAGGACACATAGGATAGTGGATAAAGACGTTGAGTGTGTGAGGTTTAATACCTGATTAAAGGCAGTGGAGAACTCGGAGAGGGGAATTAACAAGAGATGACTGATAACTGACAACCACTAGACATAACACGTGGAACTAGAAGAGTCTACCCCAGGGAGCGAAATAAAGGGTTCAGTTCAACATTCCAACCTCCTGAAGAAGACAGGAGAATGGAACGTTGTGATAAATATGGCAACAAAGATGAGGATGATAGTCCGAGCAATGTAGATAGTGAATATATGTCATAATAAAAAATATCAGCAATACATTTTATAGTAAAACTACCAACAATATATTTTTATAAAAATACCAACAATATCTTTTTTATAATAAAGAGACCAGCATATTATTTTATAGTAAAAATACCAGTAATACATTTTATAGTAAAATTACCAATACATTTTTATATTATTATGACCAGCAAATATTTTATAGCAAAATGACTAATACATTTTTATAAGAAAATTACCACTAATACATTTTATAGTAATATTACCAACAATAGATACTATAGTAAAATGAGCAACAGTACATTTTTATAGTAAAATTAGTACCAATTAATTTTTATAGTAAAATCACCAACAAATTATTTTATAAGAAATTACAATCAATAGAAAAAAGTAAAATTTATAAAACTACATTTTTATAGTAAAATTACCAGCAATACATTTTTATTTAAAAATTACCGACAATAAAGTTTATCATCTACAAACTATATATCTAAAAAAAACATACGTTTACACTGGAAGTATAAAATTATGTATAAAATATTCTGTAGTCAAAGCCATAGAATATGTAAAAAAATATTCAGCTTTCAGCAATAAATTACCCATAGAGGTGTCAATATGCCGCTCAACCATGCGTTTTTTCATCTGCTAGTCCTGTAATCATTTCTGTTTCTAACGGATATTTCTTGTTTCTTAATATTTGTTTAGCTTCCGAAAGGCATCTTCCACTATCTCAAAATGGCTCCTGGTTTCAGTAAATGTTCTATTACCTGTTTTAAAAAATATATAAAGATATTATGAACTTGTTTGATTCTGTTATCCAGTTGGTTTCTCGCCTTCTCGGACGATTACTCATACTAGCAACCATGCAGGCTACCTTTTAACAACTAATGGTTAATTCTTTCAGCCTTCTTTACCGTAGTGAATTGTCAATATCTCCCTATCGTTCTATGTCTGTTAACAACACTGTGTAATCCACATATCGGATGTTGTTACGGTTTTGCCTAAGAGGTATTAATAATATCGCATCGGGTAAGTCACCAGATAATGACTGTTATCATATATCGTATCGTGTTCAACTGTTAGTGGGGGATAACATGGCTGGAGAAGTAGTCGCGTCCCCCTCCCCAATAAATGATACACTCGCTCTATCTACTACATCTCAATTTTCATAAGGTATTATTCATATAAAATACAAATTTTATTGTAACCTAATTATGTAAAATAATGAATTATATGTAATATAGGCAGGGCCGGATTTAGATGAAGAATGGACTTAAGCTATTCTACTTGCGAGGCCCCTCCAAATCTCTCATTCTCACGAGGAGAGAAAAATATATGTTAAATTAAACACTTTGAGTAAAGCCGAAGATTATGATGGGTGTTTAAAATTACTGAAGGGTTTCTTACAGTCTAAAATGCATGTGTTAGAAAGTCCTATGACATTGTCAAAAATATTATACACCTTGGTTGGAGGCTCTCTAGATTTTAAGGACCTAAATTTCAGTCTGCTAAGCTTAGTGGTAAATCCGGCACTGAATATAGGTGAACAATTCAACTAGAAAAATTGAAAATAAATACAATGTATCTAAATACAAATTAGAGACATGTCAAAATAGATCAACCTTAAATAAACGATATTTTGAGGCAATTTTTAACATCAAGTGCAGATTTTTCTTCTCAGAAAGTTGAATAATTTAACACATTCAAACATTATGGATAAAAAAAAATAATGAATTCTGTATACTGTTTTTTTGTTTTTGTTTTTTTCGAGGGTCATCAAAAACAAATTCACTGATTTGGGCAAAAATGATCCCAGAATGACGTCAAAATCCGTGAAATATTTTATTCTTTCATAATGAGTTGGGCCGACTTTCATTTTTTAACGTATATAAATAAATGCAGATAGTAAAAAGTAAATGTTGATAAGCTAGAGAGAGTCATAAAGTATTGACCGACGTCCGCATTCAGACTGGTGTGTAGAATTATTGTCATCTTGGAACTAATTTCAACTCGGATTTAATTTCAACCCGGAACTAATTTCAACTCGGAACTAAATTCAACCCGGAACTAAATTCAACTCGGAACTAATTTCAACTAGGATCTAATTCCAACTCGGAACTAATTTCAACTCGGATCTAAATTCAACCCGGAACTAAATTCAACTAGGAACTAATTTCAACTAGGATTTAATTTCAACTCGGAACTAATTTCAACTTGGAACTAAATTCAACCCGGAACTAAATTCAACTCGGAACTAATTTCAACTAGGATTTAATTTCAACCCCGAACTAATTTTAACTCGAAACTAAATTCAACTCGGAACTAAATTCAACTCGGAACTAATTTCAACTAGGATTTAATTTCAACCCGGAACTTATTTAAAAATCGGAATTAATTTCAACTAGGAATTAATTTTAACCCGGAACTAATTTCAACTCGGAACTAAATTCAACACGGAACTCATTTCAACTCCAGACTAATTTCAGATATTTTTTACAAAAAAAAAACAAAACAAAATAAATAAACAATCTACTCTTCTTGCTACAAAAAACATTGCATTTTTATTGTATCACATTTAAATGAATAAAAGTAAATTAAAAAGTACCACTTATTCATTTGCAACAAAAAAAGATGAAAATTGCAGAAATGATGAATTCTGGACTTTGATTTTAAATCAAGTTGAAATTAGTTCCGAGTTGAAATTAGTTCCGAGTTGAAATTAATTTTGTCACTCATCAGGCTTGCTGCTGGCTGGGTCGGGGTAGTACCGACCGGCCCTGTGTGATAATAATATCACATGTCGGCCAAGTCACCAGATAATAGGTGATCTATGGGAGGAAGTTTTATTCTACAAGTTTTGTCCCCAATATGGGCATTATTATATCCATGGTAAAATAAAACGGACGGAACAGAATATCTGGGAAAAAAATGTAATGACGAACATGATTTACTCTTAGAGAGAGCTGTATAAAATATATAATTATATATACTTCTATATATTTATAACACGCAGTGAAATTATAACAGATATTTGCAACCACAAGCAGTGCGAAAAGAACCGACAAGATAGGGTCTTACTTATAATAATCCCTGAATGGAAAACTTCAGGTGTTGGAGTTACTTGTGTGTTTTTGGAGAAGTCATATTTAGGTTTCCAGATTCGAGCGGTCCGGAGTATGCAGATTAAGCCTCTACCTGGGCGAGGCAAGGGCTTCCTACCTGCTAAAAACAATCAGCGAGGTTTGACTCCTAGAAGCTGACTCAATAACTCATCACTGCCGTCACACTATGAAATGACGTCACTAAATGCCACTTATGTGTCCCAGTTTCCTTCTTCTGAACCAAAGGGAGATAATCGAATTTGTAGACATATATGCTTATATGTGAGTAGGATTCCTATTTCACTGAAGAGTGCCTAGCTATAAAAGGTTAAATAAATCACCTGAGAAAACATAACCTTGTCTCACACCGTTTATTGTTTTTGTTCACCTAATCAATTCATTGTCTACCTGTATGCAGGCAGGCAGATTTTTTCCCAATATGAGTTTTATATTTTTATAATAACTTTCTCAAATAAATCTAGCTTACGATACAGTTAAAATAGTCTTGTGCTGTTTGTAATAATTAAGAAATATTTTTTTTAAATCCGACATTTTTGTTTCTTCAATCTTTATTATAGTGAAAACTTATTTGAAATAGACGTCTCGTTTTTATTTATTACTAGATTAAAAGTCACCCTATCGGGCGTCACTTAAGCTAGCTCCTGCGGGGGGCTCTTAAATGAGCCATCAGTTTGTTCAGCCACTTAATTTAAAGTCATTTTGATGTACGTAGGTCCTTACATTCCGTACAAACATCTATTTTTATTTCATGGGTGACTTTTGCTGGATTTCGCAATTAATTTCGATTATTCTCAAATTTATTTCAAAGTTATAAAAATTTTTATCGTACAAAAAAATTTATCTAAAGAAACTGACGTAAAAAAATCGCCGAAAAACCTCGTAGTAATGAAATCTTGGGAATAAAAAATTTTATGATTCCAAAATGGTATGATAGGCTGGGCTAAGGCCTCTACGGTTAAAGTAGAAATGTGTGACACACTGAAGAGAGCATTTATTTATATCGATTAAACAGAGTACACTACATCTATCGAAGTGGTGTAATGTTTAGTAAGATTGCTTCCCCACGCATTAATTACAAATGGGTTATGAGTTCAATCATCTCTGGGTGCTCCATACTTTCAGCCCGACTTTGAAAAAGACTATATCAACGTCTGAAGTAATAAAAAAAAAACATGTATTGTACAAAAGCCTTTGTGTAATCTATGAAACACATACGTCTTTCTGCATTTCTTGTGTGTTGTCTTTTATCATTCTGGTCGTAAATAACACTTTATTATTGCTATAGAGATTAAAACGACTTCAAATTATAGGAGTTTAATCTTCGTTAAAG
>OZ010575.1:13417710-13450210 GCA_963932145.1 Acanthosepion lycidas
GGGATAAAGTGCTCAATATCAGAGATAGTGTGTGTAAATATAAAAGTGAACATAGAAGTCAACGTTAGAGGCGACAGTCTGTTTCATGCTAGACGCAATGACGCATCTAAGTGTTGATTTCTATGTTCACTTTTATATATATATATATAATAAATCCTAAAGAGACAGGAAAACCTTCATAGGTTTCACCGAAACGGATCTTCAGGGTAAAAAAAAAGCAATTATTTCCACTATCTACGGGAGTTGGGAAATGCAAAGTCGGTTTTGGCCTTCCCGCTAACGTGGAGCATGTGCATGTAAATTTTGGTGCAAATCCATCGAAAATTGCGGCCGTGCATTCCTTATACACACACACACACACACACACACATCCTTCCTTTTATATATATATATATATATATATATATATATATATATATATATATATATTCACATTACGGTATTATTGGAAAGCGCTCAATATCAATGATAGATCTAACATACTTAGTTGTAGTGGGTTTCAGTATTACAATCTCACATCAATGTAATTAAGTATATATATTTATATATATATATATATATATATATATATATATATATATATATATGGCGCGGTCGTGATTTTATATTTTTAATTTCGCGCATGCTTGTTGCTCGTTTTTATTTGTCGACTGCGCTGTATAGTAGGGATTTCTGGGCACCGTCTGTGATTAAAAAGATCACCGTGACGCCATTAACTCGACCAGAATTTTGAAAAAGGCATGCTGAACTCCTTGGTACTCGAGCCGGAAGCTCCGATACAATTATTGCAGAATGTGTGGGTGTCCATCTGAGGACATTGCCGAGTATTCGGAAAGATTTGGATGAGTCTAATACTACGGGGCAGCATCTCGGAAAACTTACTCTGAACTTTCTGATGAGAAAAGTACTCCCGAATTCGTTGGTGAGGGCCTACATCAAGTGCCTTAAGGTGGTAGTGCTGGCCTGGGTCAAGAGGGTGGCTACCAGAAGACCCTATGTCTGGCAACATGACTCTGCACCATGCCACACAAGCACGAGAGCATAGTCATGGCAGTCAGACAATTTCTGCGATCACGTCACTCAACGCCCCAAACTGCAATCCCCTTGATTATTATGTGTAGGGCACAGTTGAGCAAGAGACCAATAAAACTCCTTGTAACACTAAAGATGAACTGAAGGCAAGGATTATGGCAGTATTCGACAATTTAATCCAGGAGTCTGTCCAGAAGAGTTGTAGGTGATTCCGAAGTCGTCTAGAGGCCGTGGTTGAGGCCAGTGGCGATTTCTTTGAATAAATTTATTCTATAGCATTTCAAGATATTTGTGTAATTTTGATAGATATATCTGTTAAATTTAGATGCCAGTGTTTTTTCGTTTTTGCGTAATTTAGACAATTTATCCATCGAAACACCCCACCAAACAAGCAAACAACAACAACAAACTGACCGTTTCCGTTGTTGAATAAGTTGAGATTTATACTAGGTGTCAGATGTTTTATAAAAAAAACCTATCACTCACACAAGATAATTTTGGTAATGCAAGCTATATAGTATCTTAGAATTTTCAACCAGAATCGTCCTTAAGAGTTTCTGTAAAATGTGCGTGGCTAAGTATCTTTTTATGGAACTTTTCAGCGTCTGCTCAAAGAGGTGGTAGTGTGACCGATACTGGTTATTTGATTCATGACAAGAAACACAGAATTGTACCGGTAGTGAAATATATACATTCTATTGGTCATTGCTTGTTTAGATTTGATAGAGTTATCTTGATTAGCGACAACAAGTTTCGGTTTTTCCATTTTCTGTAATATAGTTCACATTTTTTTCGATATTTACGGCAGAAATATAGTGTTTAATGATTCGGCGTATAGTGAATCAGTCTTGCTAGTAATTATTTGCGTAAAGTATTTCGTTAGTTGACAGCTCAGTGACTGGCACATACACTCGCTTTAGCTCAGCTTGGATCAGACTTACGGCAACACCACGTAGATTCCCGTTCGATTAACGAAGTTAACCAACATCGAGCCTGGTCAGTACCTAGGTGGGTGACCCGATTGTTTTTGGGTCGGTCCTTGTGTTGATCAAACGGCCTCTTTCAAGTAGTTTTTAAGATAGAAGCTGTGGAGAGTCGTAGAATTCCAGGTTGCTCAGTTTAACAGTTGTGTCATTCACTCCTGTAGTTCACTGCTACTAACTAGCCAAAAGCATTTTCTCATAAAAATTAGTTTTCTCCTGATGATGGCTATTCTGGCCGAAACTAGTTGAAGAAACTAACTGAAATAATAAAACAAAAAAATATTAATATAAAACTCAATGTGTCTAAAAATTTTAATCTTTTAATATCTTTTATTGTTCAATTGATCAAAGAAGACATATCCGGAAAAAAATTGATATCATCTTCCTTCTTCTTTCTTATCTCTTAAATAAAATACAATTCTGTTTTCAAAAGTAAATCATTTTCATTAAAAGTTACCCAAGATCTCTTGATAATGGAACAGATTTAAATTTCGTATCAGAAATGTCTATGTCGCGATGTAAAATATTTTTAAATAAAAATATTATAATACCTGTATATATATATATATATATATATATATATATGTGTGTGTGTGTGTGTGTGTGTGTGTGTGTGTGTGTGTGTGTGTGTGATAAGTGTGTGTATATACATATAAATATAAATATAAATATATATATAATTATTTATATATTATATGCGCGGTACTTTTTAGAAAGCGCTCAATATCACAGATAGAGCTAACATATTTGGTTGGATTGATGTGAGTTTGTGACCCTGGGTTTCACGCTTTTGCGATCGTCAAACAAACTGATTAATTATTTTTTTTTTAATTTTGAGTTTATGTACATTGCGTCTCCAAATGTAGGCATGTGAACAAGTACCTATTATCCGAATTTATCCCAAACGGATAAAAAAAAAACCCCAAAAAAACAAAAACACCAGCAATCATTCTTTAGTTCAAGCTACCATCAACATAATTACATTTATTGTTATAATCTTTGTACAACCATCACTTCTACCACTTTACAATAACTATTAACTACTAATATTATCATTACCACCAACACCCAACACCATCACTAACACATCACATCTACTATTAACATATAAATCCACTATAATTATTAACGTAAATTACTCCGCCAGCATATTTAATACCACCAAATAAAAACCAATAAGATCAGAGATAATTTCCAAATGTAGGCATGACAATAAGTACCTATTACCAGGATTTATACCAATAAAAATAAATAAATAAATAACCAAATGAAATGAAATAAAATAAAACACCAACGATCACATTTTAGTTCAAGCTACCACCACAGTAATTACATTTATTGTTTTTATCATTCTCCCACCACAATTACTAATTATTCTACCAACATACAATAACTATTAGCTACTTATATTATCACTGCCACCAATCCCTCTACAACATTACTATTACATCACATCTACTATTATCATATAAACTCGCTATAATTATTAACGTAAACTACCCCCTCCCCCAGCATATTTAATGCCATCATAAAAATTACCAAGGATTACAAACTGAAATTTCTACCAGTTACATATACACAGTCATCAAAAACAAGCAAATAACCAGTTTTAAAATAATAACAAATAAACTTTTAAAAAAAATAAAAATAAAAATAATAGCAATTTTTACTTATCATAATTTTACACAGACCCCACCACACGTATATACGTGCATGCGAGGAAATATTATTCAGCGAAAAAATAGAAAAATGCTCTGATTGCTGACACGTATACATTCACGAGAAATTTTTGCTACACTTCCGATCTTTGAATTTCAACATACAAATGCGTATGTATAGATACAACACCGCCCATATACATACATATGTCGAGTCCCATACTATCCACATATGTTTATATCTGTATGAGCCACGGCGGACGAACAGGTGTGTATGTATGTCTGCGTACCTCATCGGGTGTACGGACATGCATCTATGTTTGCATTAGCATGAGTGACATCACGACGACGTTTCCCCCCCACTCCCATAATAACACCAATACATACAATCTACATAAACCCAAAATTTAAAAAAAATAATCAGTTTGTCTGACGATCGCAAAAGCGTGAAACCCAGGGTCACAAACTCACATCAATCCAACCAAATATGCACGGGATTTGCACACAAACCCACACGAGGGGCATACTGAAAGGTTGACCGTCATATGGGCTGATATCTTAATTCTATCAGATGGTTGAGGCGATTCTTTTCAAAATTAGTTATACCTCGGTGGGAGGCATTTCTCCAGTTTGCTCGGTTTTCAACAGCAAGTTCGAACTCCTTTATCGAAATGTTTGCCGCAATTAAATTATATTTAAGTTTATCCTTGAACCTTTACCAAGACAGCCTAGGTTACGCCTACCATAAAAAAAAAGTTGGCACCTGATCGTCACTCATTCTGATGACATGACCAACCCATCTGAACTGTAATTGCATCAGAGAGGATTCGATACTGCCGACGCCACATTTAATCAAAAGATCAGGGTTAGAGATTTTGTCCTGCCGTGTATAACTTCATATTGAACGAAGACAGCGTTTATGAAAAGCATGAAGTTGATTGATGTGCGACCAGTATGGCGTCCACGAAACTTACCAAGAAATATATATATATATATATATATATATATATATATATGTATGTGTGTCATATTATGAAATATGAATGAAAAATACAGAATATCATCGCATACATAATGTAAGCATTGTGCAGTTATTAACTATTTTGCAAAAAAATTTCCAGGATTTTCTAAAATATCTCAGATCTATTTTTTCTCCTTTGACATCCGTTAACTATTTTTGCTCTATCGACTCCTACGCACGATTCATCGCCCACCCCAATCTGTACTGGTGCTAAGAATAATAGGAATTTAGCATTTATTTCACTAAGTAAAAGTTTTTGAAATATTTGCTTAATATTTAAAATAATTCTTCACAAAATTCTTCATTTTAATATTCACTTATCTAATTCTCCTTCGACAAAATCGTTGGCCACCCCAAAGATCTCAGTTCACAGGCTGTATCGTTGTTCATAAAACACGAAAGAGGTGAGCTGATTTTTTTGTTTTGTTTTGTTTTTTTGTTACAGTAATATTCACCCTATACAAGGCCTGGGGGCCACTCGAGGTAGAATGTTAATTTAAAAGGCACTTTATAGGGCTAGTAGAGGAAGATAACGGTTAAGTCCAAACTTATAAAGGTTAAGATTGTAGTGATCGGAGAAACATCTTCTTGGCAATCTGTTCCACAGGGCAGTGGTTTGCGGGGAAAAGCTGTTTGAGTGGAACCTACTTCTCCGCGATGAAATACGGGGGGAATTAGGGTGATTTGATCCTATGTAAGTGGCATGGCGGGTTCTAGCCGTGAAGGTTAGACTTGACGGAACCAAGTACTGTAGTTCGTCTGAGCACTTTCCATGGTATTAGGGATAGAATAGAGACTCACCAGACCCCACCTTAGAGAGACAGAGAGAGACAGAGAGAGAGAGTTTGGATGGTGCAAAATACTTCTTCTCCATCAAGGACTCGGAGACGCTTTTGAATTCTATCAAGACTGGAATGTGAGGTCTGGCCAGCTCCTTCCTAAATGTAGAAACAGTCCTCCATTTTCGGCCTGGATCTTATAAAGGTAGAGGATAGAATGAGGAGTCAGGTACCTACTGGAGCGGTACAGGGAGCCGATCATTTTACTTGCATCTTTAGCGATGGATCGTATATAAGATTTTCACTTGAGGTCGGGTATATGTTTGAGATCCAATATCCTCTCAAAGCACGGTACCTCCTCTAGAGGACATCAGTTCATCGTGACTATCAGTAGCTCAGGCTCTGATCGGCGATGGGTTTCGCAATCACAATCACATGTTAAACATAGGATTGGTGCTGTATAATCAATTATAGTGATAAAATCATGAACATTGTTAGAGTAAAAACACAAGGAACATTTTTTTAATAATTTCACCCCCAGGAAGGCGATGTTGCCACTAAGACGCAATGGTTTAATTGTAGTGAAAGTGAATGAGGATACTTTAGCGAGGAGAAAGATTAGGTTTCAGGAAGACAGAAGGTGGTGATTGACGTTGCATTTATTTTTTTAATGAATGGTTGTGGTAAGGAAGCAAGAAGCTAGAAGAAATTTACACAGCCTGAAGTGCGAGAAACGCGACTATTAGAATAGAAATTACGAGTAAATATAGCTACTTCAACAGTAAAACAATGAGACCTAACTGCCAATCTAGTAGTAGGCTACACTTAATGAGGAGAGATCATTAGAACAATTGCAATCAGAATATTTATAAAAAAAGGCAGAGGGAAGCCATGTCAGAGAGGTGGGAAAGTGACTGAGGTCTAAGTGCCAGGTCATGACCGATAACATGACAAACCCTTATCTGGATTTTGTCGAGAATATCGAGATATATAGCAAAAACACTAGGCAAGGTATTCAATGGACTGATGAATGGTAGATTTCTAACCGTCCTAGATCGATTCTGGCGAGAATATAAATCAGATTGAATATAAAGTTATTTTATTAATGACTAAATTCTCAATGAATTCCGACAATCTCCAGGTGTTTCTTTGAAAATCTTTAAAAACATTAGGTATCTGTACTTGGATAAGTATATTTCATTTTGTCAAATGTGCTCATCTTGATGTCCATATTGTCTCATTTTGATCTTGCCGCTGTGACCTCTATCTTCTGGCTTTTTCCTTCTATATTTTCGATAGGAATTATCACCTTGTTCAAATTTAAATTAAATCAAAGGGGAAAATCAGTGGGAGTGTGTGAAGGACCAAAATGAAATATATTTATCCAAGTACCCTGAGTAATGTAGTTTCAGAATATATATTGTTATGGGGGGGTCTATTTCCAACACCCTTGTAGTTCGATAACAAACAGACAAACATACATTGACTACAACTTTATATATAAAAAATATACAGAACACAGATTGGTATCCGCAACGTCATACGATGTTAGTTTCACCTGGGTGTACTTTTATGCGGCTGGGTTAAAACATCGACGCTGGCTGTGGAAAAACGGAAAGTAATGAATCTTGAACAAAACAAGCAAGCATTTTCCGAAGGCCAAAATTGTACAAGCGGAAACCAACTGATGGGGTTCACTTTTCCACCTGACACCGGATTCAGGATTCTCTTTCACCGGGCTCCGACCAAAATTCTTTGGAAGAGAGCAAAACAAGAGAGTTGTAGATACATAGGAAAGAAGAGGAGTGGAAGAGCGGGGGAGAAAGGGTGGGAAGAAGAGAGAAGAGGATGATATAATGAAAATCTGAAGAGTATGTTTTAAAGTCACTGGGGAAATAAAAAAAAAAGCTCGGTAGCATGGAAGCAAGCAAACGGAAGACAGTTCTGAAGGTGAGAAATGCGAGAAAAAATAATATAGAATCGAACTGATGGTTGCATCTAGCCAGTTCAACAATAAAACGATGAGACCTATCAGCCAATCTAGTAGGACGCTTAAATTCATGCGGTCGATGTACCAAGTAGAAGATTTTCTTAGAAGTAGCGAGTATTCTTTCTTTCTTTCTTTTTTTTTTTTTTTTTTTTATAAGTCCAAGTCTGTTTTCTAATTCCCAGCCTGTGTTTGTTGTTCATTTTCTTTCTTTCTTTCTTTCTTTCTTTCTTTCTTTCCTTCCTTCCTTCCTTCCTTCCTTCTTTCTTTCTTTCTTTCTTTCTTTCTTTCTTTTATAACTTCAAGTCTGTTTTCTAATTCCCAGCCTGTGTTGGCTGTTCATTTTCTTTCTTTCTTTCTTTCTTTCTTTCTTTCTTTCTTTCTTTCTTTCTTTTATAACTCCAAGTCTGTTTTCTAATTCCCAGCATGTGCTGGTTCTTCATTTTCTTCCTTTCTTTCTTTCTTTCACTCCTATATATTTTCTTTTTTTTTTCTTTTATCACCAAGTTCAACTTTAACAGCTTCTTTTTCTTCCTCTTCTTCATCTTAATCATTTATTTCTGTAAGGGCATTTGTTAGAAAATGTTAACAATTCGACACACACACACACACACACACACATATATATATATATATATATATATATATATATATATATATATATATATATATATATATATATATATATGGTAAATATACGGATTAAATTCCAATAACCAAAAAATACTATTCTTAAAAGAGTGCTCAATACAGAGTAGACAAATATAATTTTTTCGAAAATTATAACAAATATGTTATAAAATCACTACAAAATAGCCATTTTGTTTCAACACCCTGGTGTCTTATCGTGTTGAATGTAGAATAAAGAGTTTTACAAGGTTTAAATCGACCAAACACCCCTCGCTAGGGGAAACGCTAATACATAAGCTGCAATGACCAATCAAAATACAAGTAGATGAGAATTCAAAAAAACTTGACAACGAACCTTGGTTATAATAACTGATGCTTTAATGTTAGGGTTAGACTAAAATAGAAATAATTTTAAATAATTAATATTAAATTTTATTATAAAATTGAAAATTAAAAATTACCTATATGAAATTTTAAATTTAGTCTGTATTAAGTTTAAAATATAAAATTATTTAAAGAAGAAACTGAGGAAAAAATACACAAATTTTGTTATTTATTTTGTTTTAATTGAAAGGCTAAAACGTAAGTTAGAATACAAGTTCAAATTTAATGTTGTGTTAAGTTTCGTTACAGATTAAATACATTTCAAGTGATGATATAGGCAGGGGAGGGTGACATCTTGAAAAAGACAAGAGATACATTATTGTCAACCATAGACAGACTGTTTCGCAGCTCATCAGTGTAGCTATACATTTGATTGCCTCAAGCCGGGATCGAAACCCGATCAAAACCCGACTGAATTGGTATCAGTTGGATAAGCTACCACTAAGCTATTGGAAGGTGAATTTAAAAGTTTTTTTTTTCAGATAAACCCGGCAGTGACTGGGAGAACCCGATTCCTTTTATCGTAGAGTATTGCATTAGCAGCAGTAATAGTTGCTGTTTACAAACTGAGTTTTCCTCCGCGAGAGCCCAACCGAAATAATTTCTTTCCGGAGAGAGAGAGAGAGAGAAAGAGAGAGAGAGATCTGCTGTCAATTGCTGATAAACCCTGACGCGTGAACGAACAGGTCCGTATACAAATCTCTGGATTCGGGATGTTGAAGGTAACATCAATCAGCTAAGTGATAAACGTTTTACTTATTTTCATGCTATACATATATACATACATACATACAGAGCCAGGTGTAGCATTGATCAGAGAAAGAAAGAAAATCCATTCTTCAACAAACTACAAACCTTCTACAGTTAATGAGAAAATGAAAGACAATGCATTGCATTGCAAAAATCGTAATAACATTTATTTACCAGTCCCTCATGGGAGCCACCATTTTGTTGAATTGAGATATTTTCCTGTGTTGAAAGAAGATTTATATTCAGAAAGTAAGCTGTCGGGATGGGGATTATTGCTGTTGCATATATCTTGCTAGAGAAGCTAATGGCTGCTCTCGCTGTCAGCCGTTTGAAGTTGGCAACGTTTTATTTAAAACTTTTTTAATACTTACAAACTCATATAAAGATTTTAAAATAGGAACATTTAATGTGAGAGGTTCTCGTGAAAGGAGACTATTTTCTGGGAAAACCTCAAACAGCCATCATAGTTACATGGAACAATGACATCACAAAGAACAATCAGTAAAATTTACACCATTTTACTCTGAAGAGCTTCGAAGGCCAACATCAATATCACGTGTTTGCGGGGCGGATAGAAAAAGACAGCTAAGAGTTATATGTAAAGTTGCTGAAGATGGTAAACTGTTCTCATGATGGTGAGTTGAAATAAAAACCGTTATTTCTGATGGCGCTTCTTCATAAGCGAAGCATATAAAACGAATGTTTTTTTTTGTTTTTGTTTTTTAATAAATTGCCTGATATATTTGCCATACACATGCACGCACAGAAATAGGCAGAATGAAAATGTACGCTATGTTTAATTTTTTTTTTCAAATCGACGAATCACGTAATGGCAGTTTGTTTTTTTTTTATTTGTAACATCTTAAATGTATATAAAGTTTGTTTTTGACAAATCATTCTCTGGAAAATATGTCAAAGTTTGCTTCATACTGTAGACTGGACCTTATGAAACTATAATATACTAATCCTGAGAATGAAGCAGCAATGATGTGAGTTTATAAAACAAGGAACCCCTGTGCCGTGCCAGGTAATTTTTCTCTCCGGAGTCGATCCTTCAAATCTACAAATCAACCATTCGCCCTTACATGGAGTATTGCTGTCATATATGGTCCGGTGCCCCTTCTGTTTGTCTCAAGGTCCTTGACAAAATCCAGAGACGGATATGCAATGTAACTGGCCTTGATCTGGCATCTCGTCTGCAGCCGCTCTTTCACAAACATGCCGTTTTCTCCCTCTGTCGTTTTTACAAATACTTTCACGGTAACTGCTCCGATGAGCTGCTTTCGCTGGTTCCCAGACTTTAAGCGTTCTCCTAACCTGGCATCTCGCTCAAACCCTACACTGTCGAAACTGTTAAATGTAGCCGTCTCTTCTACTGCAATAGCTTCATGTCTCGCACCTCTCACGTGTGAAACTCCCTCCCCTTTTCCTGTTTCCCTGAAAGATATAATCATGTTTTCCTGATGGCTGTAATCTCCAACTATTCAAATGTAATGTCAATCGAAGTCTCCAGATTCATTGATCTATCCCCTAACCATCTCTTCAGCCTTTCCTCTATCACTACTATTTGTTCTAACTCCAATTCTCTGTAACCCCTTGCATGCTAGTACTTCTCGCCTCGCTTGTAATGAAACGCTTAAAAAAAACAACAACAAAATACAACAAAAAAACAAAGACACTGTATGATATTCCTTCAAGTGGAAGACATTCCTTAGAGGTTGATGAGCACACCTCAAGTTATGGATAATCTGTCAATAATTTGATCAAACGTGCAACCTTGGTTATACAACAAAATGGAGGAAAATTTGTAATTCCGTAGACCGCATTTCATATCCATTTGTTTCCTTCCTCTTACTTGCTTCCCTGATAGCTATAAGCTCTATTCAAACGCAATGTTAGTCGGCATCTTCAGATGCCATGATCTATTCCTCATCCTTCTCTTCATCCTTTCTACTTTTACGCCTCTTTACTCTTGCCCAACTGGAAGACCTCAGCTCCGCTTCAAGGATGTCTGCAAACGAGACAGGAAGCTGACCGACATCGACCCCAACACCTGGGAAGCCGCGGCTGACGGTCGTCAGCTTTGGAGAGCCACAGTCAGTGACAGCGTCACGATTGCAGAAGCTGCGAGGGAAGATCAGCAGCCAGCAAAGAGAGCCAGGAGAAAAGCAAGGACAGTCCAGCTCTCCGTGTCATCCAGTTTCATCTGCGCCAAGTGCCTGGGAGACTAGAGCTCCAGAGTGGGACTACACGGTCACCAGAGGCGATGTAACTCCATCGCCTAGAATTTAAAAAAAAAGAAGAGAGAAAAAAATCAATAAACGCCACTCCATCGTCTCCCGAGACGGACGGGTGCCGCCGACGACTCTTGCTCCAATTCTCTATAACCCTTTAAATGCAACTGGCCCTCCCGCCTTGCTCAGGGTGAAATATTTAAAATAAATACTAATGTTGACATATGATGTCGATTTTATTTTAATCCTCTCAAACTCACGGATTAATTTCATAGTGCTTTTTTAAAAATCACCGTAGATTTGGTCATTTGGTACACACACACACACAAACACAAACACACACACACACACACACACACACACACACACACACACACATATATATATATATATATATATATATATATATATATATATATATATATAAATATATGGAAAAAAACAAACAAAAATCCTAATATACAATTATACTGTTTTAATGTTAATATAATGTCAACGTCGGACGTTTCGGTCTAGTAGACCATCTTCAGGACATATTCATAAACATAATTAACATTCGGCTATATTCAATTCAACATGAAAGGCCGATGGACATAAGAGTAAGACTAATAAAAACAGATAACTGAAATTTTTTCAAGATCAGCGTTCCGTTTCAATATGATCACGTCGGCGTCACTTGGCGATGTTGTGAAAACGTATTCCTAAAATATAGTATTTTGAATGAAAAATGAAAAGAATTTTATTTTAATCTAAAACTTATATGTACGTTTGTCGAGCATTAATCTTGCTAAAAAAGGGGAAATATTAAAGATCAGGTGTAGTATTTCAGTTGTCTGTTTTGATTAGTCTTAGTCCTATGTCGATCGTCTTTTCATGTTGAATTTAATATAGTCTAATGTTAATCATGTTTCATTAGCAGGTTTAGTGTTGGGGGTTAAGGTTACGGAGGCAAGGTTAGGGTTAGGGTTAGGGTTAGCAAGGTTAGCGGTTAGGGTCATGGTTAGCAGGTTAGGGTTAGGGGTTACGGTTAGTGTTAGGGTTAGTAGGGTTGGGGATAGGAGTTAGGGTTAAGGTTAGTGTTAGGGTTATGGTTAGGGTTTTGGTAGAATTTTAAGAAAAATTTCAAAGACACACATGGAAATGTGTGTTGTACCAATTCGTAATAACATTAACAAATGTAGTTGTAGGAAACACTAAAGTAGAAACTAACATTATGACACACGGTAAATCGGCACTTTGATAGACATTTTGTGGTTTTATTTTTGGTAGAGTCTTTTTAAGAAAATATTCAAAGACACAAATGGACTCGCAGGAATGTGTGTTGTACCAATTCGTAAAGTCGAGCAATCGTAAAAAATAAAACCACAGGAGTCGTAAGTCGACAACGACCCCAACTAGGATTGACTTTTGACACATTGATGGAACATAATTACACTATTATAATTGTCTATTCCTTAATTTCACAAAACGAACCATCGGTTTCAGGACGGGTCATGTCTTGCATAGACTATTTCACAAGTATTCAGATCAGAACCAAAATGATTTCGACAACACAGGCTCGAGGCAGGCAAAGTTCCCTTTAAGTTTCGGGGGCCTGGGCGTTCGATCGCCGGTAGATTGGTCCTTTCAACATCACTTCCAGTCTCAAATTGATTGTTTCAGTGTTTCTCGGGTAGTTCTTTCGAACAAGCTTTCAGCTTCTGGACCCAATAATTACTTTCTATCCCACTAAGTACATCAAAACAAAAAAAAGCTGGGATAAAATAAAATGCGAGGTCAATTTTACTTATTTGATGCTCTCTCTGGATGAGCATCGCCTCGCCTCGCCTGTCAACTATCTGCTTTTCAACTGAGTAGTGGCATCTGGCTCAATGCAGTGCCCTCTTCATCTCCCAGTACTCTTCTCGATGATGAGTGTACTCGGGTCGGAGTCGCGATCTGTCTTGGACTCAAATTATGTGCGCGTCACAGATGCAGATGTGGAGCTTCCATCGATGAGTTTGGCTTTCATCCTCTTTCCCGTCGTCGTAGTACCGGGTGCTTTCCACGGCATTCAGAAATAAACGACATCATCAGAAGAGGTCTTCATGCAGCTGGGTTCCCCTCCCAAATCGAACCTGTAGGCCTCGACCGTGGTAATGGAAAGTGGCCGGATGGGATTACCACTTTCCCTTTAAAAATGGGGAAGTTGTTGATTTGAGATACGACCTGTGCACATACATTTTCGATCGTTAATTTGATCAGGTCCGCGGTTGAGCCGGGGTCCGTCGCTCTGGATGCAAAGATAAAAAAATAAATCGTTAAATATTCTTCTCTTGCTGATAGATTTTTTTTTTTACTCCTGTGGCAGTGGAGACTTCTCGGGTTATTGGCCCTCGTTCGATGGCGTTCCTTCGGAGGATTGGCAGGATTGCGTCTTGATTAAGGGACGAGCCTCGCGAAACAGAGTACCTCTTGCAGCGTGTCTCACAGGCGATGGTGCGGGTAATGCTTTCTCTGTCATGGCGGCTGGCAGAGGATAGCAAACAACAACAATAAAAAAAAATGATTATAGTTACTATATTATTAAAAGTCACAACTAGACGTCGCCGAGCGTTGAAAGAAATTTTTGATCAAGCCAGATCATGCGCCATTTCCTATAAGCTGTGGCTAAGGTTTACTCAGCATATTATGAAATACAAAAACAATTGTGCCTGACCTGTTTTCCACAACAGGGATTATCGGGCCGCAGACGGGTGTCTCCGGTAACGGGTATCAGTTTTTAATCACTTCACCCTATATATGGATTCTCCCTCTAGCTATGGGTAAATAGCAGGACAGACTGGGTTCTATAGCCTTGGATGGCAACTGGTCTAGGGGAAGGACAACTCTGAATTCAAAACCTGGGAGGGTCGTTTGGGGACCTTGTGTCACGTAGTGCACCAGGTCTCTGTATTTGGCCCTTCAAAAAGTGTGGATGGTCCTGCACGAAACCTTCACCACTATAATCAAATCTCATGTGGTGTTGTCGGGCTGTCAGTTTCCTTGGAACTGATCTGCTTGACCCTCATACGTCGAATTTGACGGAAGAGTCGAGTATACAAGGCAGTAAAACAACTACTACAGGATGCAGACATAAAAATTGTTAAATATGTTTCTCTTACTGATCAATTTTCTTTTCTTTTTTTACTCCTTTGACAGTGGAGACTTCGGGGGTTATTGGCACTCGTTCGATGACGTTCCTTTGGAGGATTTTCGTGATGACGTCTCGATTAAGGGACCAGCCTCGCGAAACGGAGTGGCCCTTGCAGCGTGTCTCACTGGATATGCTGCGAGGTAATGCTTTCTCCATCATTACTGCTGGCAGGGGATGGCAAAAAAGAAAAAAACCCATAAAACATATAAACTTTTTTCAATACAATTTTCAGTTGACCTTATGAACAAATAAAACGAAATGTGTAATGAATTGGTGTGTATTGCTGTCATATTTTGGACTTAGGTTTTCCAGCTATATGGTTCATACGGACTTGTCGATGATTAATTACTTTCCATCATTCAACAACTTTCCATGGCAAATTTTTAGACGGGCGACATTTCTTACTACTATTTCACAGGTCTTTGTAGCTAGCACAGCTTCTTTTCGGAACCGTTAAATCACTGAACAAACACCCAGAAGATTCCTCCCCCGATCATTACGCTCTTAACCTCTTCGAGTCTAGAGACAACCACTCTCTCTCCTACATATCAGGATAATACTCACTTCTCACATCTTCTCTTATGCCCTTACCACAACATCTCTCTACATTGAGAGACTCTTACGCCTTATATTGGCTGAACAGTAGCATAACAGAAATAAATGCATTCTCTTAAAACGGTATATCAAGAAAATAGATTTCTCAAGTCGACTAAATGGTATCGCTCTTTCTAGTGTCGATGGGAGTTTCCTTCCTCACCTTTTGTTTAACGTACTGTGGAAAGTTAACGCCATATCTTAAATGGTTATGTATTAGGTTGGTGCAAAAATAATGTCGTTTTCTCACATAGTAACATATGTGAGAAAACGACATTATCATTGCACCAACCTAATAAAATGCTTTGAATACGATAATCAGCGTAAAAGTGAGAGGACCAACAAGAATACATCTCCTCAACAAATCACGAAACGTGAGTTCCATGAATGAGACGTAATGTCAATAAGTGTGGGATCGTAGAGGTTTTATTCATTTGGATTGCTTAAAACGTAACGAAACGCTAAATGCTCATTTTTACGTCCGACAGCTACAACGTGTCCGTAAAATTTTGAAAATAAAAAAAACATGCTACGCTCGGCAATAAGAAAAAATGCTTTTCACCTTCCCGTGAAAGCAAGGTCTCAACCTGGAATAAGAAGTAAATGCTAAGAATATAATTGTGTTACAGTAACACACATAAGGTTTCGTACGGCGATGCCAGCGTACAATGCGGATGAAATGGAAAAATATAGTTCTCTATGAAAGCACAGGACCCCATGCAGCAAAATTAATATAGGAAAACTGAATAACTAAGTTTGTTTGGCCTACTGAAATCACGATATTCTTCGAATATTATTTTGATCCCTAAAATATCCTCTAATCGAAGCCAGATTCAAGTGTATGACGATATTTTTTCGCATAAAAATTCTCTAATTGAAGCCTAGCACAAACATTTCCTGATAACTTTTTTGCATAAAAATTTCTCTGATTTAAACCTGACTCAAGATATTGTCGATAACTTTTTCGCATAAAATCTTTCTCTAATTGAAACCTGACTCAAGATATTGTCGATAACTTTTATCGCATAAAACCTTTCTCTAATTGTAGCCTGACTCAAGATTTTGTGGATAACTTTTTTGCATTAAATCCTTCTCTAATTGAAACCTGACTCAAGATTTTGTCAATAATTTTTTTGCATAAAATCTTTCTCTAATTGAAACCTGACTCAAGATATTGTCGATAACTTTTATCGCATAAAACCTTTCTCTAATTGTAGCCAGACTCAAGATTTTGTCGATAACTTTTTTCGCATAAAATCTTTCTCTAATTGAAAACTGACTCAAGATTTTGCCGATAACTTTTATCGCATAAAAACTTTCTCGAACTGAAACTACATTCAGGATTTTATCGATAACTTTTTCGCATAAAAAACTTTCTCTAATTGAAACCTGATTCAGGATTTTTTCGATAACTTTTTCGCCTAAATTTTTTCTCCAATTGAAACCTGCCTAAACATTTTGTCAATAACATTTTCGCATGAAAAATTTTGCCTAATTGAAATCTGACTCAAGATTTTGTAGATATCTTTTTCGCATATACACTTTTTCTAATTGAAGCCTGACTCAAGATTTTGTCGATAATTTTTGGGCATAAAACTTTCTCTAATTGAAAATGAACTCAGGATTTTGTAGATAATTATTTCGCATAAAATCTTTCTCTAATTGAAACCTGATACAGGATTTTGTCGATAATTATTTCGCATAAATTCTTTTTTCTAATTGAAACCTGATTCAGGATTTTGTCGATAATTATTTCGCATAAAAAAAGTTTTTTCTTAATTGAAACCTGACTCAATATTTTGAAGATATTTTTTTCGCATAAACACTTTTTCTAATTGAAACCTGACTCAAGATTTTGTCGATAACTTTTTCGCATACAAACCTGTGGACTTCTACTGAAAAGATATCGAAGGGCGACCTGATTAGTGGCAACAAGTCGTTGGGATTAATGCTGAATATCCAGTCAAAAAAATACGTAACTTTACACTATTGTTTGAAGAAATATGTAATTCATTAAAACGTGGATCATTCATGACTAAAGCCAATAATAATAATACTTTCAAGGAGAAAATATTCACAGACGCCGAGCCAAAAAAAAAAAAAAAAAAAAAAAATTGGCGCATTTGTTCAAAAATAAGATAAGACGCTAAATCTAAGAATATATGAATTCAGCAAATTGATTCACAGACATGAAAAAATGAATCGGCAAAGATCTGAAGAAATGTGCAAAAGTATTCTGTTGGAAAACCTCAGGAAATGATATCGGATTATCATAGAAAATTAAAATAATAATAATATATATATATTAATAAATATATTATAAAATAAAAAAAAATTATAAAACTTCTATTCGAAAATGTAAACAAAATTTATCAGTAGGATACGAACTCTGCCGGAGGAGGAAATAAAAATTTTCAGACATTTGCTTGGAATTTAAAAAAAAAAAATGACTTCCTCGAGATGTAAATAAAATGTACCAACATAACTAGGATGGTTGGCCTAGAAAATAAATAGTAGAAAACTCATGTATGAAAATGTAAACAACTGCCATCAAGAGAATTAGGACCTTTTTTAAAATCATTCCACCACAAGCAAGACAATAAAGCCACTAAGACGCAAATAGATGCTGAGTGACAGAAAAAGAAAAAAAAATCTATTTGGATATAAAACAATAAAAGAACACCAATTAAGAAGAAATTTGATAAAAAATGACCTTGCATTAAAATCTTTGAAGATCAATGTTAGCTAGAAAACAAGAAGCCGGAAGAGAATTCACTGTCAGCATAGAACTTACGGTTATATCTAGCCGTTTTAACTGTAAAATGATAAGACCTTGTCGCCAATCTCGCAACGTGCTTAAATTCATAAAGTCAGTTTTCCATACAGGAAAGTGATATTCATTTTGAAAATATTAAAATGTGGCACAAGGCTAAAAGGGGAGATAGGGGAGGCTGGTCTTCAATGTGTTGAATTTTAAACTTAGCTAGCCCAAGTTACTCAGCAAAACCTACCGCAAACAGTATTTCTTACACTAAAACAATATTATTTTTACTTATTATTCTTACTACAGTTACCATAATACCTCAAGTCTCAATGTAATCCTAACTAGTCATCATATATACAATTTTACCATAGATGGAACTCATATTTATTTTGTAAATACAAAAACGTGCCACAAGGCCAAAAGAGGGGATTTTGGAACACTGGTCTTCAGTCTGTCTTATCTTAAACTCAGCTAGCCACGAGTACTGACCTAAATATACCACAGTATTCCTTACACCAAGACAGCACATTCTTACTTACTATTCTTACTACAGTCACCATAATACCGCAATTCTCTATGTAGTCCTAACTAGTCATTATATTTATAATTGTACCATAGATGAAACTAATATTTATTTTGTAAATACAAAAATGTGGCACAAGGCCAAAAGGGGGGATTGTGGAAGACTACTCTTCAATTAGTCTTATCTTAAACTTAGGTAGCCACGATTACTGACTTAAATATGCCACAGTATTCCTTACATCAAAACAAAGCATTTTTACTACAGTCACCATAATACCTCAGGGCCTCTATAGAGTCCGAACAAGTTCTCATAAGTACAATTTGTACCATAGATGAAACTAATATTTATTTTCTGTCGAATAGAACTTCCTATGCCAGAAAGAATGCATTCAGATGGGCAGTTCTGCAAGATGTATATTAGTAGAAATCTGAAAGTGAGTTTCGGTATTAGATCTGAAACAATCATGGTTAGTTTTACCGAAAAATCCTCCTAGGAAAACGGGAGGTCAGCGGAAGGTTCCAGTTTTGGCAGCAAACTTAACAGCGAGTGGACAGCAAATGTCCAAGGGAGATAACAATTTTCAGAGCAGGATTTGCGAAAAAGGTGGAGGCGATTTACGCGATGATTCACTGTGTCGGGAACGTGAGCGATCTTATCAACAATTTGGGTCGGTTTGTAAGCGACAGACAAGTCAACTTCATCTGCCTTATTTACATTGTTCGGACTATCATCTCCATCTTTGTTGCCATATTTATTACAATGTTTCGGCCGTTGTTCGCTCCGGCCTTCTTCAGGTGGTTGGAATTTCGAACTGGACCCTTTATTTCGCTCACTGGGGTAGACTGTTCTACTTCCACGTGCCATGTTTAATGGATGTCAGTTATCAGTTATCTCCTCTTAATTTCCCTCTGAAAGTTCTCCACTGCCTTAACCCGGTATTGAACTCACACACTTTAGGTCCTGTCACTTGATCTAGTTAATGCCTTTATCCCCTGTGCAAAAAGTTCTTGAGGAAGTTTGTTTCTGAATTTCTGGGTATTATAAACCTAATGTCTTCAGCAACCATTTTTACCAGTGCTCATATTGCGATTTTTGCTGTTATCATTACATGTTTTTACCAAAGATCATATTGCAATTTTTGTTGTTATTATTGCTTTTCTCTGGCATTCCTTATTGCTGGTTCACATATTGTATTCATTTCTATGCTTGGTCGGCTCAGGAGATTTTTGTGGCAATAAATATGGCGAAAAAGATGAGGACAATAGTCCGAATAATGTAAATAGTGTACATAATACTTCATCTCAGAAATATAGACAGATACTGAAGGGCTGAAACGTTGTAATAAATATGGCGATAAAGATGAGGACAATATTCCGAATAATGTAAATAGTGTACATAATACCTCATCTCAGAAATATAGATAGATACTGAAGGGCTGAAACGTTGTAATAAATATGGCAACAAAGATGAGGACAATAGTCCGAATAATATAAATACCTCATCTCAGAAATGTAGACAAACATCTTCCTTTTTTCAGTAGACTAACCAGCCACTATTAAGATATGTAGAGACATATGCTACAGGCAAAAAAATTTGAGCGACCCTCCATCTTATCTTAGAGATATTTTAGGATTTTTAAAAGAGATCACATTTCAGTAACTACGGTAAGTCATATTTTGTTTTCCTTGATAAAACAGCCACCTGCCTTAATGACCGCTTTATAAATTCTTTCCAACACTTTTCGAAAAAGCATTCTACCTTTCATCAGTATGGCTGATGCTATCCTCCAGAAGAGTGACTCGTTGCGTCTTCTCGGGGTTATATTCTCGGCTGATACGAAGTCAAAAGGCAATACTGAATCCATTGCTAGGTTTGCTGCTTTGACAGTTTTTTCGCCTCTGAATCTATCTTATATATATAAATACTTTCATGGCAATTACTCTTCGCTATGGTATCTAGACTTCACGAAATTAAGCGCATCAATTTACAGTCAATTTGTTTAGATGTAATCGTAAGTTCTACGCTAACAGTTTCTTCTCTAGCACTTCTCACTTGCGGAACTCCCTTCCGGCTCCATATTTTCCATCCAAATTTAATCGTCAAGCATTTAAATGCAATGTCAATCGCTATCTACTGCCCTCCTGATTACTCTTCTTTTGTTCTGCTTAGTAATGTTTCTATTTTCTAAATCTTTCACATCCAGTAACCCGTTGTGTCTTAAGTGGCTTTACTGCCCTGTTTGGGGTGAACTCGATTACAAAAAAAAAAAAAAATGGCAGACCACCCCAAGCATTTTTCCAATATTGACAAAGCTCGCTCTCACTCTTTGAGTATTCTCTTCGAATCCTTCTATCCAATTCATCCTATGTCAATTTAATAGGAGCGAGGTCAGGGGTTGAGGTGGACAAGTCATAATTTCCAAATTTAAGTTCCTCTTTTTCATTCGAGATAATTTTAACATAATTTAAAAGAGTGTTTTGGATTGTTACCTTGTTGATTTTTTTTTCTAATTATCCGTAAACCTGATGGTATATCATGTCTTCGCAAAATCGAATGATATTGGTGTTTTTTTATGATTTTCTTGTCCTGAATCAAATCACTAGCCCTTTTGATAATCTGAAAATGTCTACTGGGCGTGGGAGGTTAATGGTGAAAATAGAATATCATATTTTTCATGCAAAAAACATTATCTTAAACAAAATACAAAAATATCTTATATATATGCATAAAGATTTAACAGGCACAGTCATGTTGTTCCGAAAATAATGTCTGCTTTTAGAATCAACTTTGATTACTGAGGTAATTTATTGATGGGCACGCTCTAACAGCATAATTTTAAGACTCGTATCCCCACTGCGGAACTTCAAATATCAGCGGCGAACTGTCCGATCAAAAAGTGGATCCTTTATTACATGCTCTGTTAATGTTGGCAGCAGTTTGAGAAGCATTATGTCCAAGCTTGAATTCATGCTAAGAAAGTAAACGCCTTCATTTTTTTCATGTTCAAGATCAGGGGTATATAAGGATTTCAGTTAAATCCTTAAAGAGTCTGATATAAGATTAACAAGGAGGACACTTTGATCATTAGGAATGTGTAATATATTCTGAGCCACTATCATAATGATATATTAGAAAGCAGATAAAGTTTTCAGAAAAATCGGACATTATTTTCCGAACATCCAAATGGATAGAAAGAGAGTGATAAGCTGAAAGACTGGGACAGAGTGTGCGTAGAGTGAGAAAGAAACAAAGAGTGGGAGAGAGAGAGAGAGTAAAGTAGATAGATAGATAGATAGATAGATAGATAGATAGATAGATAGATAGATATGAACAGAATACGAGGGATAAATATGAATAGAATGAGAAAAATAGATAGATAGATAGATAGATAGATAGATAGATAGATAGATAAGAAAAGACTGAGATAGATAGATAGATAGATAGATAGATAGATAGATAGATAGATGAGGGGAAAAATGTTTAACCAAGTGGGAAAAAGTTTTCTTGTAAACGCGTTACGTCCTTTCCGGCTTCACCGGACTAAATTTGTTATGTTAGTGCGACTGCACATGCGCACGAGCGAGGGATGCTGGGTATTTAAATTTTGATTACTTTTTCTTTTTTTATCTAACCAATTTCATTATTTTTTTTTTCATCAATTTTATTAGTAGAGAGATAAATATATAGAGAGATAAATATGAACAAATGCATATATATATATATATATATATATATATATATATATATATATATATATATATATATATATATATATAGTACATATAAAAATCGGTTGATATATAATCAAAGTGGTACTTCTTGTTGGTGGAAATAGATCCATGCCCACCTCATACAAGGTAATTTTGGATTTTGTTGCGTAATGTGTGTGTGAGCGCGCGCGCACACACACACACACGCATATATATATATATATATATATATATATATATATATATATATATATGAAGAAATAAAGAAAAAAAGAAAGAAAGAAAGAACGACAATAAGAAACTGCGTAGTTTTAACACATGCGTTTCTTCCCCTAAAGACATTTTCAAAGTAAAATTCCAAATGGATTTATTAGAACAAAGTATCTATAAACAAAAAAAAAAAAAAAAAATTTTAAATAAAATGTTGTTACTGACTAGAAGAATTTAGCAACGCACATCAATATTCATTTGCTTAACTGAAAAATTACCTCATTTACTTTTTATTTTTGATCAGAATTTTTCATATGTAGAAATATTCTTTTCATTTTTGTGATAACGGATTTCTTAATATATTTGCCGTGTATATTACGCTTGAGAGGGTAGTGTTTCTGTTAGGAAAGGTGAGATTGGGAAATAACCGGGCGTGGATTAACATTTGAATAATATTCAATAGTGGCACTCTCGAGGATTTTCCTTCTAAGTGAATTATTTTCTTTTCTAATGAGTGTAGCATGTTTAAAATCAAAATTGTCTTTGAATTTGTTTCTATGTATGACCAGTACATTTGTCAAATTGTTACTTATGAGGACCCTTTTGTGTTTACGAATGCATTTGTTTTTTTAGATTTCAGCATGTTTCTCCAATGTATTATGAGGAACAGTTTGGCGAATTATTTTATATATGCCTCCTTCTGAACTATGATTTTTATGGGAGTTTTTAGATTTGATTATATCCATAATATCTTTGGAAGTGGTTGTGAATATTTTGGGTGATTTTAGAAAGGATATTTTGTTCTTTTGGATAGAGGACGTGATGGAATTGTTCGGTAGTATTATGTATACTTCTTGCACAGTTCATTATTATGGATCATGTTGTTATTTTTGTTACGGTTGTATATTTTGTATGCCTTTCTTGTGCGTTGTGGATAAATTGATATGGATAGTGGATGTTTTTGAATGTGTTTTATATATGTTTCGTCTAACAGTAAATATTGAGGGCTGCAAATTCTTAATGCTCTTAAACAGGAACCTATAACTTCACTAGATTTAATTTTAGTGGAGTGGTTTGGGTAGAAACTGAAAAGGTTGTTTTTGTTTGTAACTTTTCTATATACGTCAAAATTGTAGAGAAGTTTGTAGTTCGTTGCAATTTCAAAGTTGAAGTCTGTTGTATGTTCAGCGTTGTAAGTTTTTTGACAAAATCTGTTATATATATATATATATATATATATATATATATATATATATATATATATATAACAGAGATATTGATATATATATATATATATATATTGATAAATCTGTATATATATATATATATATATATATATATATATATATATAATATTATAAATTAATTGATTTAAAATATGTCTTTTTTCGCTACATAGTTCTAACCATGTTTCAAAAATGAAAGTTGAAAGCTCCGAATTTAATTTTGTAATTAAATTAAAGACATTAGTTCCATTTCATCCTCAAGCGAATTTTGGAGTAACTTTTAAAATTACTGGGTTTTAAAGACACAGCAAAAATCATAATTCACGTTTCCAAGGATACCGAGAAATCCAATTCAACCAGACAAGGGGTGTCTGCGTGTTCATTATGTCTGTATTTTGATGTATCAGTTATTAGTTGATGAAGACAGTTTAGCCATCTTAACACCATATGCCGTAAGAATTACTGAAAAAATCCTTGGAATTATTCAGCTAGAACGAGAATAGATTCAAATCGTTTTGTGTCAACCCCATTGCGTCTTCTAAAATAAGCAATGGTGAGAGGAAAAAGATCATTCAAGCCTTTAGTAATGATACCAACATTAATACTCTGGCTTCCATCTTCAAGAATTCAAGAACCACCAAGAAAACAGTGAATAAGTTTTAAAAAGAGTGAACAGTAGAGAGCAACTTAGAGCTAAATAGATTCTTATTGTTTAAATTAAAGTTCAATAGTCTTATTAAATCCTTGTTGAATTCCAGTAAAATATCTTTAATCATTTCTTAGATACAACGATTCAAATATTAATGTAACAATTTTATTGTTAAACGATTTGTACAATTTTGTTGTCACATACATATTTATAGTTAAATGATTTGGACAGTTTTGCTGTTACGCATGTTATGTATATATGTGTGTGTGTGTTTGTATATATATATATATATATATATATATATATATATATATATATATATATATATATATATATATATATATTCAGTTATGATAATTATTATAAGAATATATAATAATATATGTTAATAATATAATAATTATATATAAAATAATTTGGACAATTTTGCTGTTACACATGTCATATACATATATATATATATATATATATATATATATATATATATATATATATATATATATATATATGAACAAAGATAGTGGTAGTATTATTCAGCTATTATAACAGAAACAGCGGTACAAACCGAAATATTCACTGTATTATGCAAACTAATAAAGAAAGGATTCTCTGGCCGTCGCCAAAGCGACAGTGACAAAAACAATTAAAATGTTGGAGAAAGAATTCAGCTTGCTAATGATTTGTTTTCGACATTGCATTGCTTATGCATATTTGATTGACGGACGAGAAAAAAAGAAAATGGAAGAAGGCAAAAAAAGCGGGAAAATAGAGGAACGCAACAAAAAAGGAAAAAATCGAACGAGAATTTAAATGGTCGGGAAGGAGAAATCATAGTACGGAGTCAAAATGAAGCAAACTGCAAAAGCAATGTCTTTGAGAAAAAGAAAGAAAGAAAGAAAGACCGAAAAGTAAACGGAGGATATAATGTAAAAGATAGAAACAAAGGAAGACATTAAGAAAGGGAGAGAAAGAAAGGGTAAAAAATATAGGAAAAGAAAGGAACAAGGAAAGAAAAGAGACTAATTTCTCTTTCTCCGTGACACCGAGAATATAATGTAAAAGAAATGAAGACATTAAGAAAGAAAGAAAGAAAGAAAGAAAGAAAGAAAGAAAGAAAGAAAGAAAGAAATGTATCTGTCTTCAAGACGCGGAGGATATAAAGTAAAAAATATAAAAAGATTAAGAGAGAAAGAAAGAAAGAAATGATGAAGGAATTACAGAAAGAAAGAAAGAAAGAAAGAAAGAAGGAAAGAAAGAAAGAAAGAAAGAGGGAAGGATTGAAATGTATCTGTCTTCAAGACTCAGGGGATACAATGAAAAAAAAAGAAATAAAGAAAGATATTAAGAAAGGGCGAGAAAGAAAGAATGAAAAATAGAGGAAAAGAAAGGAACAAGTAAAAAAGAGACACATTTCTCTTTCACCAAGACACCAATGATATAATATAAAAGAAATGAAAATATTAAGAAAGAAAGAAAGAAAGAAAGCAAGAAAGAAAGAAAGAAAGAAAGAAAAAGAGAAGGAAGGTATGAAATCTATCTGTCTTCAAGACACGGAGGATATAATGTAAAACAAAGAAATAAAGAAAAAAAGAAAAAAAGAAAGACATTACAGATAATGAAATACGAATATAAGAAAGGAAGATAAGCTGAAGAAAGAAAGAAGTTAACGATAAATAACGAATCAAAGAAAAAAAAGAAAGAAACACAATATGGCGATTGGATGAAAGACCAGAAAAAAGATGGAAACGAAGAAAGAAAAAAAAACAAAGAATGAAAAAGTAAATATAAATAGACAATAATATACAGAACCATGTCAAAACCATCATCCTGATTAATTCTAATGAAAATGAAGACTGAAGATTGACGATTGAAAAGGTGTTCTTGCAGAAAAATGGGGGTAGAAATGCAATGACAACGACCATCACCATCTTGTATAAAACAGGAACAATACTACACCATTTCCACAGAAAAAAAGCACTGGCATCTCCAAATCTATTCGAAATCATCAGAAATTTATAATAGACATCAAGCAGAAAACAAATACCACACAGATCATAACGGCTCTCTCTCTCTCTCTCTCTCTATATATATATATATATATATATATATATATATATATATATATATTATAGTTGGTGCAAAAATAATGAAGTAATAATGTCGTTTTTTGACGTTAAAAAATACGTCAAAAAACGACATTATTACGTCATTATTTTTGCACCAACCTAATATATATATATATTTTGAACAATAAAAAAATTAAAAAATTAAAATCCTCAGACACACTGGGTTGTAGATTAATATTCTTTCGTTTTTTTATTATTATTCCATTTAGATTCCTCGACTAGTTTCAACCAAAATGGCCATCATCGGGAGGAGAAATATTTCTGCTTGCTGGTAGCACAAAACTACAGAAATGAATGTCTTGATGGAGAAAATGAACTTTTGTCGGTAGTTTTCATTTGTTTTTTTATTTTTTTATCTTTTTAACATGAATCTTTTAACATTCGTTGTGTTGGTCAAACAGTCTCTTTTAAGTTGTTATTTGAGATAAGAGCTGGATAGATACATGCTGCTATGAATTCTCTGGTCAGTTTGGCAGTTTTATTGGACTTGGTGAGGGGATGTGTCTCTGTTTAGTGTTTGTGTGTGTGTCATTTGGTTCTAAAGGAGTGAGTGAGTATGATGTGTGTAAGCGTGTGTATTGCTGTGGGTTTGTGTTATCATTTGGCTCATTAGGGAGTGAGTGAGTATAATGTGTGTAAGTGTGTATATTCGCGTGGGTGAGTGCATTAGTTTATATATATATATATATATATATATATATATATACATATATATATATATATATATATATATATATATATATATATATATTTATGTGTGTGTGTGTGTGTGTGTGTGTGTGTGTGTGTGTAAGGGAGGTATTATATTTGTTCCATCGAGAGAAATGTGTATATTTTAAGGAGAATAAAGAGGCCACAAACATTTTTGGTTATAATGTGTATTTATTTTAAATATATATTTTACTTAATTTTTTCATATTTTTTGCAACACGCGTTTCGGGTCTTGTGACTTCATCAGGCGAAGAATGATGATTTACAAATATTATTTAAAGGAATTAACTTTTTCCATACGTTTTTTTTATGTTTAATCATTGTTTTTTTTTCTTTTTTTGTGCGTGGTAGTAATACAGTTCTTCTTCGGTTAATGGAGTCAATGTTCCTCTGCTTAAGGGGTAATAAATCTGATTTGTGGTCGTTAAGAGTGAGGTAGCATTTTGTATCATATTTTGAGGAAAACCCTACTTCTAAAATGATAACCCCAACCCAACCTGACATCGAAAAGATAAGTAAAAGAATCCTAGAAAGGATTGCTAAGCAAATTAAAAACCACCTTGGATTAACACTCTGGATTAATACCAAAGAAATCATCAATTAGTTTACCAGTATCAGCAACAAGCTTGATTGCACCCTAATACAGTTCGGTATTGTGGATTATTACCAGTCAATATTAAGAGATCTATTCACGACTGCCCTTGAGTTTGCAACTATATATTCAGACCTAACAGAAGAAGAAATAAACATAATTCTTAGTGCAAAAAAATCTGTCCTCATTCATAATGGAAACCAATGGATTAAAAACACTGAAGACCATTTTGATATCCCCATGGGATCTTTAAACTCTGCAGAATCTTCTGATCTTGTTGGTCTATTTATACTATACACCCTAAATGCGCACGAGGAATTAGACATTAAGGACATCGGTCTATACAGGGATTAGGGGCTCATGGTAGTGAGGAGTTCCACAAATTTTAAAATAGATAAAATTAGAAAGATAATATATAGTGACTTCAGAAAACTAAATTTAAAAAGTACAATCAATATAAAATTGAAAAGATAAACTTCCTCGTCGTAAGTCTGGACTTAATGAACACCGTATATCTACCTTACAGGAAACCTAACGCTAACCCCTTGTATGTACACACTTGGTCAAACCATCCTCCATCTATAATTAAGCATATACCCTCATCAGTAGAGAAAAGAATCAGCATGAACTCCGCTAATGAAGAAATATTCCAACAACACAGTAATTTTACAACGCAGCTCTAAAAAATAGTGGATACAAAAACGCTAACCTCAATTATAGAAACAAAAGTACTAACCAGAAGAAACACTGGAAAAGAAAAATCGTTTGATATACCCCTTCGTTCAAGCAAATGATTAGTATTAAGCTAGAACAAAAATTCCTAGTTTTAATTGAAAAACACCTTTCTACTGATAGCAGAATTAGCAAGATCTTTAATAAAAACACCTTATAATTAAGCTACAGTTGCACTGAAAACCCAGAAAGAATCATAAAAAACATAATAATAAAAAACACGCATACCAGAATATTATTAATAAAAATAATAAACTAAAATTAGACAAAAATAATAAAATATTATGTGATTGTAGAAATCCTGAAGACTGCCCGTTGGAAAATAAATGCCGCATAGAATATGTGGTATACCAATGTCATCCATTGAGAGTCCTAACATTGAAATGATATATATATAGGATCCACGAAGAAAGAATTTAAAATTAGATGGAGACAACACAAAAGCTCCTTCAATATTAGAAATAGAAATCAAACATCCCTATCCAAATATTTTGGGCATTTAAAAGAAACGAATAAAACACCAAAAGTAAAATGGAAAATAATAAATAGAACAAGAACTTGTAAAACCTGGGATGACCCATGCCCTTTATGCCTACAAAAAAAACTACACATTATTATGTTTTTAAAAAACGAAAATTTATTAAATCAAAGACATGAGTTAACGGCTTTTTTGCGGACATCAACAATTTTCGCCCTAAATAATTAGCTTAATTTTTTTTAGATTTTATAGTCTATAAACAATTTCAATTTCAAGCAAAAGGTTTAAAAGCTCAAACCTTTTATGTAGTCGTCAAAAAACAAATTGTAGTTCAATACGACGTATTTATATACAAAAAAAAAACTTTTTAGAAAAAAAATAATTAAGGTATACATATACGAATTTAACGGCGTAACAATAATGCCAACAACTCTTTGTCGTTGAAAGAGACCAGACACCATGCTTCAAACTGATGACATCATTCGCTTGAAAATAGACACCCCGACCCAACCTTAACTTAACCTCTTTCTGAAAGAAACTAATATATTAATACAATATGTTCACCCGTTCGCCCCTTATAAAAAAATAATTGGTTTCACCGTTTCCATGTAATTAATATTACGAATGTATATGCTTAGAAAGCTCCGTGAATTTCAAGATTAGTTATTCCAAAAATTCACTTGAGGATGAAATAGAGCTGGGTTTTTTTAGCTTCTGTTTTTGAAACAGGAGAACTCGTATGTAGCGATGGAATCATATTTTTTAAAAAATAAATTATAATTTAGGCTCTACTTATGTATTGAGTACTGTTTTTAAAAATCAAAACGAAAATACTAAAGACCTTTGGATTATTAACCTAACGGTTCTTTCCTATTTTTCTATATATTTGCACACACACACACACACACACACACACACACACACACACACACACACACACACATATATATATATATATATATATATATATATATATATATATATATATATACCGGGTGTAACATTAAAATTGTCCAATTGTTAGATTAAGATTTAAAAAGTTGTAACTTAGAAATGATTAAAGACATCTTACTGGAATTCTCTGAGGTTTTTATAAAACCATTGGACTATACTTTGAAAAAGGAGAATGTATTGAACTCTAAGTTGAAATTTAGAAACTAGATGTTATGAAGACCTCCTGATCCAGTTTCCCTCTCTACTGTATCCTCTTTCATTGCCGAATCTCCTCCCTCACGCGCCAAACGTCTTATGAATTGAGTTGTTTTTTTCTAATTGATCCCTTTAGCTCTTAGTTGAAATAATGATCCCTCTTCCTTTTGTGACTTCTTGGTCCAGTTTTCCTCTCAACTGTTCCCTCTTTTTTGAAATTATTCACGGATACCATTACTGAAGGCATGCATGATCTTCTTCCTCTCAACTTTGCTCATTTGAGAAGTCAGAGTGTCTGACACAAAAAATATTTTAACCAATATGGCTCAAATTTTCAGGAATGTGACTTTCTGATGTTATCGGACTGGATCGAGGTCAATCCCAGCGTACGGCACCTTTGGAAAGTGCCTGAAAATCATACCACGGGTTGAACCAAGCCTTGTGTGTGAAATCGTGTAGACGGAACACTTGTCGGCCGTCGATATCCGTCCTAGCACAAAAGCTACATGTCATCGTGGCCGAGAGCTTGAGCGTGTTGGCCCTGTTCAAATTGTTAATCACGTTAGATAACACCCTCTCTCCCAGAAACAGTAACTAAGGTATGTCGATAGAGTTGCAGTATAAACTGCATGTGGACTGTGGGTGCGGCGTAAACACAAATATGCCTGAGCAAACGTCTGCAATAGGGATTAGCTAGCCGCCCTTCTAGGCGGGTATCCTCGAATAAAAGTGCCCAACTATTATACATACATATATATATATATATATATATATATATATATATAATGATTTGGTCAATTCTTTTAGCTCTTTTAGTTTACATCGGGCGCTGTTTTATTTCTACCGCCATTCAGTGTACATATACATATATACATATAGATAGATAGATAGATAGATAGATAGATGGATAGAAAGAAAGAAAGAAAGAAAATTGGTAATATGTTCATAATTTTTATAAATGTCTACAAGAAGAGAATAAAAGTACGTATAAATATTTGTTGCATTCTTTATCGCTGAGGTGTCGCTCACTGTAACCGTTTTACACATGATGTCAATTTGGATTAATTTGAATCCCAGCATTCCAAAATATGCCAGGATGTAGCCAAAAAACCTTGTCTGTCACTCTGATGATTGAAAGTGCTTGAGTAAAATATCACAAAGTCGCAAATGTGCAGTTCATCGCCCTGTTCACCAATGGCTAGTCCATCGCTAATTCCCATTCAAATGAGCACCATTGCGTGTTTTAGGCCCACAAGTTCAAACCTTTACAACTAGCTCTCACTGTGCCAATATTCTCGTACAATCAACAAAGTTAAGCTACGTCGATCCCGGTCAATACCTAGATCGGTGACCGCTTGGGGATATCAGGTAATCTTGGGTGTGCGGGTGGTGTAATCGATAACGGCTCGGAAGTGGAATTCGAATAACAGAGTCCCAATTTCATTAAGGTTCGTTGTATTCTCTTGTTTTGTGACACCATTTAGGGGCGCAAAAAGAAGGAAAGGAAAAAGAGAAAGAAAAGAAAGAAAAAAGAGAGGCGAAACTTAACTTACCCACGAGAAATACCATTTGAAAATGTTATTTTGATAATGGAAGACACTGGTGAGGGTTCTGTCGGCCATTGTCTTGGGGCTGGCTGGCAGGGTCCAGGTTAAAACATTGTTTTGTTTAGATAGATAAAAAATTAACTGTGTCTTTGTGACAGGCGGACTGTCGGGGGTGGTGGGGTTCCCTGCGAGAAAAATTTTAAAGATAAAGTCACTTACGAGGAGAGACATTTGAAAATGTTGTTTTGATAAATGAAGAATAGTGAAAATTCTTATGGCCATTGTCATAAAGCTAATTGACAAACACCAGGTGAATACAGAGTTTTAAATAGATAAAGGTTTACTTGTGTCATGATGCTGTCTGAAAACAATTTAATAGTTGACCACACACAAAGAGAGTCATCTCTAGGTTGGGTCTTTGTCGATGGGAGGTGTCATTGAGAGAAAACACATCTGGGCTGTGTTGGAATTTGAATATGACAGCGAAACAATATTTCGTTGGCGCCGAAGAATGAGTGTGTCTGGTTGACTAGCCTCTTGGTGCTGGCGAAAATCTGATTGAAGAATTCCATATGCTGTGACGTTAGGATAAGAATTGAGATTGTCACTCTACGGGTCCTATTGTCTTCTTGGCGGCCAGAGAAGAAGAAAGAAACAAAAGAAAGAAAAGGAAAAGAAAAAGATAATTTTTTTTTCTTTGAACAAAATATATATTTTTTTAAGAACAAGGCTAGTCTAGTCACGCCCACACTGTTGATCGACCATTGGTTGAACGCTAACCAGCCAGGCGGAGGTGATCATGTGACGCAAAGAGGCAGCCGCAGTGAGTAAAAGTATGAGGGATTACTACGAAGAA
>OZ010575.1:13455210-13460210 GCA_963932145.1 Acanthosepion lycidas
GATTATCTTTATATGTGAAGAAGATAACAGTTAGTCCTGGAGCTGTACAGGTTAAGACTATAATGATCAGGAAAATATCCTCTTCGAAGTCAGTTCCACAGAACAGTTCCCGGGAACTTACTTCTGAACAATAGAATACGTAGTGAATGAGGATGGTTTGCTCTACAATGTGAGTGACATGTCGGACGTATCCGGTAAATTGCTCGAAATCAGTTGCTCGAAAAATAATTTCTCGAACTATCAATTGCTCGAAAGGCAGATTGCTCGAAGTAATTTCGAAGCTCGAAGCACCACGTACCTTGCACAGGGCTCGTCCCTGGGCTGGTGGTATCACGTCTATGACTAGCTTAGACCAACTCTGACCAGCTTGGACAAACTATGACCAGCTAAGACCAGCTTGGACCAGCGGCCCGAGTGAAAACATTCGGGGTCCCCACGTTAAAAACTGACCTTGTGTCACAACCTGACTCAGTGGGGGGGGGGGCAAGTAAATACACTTACGACAGGTCAACGGAGGTGGATAGAAAAGGAGCCACAACACTCAATTTAGCAGTCAGTTTTCCTGACTTCCTCTCTTGGCTGGCTCAACACACGGTGACAAGGCTCTGTACGTGTGGTTCTCCCTATCTTCCCATACAAGAATTGTGCATCGAGCAATATGTGGGAGGAGTGAGTGCAGCTGAAGGAAGAAAAAAGTACCGAGACTGTGCAATGCGATTAAAGAACATCGTATTCAACAATTTTCACTTAATAATTATTAGTTTTACAAATGTCAAACTGATCGGTTTTTCAATGTCGATATTTTTATGGGACACTTATAATGCAATTTAAATCGTCAATCAAGTTAGCCTCGTCTTCGATTTTTGAAGACAGTGACTGAAGCCTGATATATTAGAATGTTTGGAAAGAATAAAATAAACCCTTTCGGTCGTTTGTAACTCTAAATTAAACAATTTTCCCTTAATAATAATTAGTTTTACGAATGTCAGACTTTGTTGGCTTTTCAATGCCGATATATTTACAGAGCACCATTGTGAATCGAATTCACAATGCAATTTTAATTGCCAACCAGGTTTGTTAATCACCAATTTTCATTCGTCTTTTTTGTAGGTATTAGAAGAATTGTTTCACTATAGTCTATAATATTGTAGATTTTCGGGAAAACTTTCAAATGAAGTAAGCGTTACCAAGCTTGTCTCGTAAAATCAATTATGAATCAGTTACGAGTTCAATGCTTATTGCTTTGGCCATCAGTGCCATGTTTAAGCTTGGCTTATAAAATCCGATTTTTTTAGTGGGGTCGGAAAATAAATACGTTTTAATAGAAAGGACACAAAAACAAATGTAAGTAAAAATTATTTAAATATTCATCAACGGTAATGGTAATATTAGCCGTTTCCTTATAAAGAAATATTTGTTATTCATTTGACCGATCAGACGCTACTTTGGTTCAAGTTTGTAAAATCTTTGTTTCAAAAATTTTTTCAAGAATATAGGTTTCCTAATTACAGTAGCTGTTATCACTCTTCCCAGTATTTCTAGGACTTACCTTCTGTTATATTCCGTGCTAATACGAATATATACTTGACAAAACAGGGTGGATAAAATAAGTAAAGGTTTATTGTAAAAAGAAAACAGTACAATAAGAATAAAGGTAACAATTATGCACAAGGTCATCGTAAGTCAATCAAGTAGTGAATGCTACTATTGGAAGGTCGGTAGATCCCGCGTAAGTCTGAGTCGTACTCAACAGATCCCAACTAGACAATATTTACCATCCTCCTCACGGGATAGAATGTGGCACTTCGACGAATTTAATATGTGGCAATCCGAGCCCTTAGGCTCGGCCAAAAATTCCCCTTAGACCTCGCATAAACGGGTTCAGGTTTGTCTACCTCCTTGAACTAGACTCTGCCCTTCGGCATAGCCTCGTCCGGGATCCTCTCTGCCCGAAGGCAGCGTGTTCGACCAGCACAGGTGAAAAAAGATTTCAACTAGTCGGTATTTACTAGCACCCCCCCTACGAGGGTAGATGTGGCACAATGCGGAGTTTAACGTGGGCCATCCGAACCAGTAGGCTCGGCCAAAACGACATCCCCGAACGAGACTCACCCCTTCGGTATAGCCTCGTCCAGGTTCCTCTCTGTCCGAAGGCAGAGAGTTCGACCGTACAACTGAAAAGATTTCAGCTAAACTCTGTAGCCCGTTGGCTTACAGATACTTATAGGCAGTTACTACCTATAGTGTAGTTACTCATGTGGGTGACAGGTTATTCAATTACATCACCGTCCTAAACTTTTATTTCATATCCATAAAATCTCTCTTTTAAAACAATTTGCCAGGAAAATAAGGTTATCAGTTCCTATAGCTGTTATAGTTCTTTCCCCGTATTGAAAAGAGTCTCCTTCCTAATATTATTGGAAGTAGTGTGGAATGTCAACATCTTGATTGTGTAACGACAGCGAGGGAAATAAACATTTATTCTTCCAGTTTACGTTTCTCCCGTTATAGGCATTGATATATCTGTGATGCAGCAACTGTAGCTCACGGACAGGTCGGAGTGGAAGGCTGAAAAGAAAAAGAATGACAAGCATGATTCATTCTCACTGATACTTTTATTACTACATACACAAAACAATATATATATATATATATATATATATTAGGTTGGTGCAAAAATAATGTCATTTTCTCACATAGTAACATACGTGAGAAAACGACATTATTTTTTCACCAACTTAATATATACATGCCAGCACGTGGAGAACTATAGCGATATAATAAATGATTTTTTTCAATTAAAGAGACATAACTCTCCTTAGCTTATCTTCTTCTTCTATATAATAAATGTCAAAGTCAATGGGTCACACTTTCCAATTAAAGGGACGTAACTCGCAATAGCTCATCTCCTTCTTCTATATAATAAATGCAAATGTCAAGTGCATCACACTGTCACACTTTTTCAACTTTACTCCTAGAGGCGTAGCCCAACATATCATACTATTTTGTGAACAACCCGACTCCGAGAGCAAATTAAAAACATTCCAGGCTGGATCCGGACCGCAATCCTGAAATTTTGGATCCCCAAGTTTTCATTGGTGCAAATGTTGACGTGTAATTTTTTCTATAATTTTGGGTGGCGAATTTTTTTTTATTTTTTGTACGTGAACAATTTTTATAGCTTGAAAATAAATTTGTGAATAATAGAAATTAATTGCAAAATCCAGCGAAAGTCTCCCAGGAAATAAAATAATTCTTTGTACAGAAAGTAAGGACCTACGTACATCAAATTCTCTTTAAATTAAGTGGCGGCAGAAAAATTACTGTCAAAATCTTAAAAGGTAAGCTTAAATATCAATGCAATACTTTAATGCAGCGATCAATTTTGATAGATTATATAGTATCAACTCTTTCTTACCTATTGTGATGAAGGCCCAATCAAGAGCCATCCGTAGAAGCTAGATTAATCCATAGTAATAGTACATTAAGCGAGCGCACAAATCAAACACTTAATCATGATCCTACTAAAAATCAATGCAAATGCCGTAAAAATGTAACCTGCCTATTAAATGGCCAGTACATGACTGAAGGAATAATCTACAGAGCTAGGATCAATTCGGAAGATGATGTCAAATATTACTTTGAATCCACCGGGAAAACCTGGGAATAGCGTTTTTATCACCACAAAACGACACCAAAAACAAAAAACTGCACAACACTTTCAATGTATGTTTGGCGATTAAAAAACAGCTATAAGAACCCAACGATTAAGTGGGAGATAATCGTGAAAGCTGAGCCATAGATTAGAAAGGAAGACAGAAGTAATTTGTGTTTGTTGGAAAAGAATATTATATTAAAACACTGAAATAAGCCTAACTTGCTGAACACAGGAAGCAAATTGATGTTTATACATGTCTATAATAACAAACATCTCCCCAAATACATTCACTCCAAATAAAATAGATTTTAAAATAGATATTATCTATATTAATATAATATGTAACACCTATTAATATCCATAGAACATATCATTAATAACATTTTGATATATCTATAGATTATATATAATCCCATATTATCATACTCGATAAATTTATTACGTGTGTATATACAATTTCACCTTTGTAAGTATAAGGGCAGCTTCCAAACTCATTAGACATATAGTCTTGACCTATCATTATATTAGTATCGTGAGTACTAAATTTAGACGATTAGAGCAGAGGTCGCCAAACCCCGGTACTCGGCTCACGAAGGATTTTTGTCCGGCCCGCCAACTTTAAGACTTGGATACAAATGATTTAATCTGTGGAGCAAGTGGCAGAAGATTGGAGTTAACTTACAATGCGACGAATTTTTAAAAACAAAATGTAATTGCGAATCCACTGCTAACTTCTACAAGAAATATGTTTTGCCAAGCGGAAAATATAGAAGCCTATTGAATGGTATCATTATTTGGAAGTACATATGCTTGCGAATAACTTTTTCGAAATAGCTGTGTGAGTATTGTTATGCTATCAACCAATATATATATAATATTATGTACATGGCTATGATTTTCTAAGAAATGTTGTTTAATAAAACTAAGATCAGAAAGGTGACAGGTAAGTCTATGGGAGAGTGTGGTTGCAATATATATATATAAAGACATTTTTTTTATGTTTATACAATCTTTTTATAGATACAACTATTTAAGTAAATGTTCTGTTTATAATAAACAGTATTAACAACATTTACCGTCCTGAATGTCCGAAAAATTTACGTAGAAAAAAAGAGTCCTCTGCCAGGAATCGAACCTGTATCCTATACGGAGCCGTCATATAGCCTGACGTGCTTTTACCGATTGAGCCACAGAGGAGCGTTTCAGTTAACAAGGTCCATTTTACTGTTTTAAGTTACAATTCTACGTGATTTTCTCTCATACATTCATATCTGCTCGATGTGTATCCAAATGTAAACAAATAACATGACACATTATGAAATGGACAAAGTCGGACAATTAT
>OZ010575.1:13462710-13482710 GCA_963932145.1 Acanthosepion lycidas
CTGAAAGAATTTTTGCCGTTAACAATAAAATTTTTTAAAAATCCAGACGACATGCATTTAACGGTTAGATTTCATTGAAAAACATATCCCAACCTAAACGTAACTAATAACTGATACATCAAAATACTGACATAATGAACACGCAAACACCCCTGTCTAATGGAAGTGAACACGCAAACACCCCTGTCTAATGGAAGTGAATTAATCTGTAACCTTGGAAACGTGAATTATGATTTTCGCTGTGTTTTTAAATCCCAGTAATTTCAAAAGTTACTCCAAAATTCGCCTGAGGAAGAAATGGAACTAATGTTTTTAATTTAATTACAAAATTAAATTCGGAGCTTTCAGCTTCCATTTTTGAAACATGCCTAGGACTGTGTAGCGAAAAAAACATATTTTAAATCCATTAATTTATAATATATATATATATATATATATATATATATATATATATATATAGTTGGATTGATGTGAGTTTGTTCCACGCTTTTGCGATCATCAGACAAACTGATTAAGTTTTTAAAAATTTTGGATTTATGTAGATTGCGTGGAAGTATGAGGGAAAATTAGATAGTAAACGGGAAAATTGGATAGTAAACGCAACAAATAAAAGCGAATATATATATATATATATATATATATATATATATATATATATATATATATATATATATATATATATATATATGTGTGTGTGTATGAATGAAGAAATATACTAAGGTGTGCTATATTTATGGGATAAAATGCTCACTATGAGAGATAGAGCGTGTGTAAATAATATGTATATATATATATATATATATATATATATATATATATATATATATATAGTATATGCAAAAGTAGTAATCCGCATGGGTAGACTCAAGGAGGATGATATCGAGAGAGCTCAATGTAAGATTCAGAGCAGATATGTTTGAATAAAAAACAGACCATTTTAAGGTTCCATGTAATAAGTTATTTCACCACAACCCCTTTAACAGGGCTCTGGATCATCAGACTTTACTTCCAAAGGTTGAAATGAAAAATGAAAAGAAATTCACACATTTTTGATGGACCTCATCAAGCATATGTAAAATTAACGAAGTGAGGAAGTGATGTGGGAGAGAAGATAAGATATGAGTGGGTTAGGTGTACCATTTCAATTCCTTATTCTTAATCCCACTGTGTGTCGGCTAGACGTTGCTTAAGCCTAACGCGTCTTGTCTCTAGATATCGATGGGTAAGGGGTGAAGACCGACATTAAAGGAAGAAGCTACAGCAACCCTAATAAATTACATTCCACGAGGACAGGTTTCATTCAAATTCTTAGACGCTGTTAATTCGCGTTACTTTAACGGGAATATTTGGGAGGTTAAGGTTTGATGTAAATCTAAATGTCTAAACAATCTACGAAGAATTTAATTTGAAGTTCGTTGGAGTTTTGGCTATTTTCTATGAAACAGTCGATTGGAAAAACTCATAGAAAGTACATTGAAAGAGTAATCCATTTTATATTTAGTAATCTTTTTTTTTCTAAACTTTTCTCTTATTGGTTGTTAAGTTGACATCTATTCGTTTGATTTTTGTTCATTAAATAAACTCGTGATTGTTTTTAGGTACCCAATTATCAACGGTTATTCCAATTTAAATAATTTTATCATCAACAATGGGGTAGTATATTTCAATTTAAATAAAATTACTAATTTAAACTGTATTTTTAAACTTAAATGATAAAATTATGAAAAAAAAATATTTACAGGATATATATATATAATATAATATATATATATAGGATATATATATGAGGAGGGACGGTGAAGTAATGGATATCGGCTTGGATTGAGGAATCGGAGAGCCGAGTTCGAATTCCAGTCGAATCCATTACATTCACTTACGTGCTAATACCCTTGGGAAAGGTATGAATCCCCTTCTTCTCTCTCCAGCTATGGGTAAAATAGCAGGAGAGACTGGGTTTTATAGCCTTGGATGGCAACTGGTCTAGGAGAAGGACAACTCTGAATTCAAAACCTGCGGAGGGTCGTTTGGGAACCTTGTGGCATTCGGTGCACCAGGTCTCTGTATTCGTCCCTCCAAAAAGTGTGGATGGTCCTGCATGAGGCCTTCACCACTATAATCAAATCTCATGTGCCGGTGTCGGTTTCCTGGAAACTGATCTGCTTGACCCTCATACGTCGAATCTCGACGGGAGAGTCGATCATATATGATAACGATAATATCAATACATTTAAAAGAAGACATGCCGACATTTACAGCTTAGACAGTGCTTTATATAAGAGAATTACGGCCAAAAATAATGTCACCTATGAGTATAGTAACAAAGTTCTTATATATTGATAGCAGCAAAATTTTATACAAAATACTAAATGAAAATATTACGCGCGTGCACACACACACACATATATATATATATATATATATATATATATATATATATATATATATATATATATATATATATATATATATATATATATATATATATTAATAGATCTTTTCTTTAGATTACAATAGTTAACTGCCTTGCATAACCGAGGAAAAATTTTGAATTTGAAACGCTGTAAACGAATAGTGAAAAAGTATTTTGAATTTCAGGTGCCACTGGGAACTCATCCACAGATATTTTGGCCCCTTGAACATTCGAAACTTGAGGAAATAAAATTAATTGAAAGAATATTTTAGTATTTTTCTTCATAAATTTTCTGCAGCCAACAAGAAATTAATTCGCCGACTTGAAAGGTTTAATACTAAAATAAATAGACATAATACGTCTAAATTATTGAACAAAACCTGCTTGATTTAAAATTTGCTGCCTAAATACACACACACACACACACAGAGAAAGTATAAAAAACACAATAATACAATCCTGAATAACCCCCCATGCCTGAATACTATTAATAAAATCCCTATACTTAAATTAGACAAAAATAGTGAAAAATGATGTGATTGTAGAAACCCAGAAGCCTGCCCATTGGAAAATAAATGCCGCGTAAAATCTGTGGTATACCAATGTACTATCTCATCCACTGAGAGTCCTAATACTAATATGATATACATTGGGTCTACGAAGAATGAATTTAAAACCAGATGGAGGCAGCATAAGTGCTCTTTCAACAATATAAATAAAAGAAATCAGACATCTCTATCTAAATATTTTTGGCATTTGAAGGAAATGAATAAAACACCAAAAGTAAAATGGAAATTTTAAATAGGACTAGAACTTGTAAAACTTGGGATGACCCATGCCCTTTGTGCCTCCATGAGAAACTACACATTATCAAGTTTTTAAATAATAAAAATTTATTAAACAATAGACATGAGTTAAAGGGGTTTTGCCGACATCAGACTTTTGCATTGAATAATTAGCATAAAAAAACAAACAAAAAATAAAATAATAAATACAAATTTTAAACTCCATAGTCTAAATAAAAAAAAAGTTTAAATGCCCTACCCAATGAAAAAAAAAAAAAAGAAAACCCTTTATGAAGTCGTCAAAAAAACAAATGTTAACTAATTATGAGAGTTTTTCAAGAAAAAAAAAAAAATAAATAAATAAATCTCTATAGACACTTAACCAGACTAGACGATGTCATCTTCCGCTTTAAATTTAGACACCAATACCATACCCTGACTTGACCTCTTTGAATGTATCTGAGATATTGATACAAATTATTAACACCTTACGTCCCCAAATTTTTTTTTAAATAATTGCTCTAGCCGTTAAAATAGTAATTTTAATTTTAATAATGAATATGATTAAAAAACGCGTAAATTTCAGGAGTTAGTTATTCAAAAAAAAAGAAAAAAATGGCTTAAAGATGGAACAGAGCTTGGTACTTTAATTCAATTTAATTCAAATAATTATATTGAAATTTTCGGCTATTGTTTTGAAACTCTTGTTTTGAAACTCTTGTTTTGAACTCTTATGTAGCGATGGAATTATATTTTTAAATAAATAATTATATATATATATATATATATATATATATATATATATATATATATATATATATATATATATATATATATATTGTAGACAAAAGTTTGAGGGAAAACTTAATAATTAATGTTTCATCCCTTCTTTCTTTGATTTCTATTTATTTAGTTAATGGCATTCAATAGTTTCAAGAGATTGTAGCTAAAATCTGAAATCCACCAGTCCTAAGATTGTGCAACAATGCAGAATATGCAAAAATTGCTAATTTTTAAAGAAAGCTTTATGCATTAATGGATAGATTTTCTTCTTCTTCTTCTTCTTCTTCTTCTTCTTATTATTATTATTATTATTATTATTATTATTATTATTATTATTGAATATATGAAAAAAAAACATTTAGCGAGAGAAAACCACTGTGGCTGAAAGTGAGCTAGTCAATTTAGGTTGGTGCAAAAATAATGTCGTTTTTGACGTTCAACTTTATGTGAGAAAACGCCATTATTTTTGCACCAACCTAATTGTTTTCGAAAGCAGCATTCAATTTACATGGATTCTTAGAAATGTACAGGCTGATGCCAAACGTTTGGTCTATCGTGTATATATACAGGGTGCGATGGATAAATCGTCGTCTACATGACGCAAAAATGAATAAACATGAATGAATTGTCGTCTACATGATGCAAAAAATATTTAACAAAAGGTGTTTAAAAGAAAGGTTGCTTCACAAATATACATATATATATATGTGTGTGTAGTGTGCGATGGATAAATCGTCGTCTAAATGACGCAAAATTGAAAATAACACAGACATTTCATTTGTCAGACCTATTTACAAAAATTACACAAAAATATCTTGAAATACTAAAGAGTAAATATATTCCATAAAATCGCCACTGGCTTCAATCACGGCCTCCAGACAACTTCGGAATCTCCTGCACTGTTCTCAGATTGACACGCAACCTCTGAAAAGATTCGCATGGGAGATTCCGGCGCGAATGCCAATCAGAACAGCATGCCACACCCACATTTCTTGAGGAGCTCTTGTTCTTACAGACGGTGCCCAACTGATCTACGAAACTGTGAAGCCGCCAAAAAAATCAATAAACGAAATTAAAAATATAAAATAGCGACAATTTACGCATCGCATCCTGTTTGTATCTATGCTTGTGTGCGTGTGAACATTATCATTATTTGACCTCCCTTTCTTCTCGGAGACAGATTTGTTTTGTCTCTGAATTAGCCGCAATAGGAAAAGTTGGTTTTCTATTAGTTGATTTACAGACTGGTGCCCACGGCCAGTACGAACTTATTAAAACTAATATTGTGGAAGAAAAAAAATCATTCCTTCATTTGTTATTTTAACTCAAATAAGTTTTCTATTCTTAACCAACTTTCTAACAAACTGTCTGTTTACCGGTTACTTGCAAGGTTTACAATAAAGATGAGCCGATGGTCTGTCCCCAAAGAGGTTTAACGAAATGAACTATCTAAAATATCTCTGGTAAAGATACGTTTAGACCATCATGGGAATATCGGAGGGTTTTTAATGAATAAATGTGTTATGCTATGACCTTACCGAACTCACCTCTTGTGAGTTTCAATACACACACACACACATATATATATATATATATATATATATATATATATATATATATATAACTGAAAAAACTACTTTGTTTTTCTAGCTCCTGGGTGAGGGTTAAACCTTTCTGAAAGACCCTCATACATACATATATATATATATATATATATATGAAGAAATATAGTCTTAAGATGTGCTATATTTATGAGATAAAGTGCTCAATATCAGAGATAGAGCATGTGTAAATATAAAAATGAACATAGAAGTCAACACTTAGAGGCAACAGTCTGTTTCATGGTAGACGCAATCGTCAGGTCGCCATATTTTAGTTTTTTAGTTATATTAGTTAAAAGAAGTAGTCCTTGGAGTTTAAATCATTAATTTGTTTTTTTTCCAGACAGGAACACCATTTACTGTAAATCAGATCTAAATCTTAGAATAAATAATACAATAAAAAGAAGATATTATTTAATTAGAAAACTTTTAATTGCTTTTATAAATAAGATAAATTAACGAGACTGTTGTCTTAAAAAAATGATTTTTTCAGTTAATAATGAATCGTTACAAGAATAGTTTTCATTTTATTTTAAATTTCAACAAGAAAAATATATTAAATTTTAAATCTTTAAAAAATCTATATTAATTTAAGACTTTCAGATAGATGTGGAACCAGAATAGGTCCAAAAGAAAACTCGAACTCAGCAATTTAGTGAAAACATATCATTAAACAAAAGGAACGAATACATAAGTGTTACACGTCCGACTGACGTCAAAGGACAGTAGTCAACTCGTCAACTGTAGACAGCGATATTTAGTTACCTACCCCAACGAGGGTTACATGTGGCACAAGGCCGGTTTAACGTGAAATCTCCGAGTCCGTAGGCTCGGCCAAAAATAATCCCTCTTTGAACGCGCATAAACGTTTTCTGGAGCAATCAACCTCCCCGAACGAGACTCTACCCTTCGACGGAGCCTCGTCCGCTGTTCCTCTCTGCCTGAAGGCAGAGAGTTCGACTGTTTACCTGTAACAGGTCAACTGTAGACAGCGATGTTTATTTACCCCCCACTAGGGTTAAATGTGGCTCAAGGCCGGTTTAACGTGGGATGTCCGAGCCCGTAGGCTCGGCCTAAAATAAACCTTCTTTGAATTCGCATAAACGGTTTCAGGGGCAGTCAACCTCCCCGAACAAGACTCTGCCCTTCGGCGGAGCCTCGTCCGGGTACCTCTTCGCCCGAAGGCAGAGAGTTCGACTGTTTCGCTGTAACAGGTCAACTGTAGACAGCGATATTTAGCTACCCAACCCCCAGGGTTACATGTGACACAAGGCCGGTTTAAGGTGGGATCTCCGAGCCCATAGGCTCGGCCAAAAATAATCCTTCTTTAAAACCGCATAAATGGGTTCAGGGGCAGTCAACCTCCCGAAAGAGACTCTGCCCTTCGGCGGAGCCTCGTCCGGGTTCCTCTGTGCTCCAAATCAGAGTGTTCGACTGTTTAACTGTCACAGATCAACTGTAGACAGCTCTCTTGAGAGGCATAATCTCTCCGTATATATAGTAATACGACGAGTCCATTTAGTCCATAAATGTAAGTCCCATAACAATTAACAAAAACCTATACTTACTAACGATAAATGAAAAAGTTCATTATAATTCAACAAACTTCGATATTTTTAAAAGAATTTTGAATATTTTTATGTGCATAAACGTGACAACATTTGTAATTATGGTAGGCCATACAGAACATTATTAGAAAATAAGAACTATGACTAAAGTAAATTTAAAGTCAAAATTTTTATATTCAGTAAAACATTAGTTTACTGAGAATATTTTCTTACATTTTTAATGTTTCTGTGTACTTAAAAATTAAATAATAAAGGCGCTCTGTGTATTTTCTTCACTGGTCCTATCAATAAAATCTCCGTAGAACAGCAAACACGCCAATACAACAGCTACTGTCAGATCAAAAAATGCATTTTGGTGATGGTTAAAACGTAAAATAAATAATATTTGTTTCAAATCCGATTGATTATACTTTAAATCTGTTATTATTCGTCAAATAGATTTTTAGAAAAAGGTATATATCATTTTTAGAAAATTTATTAATAAACAGATTTAAACTGCGATGAATGACGAAGAAAAAAGTGCCCTTATCAGCTCTTTTAGCAAAAACAAAAAAAAAATTTCCAATCAATTTATATTTTTTTTTTAATTAAGTACTTTGTTTATGAGAAATGTTAAATTTAATATATTAAATTAAAGTTAAAACTAAAATGAAAAAATTCAAGAAAAAATTTATTTAAATCTTAGGTATCGCGTTTTTTCTGGTGGTTACCACACACACATGCACACACACACACACATACACACACACACGCACATATATATATATATATATATATATGTGTGTGGGGGGGAGAGAGAGAGAGATGAAGAAGCATAGATACATAGATATGAATAGATAGATTCATAGAAAAATAAATATGAATAGACAGACACACATATACATATACATATATACATATATATACATATATATACATATATATATATATATATATATATATATATATATATAGATAGATAGATAGATAGATAGATGCATAGGGCAATAAACATGAATAGATATGAATAGACATTATATATATAGATAGATTGATAGATGCATCGAAAAATAAATATGAATAGACACACATAGATAGATAGATAGATAGATAGATAGATAGATATGAGCAGGCATAGATAGAGAGAGAAAAATGAGAGATAGATCGATAGATATGAACAAATAAATAAAGATATATATATGAATAGACAGACAGATAATTAGATAGATGGATGCATAGAAAATAAATAAGAGTAGACGTGATTTTCTAAGCGTATCTTAGGTGTGGCACAAGGCCGAAACTGTGGTGTAGCCAGTTAGAATCTAACTCACTCTAAAGTAGTAATTGATCTAGCGAGACAGACTTGCTACCCATTAAACCACGTTGTATTGTTCAATGCTAAAGAAGTCTCAGGTGTATTATGAAAAGAGTTTTAGTTGATGGACTGTACACATGTCGATATCCGATTAATGTCGGCTGGGTCACAGTGATCCACAGCTAAAATCATCACACAGGCGTCAAGCAGATGTATTTCACGAAACACACACATATATGTATATTCAATAAAATATTCAATAAAAATACAGTCAAATTGAGCTACAGCTGCACAAGTAATTTAGATAGAATAATAAAAAGACAAAATAACAGAAACCTCAAAACCAACGTGCAGCAAAATAATACTAGTAATTTATGCAAGTCTAGAAATAAAATTAGGTGCCCGCTAAATGGAGCTTGCAAAACAGGATCTATTATTTATAAAGCAGGAGTAACAAATTAAAATGGTCAAATTAAGACATATATACGCTACACGAAATGCTCTTTCAAGCGTATATGGTACAATCACACATCGACTTTTAAGCTAGCGGATCTTAGATACTCCACCGAACTTTCCAGTCACACGCGGAATTGAAAAGAAAATATAATAGGGACCCGCTTGTAAGGTGGACAGTTTTAAAAAAGGTAAAAGCATATAACAAATATACCCGCATTTGCAAACCATACCAATATGAGAATTTAGCAATTATGACATTCCTGGACACCAACAATCTTTTAAATAAAAAATCAGAAATTTTAAGCCCTTGCCCTCATATAATTCCTTTTTTGTTTAGTGAATATGAAGACGGTTAAAAAAAATCTAAAATAAAAAAAACAAACATTGCCACACTTTATACACGCATTCCTCCATTTGCTTTTCCATTCTTTTTTCACCACGTTTTACACTTCCCTTCTCATTGCACGAAATGTTCTGTCTTTCAATCATCATATGCCGGTTATTTTTGGAAAGAATGTAGCGTTCTTTGTTTTGTTTTGTTTTTTAAAAAGCGTTACTGTGGTCATTTTGCAGTTAACACCCGACGAGACCGTCAGAATGTAGCGTTCTTAGTTTTTTTTTTTTTTTTAAATAAATCGTTACTGCGGTCATTTTGAAGTTTACCCCCGACGAGACAGCCAGAATGTAGCGTTCTTTGTTTTTTTGAATAAAGCGTCACTGTGGTCATTTTAAAGTTAACCCCCAATGATACCGCCAGAATATAGCGTTCTTTGTTTTGTTTTGTTTTTTAAATAAAGCGTTACTGTGGTCATTTTGAAATTAACCCCCGACGAGACCGTCAGAATGTAGCGTTCTTCGTTGTTTGTTTTTTAAATAAAGCGTTACTGTGGTCATTTTGAAGTTAACCCCCGACGAGACCGCCAGAATGTAGCGTTCTTTGTTTTTTTGAATAAAGCGATACTGTGGTCATTTTAAAGTTAACCCCCGATGATACCGCCAGAATATAGCGTTCTTTGTTTTGTTTTGTTTTTTAAATAAAGCGTTACTGTGGTCATTTTGAAGTTAACCCCCGACAAGACCGCCAGAATGTAGCGTTCTTTGTTTGTTTTTTTTTTAATTAAAGCGTTACCTGGTGATTTTGAAGTTAACCCCCGACGAGACCGCCAGGTAGTCGCGTATTTTAATTCGCGTATTTTAATTGACCTCATTATTTTTAAACTCTCTCTCTCTCTCTCTCTCTCTCTCTCTCTCTATATATATATATATATATATATATATATATATATATATATATATATATATATGTATGTGCATGTGCGTAGATGTATGTGTGTGTGTTTCTGTGTGTGTGTGTCTGTGTGCGTGTGTGCAAGAAAACGTATACTTAGTCTTCAGACGACGCGTTTCGTCATCTGATGGACGTTATCCTGGTAAATGTGGCATGTTCATTTTGCAAGAAGTATATGTTTCACATTTACTCACTTTTTTTGTTTAAATTTAAGATCTTTCATAAATATTCATCACGTTAACTCCTAATCTTTTCAGTTAACCTGATGAATATTTATGATCGTTCTTAAATTTTAAAAATTTGAGTAACTGTCAAATATATACTTGTTGCAAAATAAAACCATCACATTTCCCTTGAAAGTCTGTCAGGTGACGAAACGCGTCGGCTAAAAACTAACAATAGTTTTTCTATTGTCCTTTCCTTCACACACACACACACACACACACACACACACACACATATATATATATATATATATATATATATATATATATATATAAAGAAAGAACAGTAATATATATAATCCGGTGTTCTTATAGATATTTTTATTTTTACAAAATAGTGCTCAATGTAAATTTACAGTGCATTAATATTATAAATTATTTGATTTAAAATATGGTTATCAATTAATTTATAATATATATATATATATATATATATATATATATATATATATATATATATATAGTAAAGGTAATAAATGCGTTGGTATATAATCCAAGTGGATCCTAGCAATATAGGATATTAAAACTGATCCACAAAAAGAGTTCAATTTAAGAGTTTATTATTACAGAGCAAATAATTAATAAACAATAAAATGTAAAATCACCTCATCTGAGGAACAAACGTATTTCGAGCGACGAAAATATTCGTCAGTCTTATTCAACCCCAGTATAGACTGTGTGCGTGTCGGAATTAGAAATTTAACCGTGAAAACTGAAAAAACAAAACAAAAAAAAACGAAGAAAAACTAATACAGAATCTATTAATTTCAATGTTTCAGTCAGACGAAAGGCATGAGCTGGCTCTGGGTGGAAGATATTTGTCTTAAAGGGAAGTGATATTATAAAATTAAGCCTTGATATTAACCTTTTGACATTAAATTGGGTTTATATGAAGAATGAAATTTTAATTTAAAACTAAGAGAGGAACTAAAAAGAGGTTTAAAAAAACTTTAAAAATATATAAATTTATATTTAAAACTACAAAATCATACTTAGAAGTAAAAAAAAATAATATTCTAAAAACAAGTTATAGTTAAAAATAAGATATAATTAAATAAGTTACTTTAATTAATTTATATTTAAAATAAGTAAAATTATATTTTAAAAAGTTATTTTTAATAAAACTAAAAATCAATATAAATAGATTATATATAACAATAAAAATAAATGAAAATAATAAGATAAGAAAATTATATATTTAAAAATGAAAATAGGAAGAAAAATATAAAAAAAGTTATATTTAAAAATTAGATATATCTAAAAATAAGTTATACATACATATATATATATATATATATATATATATATATATACATTTTCATATATATATATATATATATATATATATATGAAAATTTCTCCGATTAACCAGTAGAGAAGATAATATTTATGTTTAAAGCATCCCTAGATTTTCCTGTTTTGTAGGAGAAAGTCAATACAAAAAAATTGCATAGTTTTAATTGGCCAACGTACTTTCGGCCAGTTCTATAGCCATTTCCAAGGTTTTTTTCTCCTCTGGTGTTGTTATATTGTCCTCATGTTTTAAATGTTTCGCGGTAAATCGTTATAAAAATGGCCGAACGTGCTTGTGATAATAAAAGTTCTTGAACAATTTTTTGTAAATCATCACGCGCTTTAAAGTGCTGAATTGAAAAATATAACAAAAATAAACAACAACAGTGAGCCGGTAACCGCTCCTCGCTCTTCAGAGCTCATTTGAAGACAAAACTTGGAAATATATGTACAACAGCTAAAATAGGGACGAGTAAAAATAATACAACCAGCGAATAAATCTCAGAGACATTATATTAACATCCAGCTACCATCTATGCTATTTACAGAGGGAAGGCTGCTGAGACTTAATATATATGGCCTCGTATATATGGAATCGTAATTCAAATGTGTTCTGCCGATTACTGAAAACAGCCTCCAGTAAAAGACGATGCAGGAATATAATGATTTCCTAAGCATAGATGATGTGTGGCAAAAGGCTGAAAATAGGGAGCACCCAGTGAGGAACGAAGCTTGCTAACCATTACAGCACGTCGAAGTGCCCTCATATGTTTATCAATTGTTCCACAATGTTTACAGGGTAAGAGGCGCATGCCCAAACAATGTGATAATGCGGCCAATACTCAAGGGGGCCACTGGAAGTGAAAGGAAAAGACTTTAGAAGGAACCGGAAACCCAGTCGGGAAAGGAGTGACACCTATCTACCTCTCTGCCTATCAACTCCTGATGCTACCCTCCCCAATACAAATTACACTGAGAAACTTGGCTTTCATAAATTATAAAATTTTAGAGCAAATGTTCCATTCGTGTTATCAGGTAGTTTTGGCGATTCGACGTGGTGTAATTATTAGCAAGCTTGGCTTGCTCGATCAAACTTCCGGCTTTTTTACCATATATATAAAGTACGCTTAGAAAATCATTTTTTCGACTCTTACTGGACATTCTAAACATTCGGCCTTTTACCATATATAAGCTACGCTTAGAAAATCATTTTTTTGTCACTTAATGATTATTCTAAACTTTCGGCCTTTTATCATATATAAGCTACGTTTGGAAAATCATTTTTTCGATCCTCATTGTGTGATCCACACAGTTGGCCTTGTGGCACATGAGATGCGCTATGAAAACATTTTTTCAAACCACACCCAGTGCTCTATATTGTCGTCCTTGTGCCGTATCTGCTACGATTAGAATATCGTTTTTAGATCCTCGCTGTGGTCTTTATACTGTCGGTTTTGTATTGCATCTAAGATACGCTTAGAATATCATTTCTGGGATATTCAGCGTGAAGTAATGGTGAACAAGCCTGTCACGCTCGATCAATTACAACTGAAGATAGATTTGCGATACACAGAAGTCAAGAAAAATTAAGAGAAAAAAAAAGAACCAGACCTAAACTATGCAAATAAAAAGCTAAAACCACATTATCCCCAGCTTTTTTTTTAAATGCTGAAGGGAATCTATGAAGACGATCAGATTGCTCATCGATATCTAATAAACAAAAAGTTTCAGTCATATATCGATAGCGTTATATAGAATATAGTGTCGCAGCCGACACTTGAGTTTGAACATAGATTGCCGGTGAGCAAACACGGGCGATCCCATTATTGAATTAAGTAGACCACATGAACATAGAGGAAACGAATGTACCGAGGAAGTAGCTGACAAGAAACTCTTGTCATTCTAATCTATCCTCTATTACTATTCGGATTCTATATCCACTCTATCCTCTATTACTATTCAGATCTCTATATCTTCTCAATCCTCCATTACTATTCGGATCTATATTTCTACACTATCCTCTATTACTATTCGGGTCACTATTTCTACTCTATCATCTATTAATATTTGGGCCTCTATTCCTACTCTATCCTATATTACTTTTTAGAATTCTATTTCTATTCTATCCTATATTACTATTCGGATCTATATTTCTACTCTATACTCTATTACTATTCAGATCTCTATTTCTACTCTATCCTTTATTACTATTTGGGTCTCAATTGCTACTCTATCGTCTATTACTTTTGGGAGCTCAATTTCTAATCTATCCTCTATTACTATTCGGATCTCTATTCTCTATCCTCTAATAATATTCGGATCTCTATTACTACTCTATCATCTGTTTCTATTCAGATATCTATTTCTTCTCTATCCTCTATTGCTATTCGGATCTCTATTTCTACTCTATCCTCCATTACTATTCGGATCTCTATTTCTACTCTATCCTCTCTTACTATTCGGATCTCTATTTCTACATTATCCTCTATTACTATTCGGATTTGTATTTCTACTGTATCCTCTATTACTATTCGGATCTCTATTTCTACTCTATCATTATACGGATCTCTGTTTCTACTCTATCCTTTATTACTATTCGGATGTCTGTTACTCTTCTATCCTCTGTTACTCTACGGATCGATATTTCTACTTGATCCTCTATTACTAGTCGGGTCTCTATATCTGCTCGATCCTCTATTACTATTCGGGTCTCTATTTCTATTCTATCCTCTATTACTATTCGGGTCTCTATTTCTATTCTATCCTTTATTACTATTCAGATCTCTATTTCCACTTTATTCAATAATACTATTCGGATCTCTATTTCTATTGTATCATCTATTAATCTTCTGGTCTCTACATCTACTCTATCCTCAATTACTATTATGATCTCTATTTCTACTCTATTACTATTCGGATCTCTATTTCTACTCTTTCCTCTATTAATATTCGGTTCTCTATTTCTACTCCATCCTCTATTACTACTCGGGTCTCTATTTCTACTCTATCCTATATTAATATTCGGATCTCTATTTCTACTCTATCCCTATTATTATTCGGAACGCTATATCTATTCTATCCTCTATTACTATACGGATCTCTATTTCTACTCTATCCTATATTACTATTCAGATTTATATTTCTACTATTCTATTCTATATTACTATTCGTATATCTATATCCACTCCATTCTCTATTATCATTTGGATCTGTATTTCTACTCTATCCTCTAATACTAATCGGATCTCTATTTCTATTCTATCTTCTATTAATATTGGGATCTCTATTTCTACTCTATCCTCCATTACTATTCGGATCTCTATTTCTACTCTATCCTCTATCACCATTCGGGTCTCTATTTCTAATCTATCCTTCATTACTATTCGGATCTCTATTTTTACTCTATCCTCCATTACTATACGGATTTCTATTTCTATTCTATCCTATATTACTATTCGGATCTTTATTTCTACTCTAACCATCTATTAATATTCGGATCTCTATATATACTCTTTTATTACTATTCGGATCTCTATTCTACTCTATTGCCTATTACATTTCGGAACGCTATTTCTAATAAAACCTCTATTACTATTCAGGTCTCTATTTCTACTCTATCCTTTATTAATATTCGGATCTCTATTTCTATTCTATACACTATTATTATTCGTATCTCTATTTCTACTGTATCCTCAAATAATATTCGGATCTCTATTTCTACTCTATCTTATATCAATATTCGAATCTCTATTTCTACTCTATCCTTTATTATTTTTCGGTCACTATTTCTACACTATGCTCTATTACAAATCGGATCTCTGTTTCTATTCTATCCTCTATTAATATCAGGATGTCTATTTCTAATCTATGCTGTATTACTATTGGTATCGCTATATCTATTCTGTCCTCTATTAATATTGGGATCTCTATTTCTACTCTATCCTCTATTATTATTTGGATCTTTATTTCTATTTATCCTCTATTACTATTCAGATCTGTATTTCTAATTATACTTTATTAATATTCTGTTCTTTATTTCGGCTCTATCCTCTATTCGGATCTCTACATTTAATCTATCCTCTAATACTATTCGGATCTCTATTTCTACTTTATCCCATATTAATATTCGGATCTCTATTTCTACACTATCCTCTATCACTATTCGGGTCTCTATTTCTACTCTATCCTCTATTATTATTCGGATCTTTATTTCTATTCTACCCGCTATTACTATTCGGATCTCTATTTCTACTCCATCCTCTATTAATATGTGTATCTCTATTTCTAGTCTATCCTCTATTACTATTCGGATTTCTATTTCTTTTGTATCCTCCAATAACTTTCGTATTGCTATTTCTAGTCTATCCACTATTTCTCTTTGGATTTCTATTTCTACTCTATCCTCTATTACTATTCACATCTCTGTTTCTATTCTATCCTCTATTAATATTGGGATCTCTATTTCTACTCTACACGCTATTACGATTCGGATCTCTATTTCTACTCTATCCTATATTACTATTCAGATCTCTATTTCTACTCTATCCTCTATTACTATTCGGCTCTCTATTTCTACACTATCCTCTATTGCTATTCAGATCTCTATTTCTAATCTATACTTTATTACTATTCGGCTCTCTAATTCTACTCTATCGTCTATTACTTATCTGATATCTTTTTCTACTCTATACTCTTTTACTACACGAATCTTTTTTCTCTTATATTCTCTATTACTATTCGGATCTCTATTTCTACTATATCCGCTATTACAATTCGGATCACAATTTCTACTGTATCCACTGTTACTATTCAGATCTCTATTTTTTCTCTATCCTCTATTACTATTCAGGTCTCTATGTCTACGCTATCCTCTATTACTATTCGTATCTCTATTTCATCTCTATCCTCTATTACTATTCGGATCTCAATTTCTTCTTTATCCTCCAATACTATTCGGATCGCTATTTCTACTCTATCCTCTATTACTATCCAGGTTTCTATTTCTACTCTATCCTCTATTTCTACTCTATCCTCTTTTACTATTCGGATCTCTATTTCTTCTCTATCCTCTATCACTTTTCGTGTCTCTATTTCTACTCTATCCTCTATTGCTATCCGTATCTCTAATTCTACTCTATCCTCTATTACTATTCGAGACTGTATTTCTACTCTATCCTCTATTAATATTCGGATCACTATTTCTACACCATATATATATATATATATATATATATATATATATATATATATATAAGTGAGCATTGAAGTCAAAATTCAAAGGCGACAGACTGTTTCATGATGTACGCAATCGTCAGGCAGCGTATGTTGAATTTTTTCTCGACTATTTATATATATGGGTGAATTATGGGTAATTTATTCGGGCGTTTCTTTTGTGCGGAAGTTTGTTTAATTTTTATTCTTTTGGTTTAACTTTTTTTTTTAGTTTATATTTATTTATTCTTTTCGCTTTCGATGTTTTATTAAGGTAGTTCAAATTTTGGCGGGGGATTTGTTGATGTCCCTTCTTTGATATTTTATTGTGGTCAGGCAAGATAAAGCTATTTATTCGTTCATTTTTTAGATTTATTGCCGTAGTCGGTTCTTCTATTTTGGCGGAGGACAGTTTTTAATTTGTCTATTATTTCATTTATGTATTTGGATTGATGATTCTTACTTGTTTCTGCTTATTTATGTTTCTTTTTATTTGCACTAACGGTTATTTTAGCGGAAGCGATTTGTTAACTTGTTCATTTATTTATTATGATTTTTTTCCTTTTTATTTGCTTATTTTTTTATTTTGTATATCGAGGCCCGAATTGCTTAACTTCGATGATATTACGGCGATCAGTGTTTGAACTTGTTGTGGCCGTAAGCACTTTATACATTGAAGAAAGGAATATTTTTTTTTTTATTTATTAACCAGACAAACCTGTATGAATTAAAGATTATATCAAAGTGGATACTAATGTTTGAGCAGGCGTTCTCTTTATTTATTTTGTATTATTTATCTTCGTGAATGTTCACGAAAAGCTTTGAGAAGTTTATAACAGTGTTTCAATCTAACGGCATCGTAAGTCTTTACTGTCGGAGGGAACGGTAATATGTCTTATAATGTATTGATATGAATATTAATAGAGGAATGTATAAGAAATAAGCTTAATGCAGAAATTCGTTGAAAAGTCTCGTACTATATGAATGTATTGAAAAAATATTTTACTCTAGGTGTGCATTGCAAATCGTATTTCTTTTCTCGCCCAAGAAAATGCATACAATACACGATGTTGCCCTAGCGTAGAGAAGAAGGAAAACACACGTATAGCATATTTCCGAAGAACTTTTATACAGAATAATCGTTACATTGAACCACAGATAAAATAACTCTTCTTCAGAATGAGGTATTTTCGATTATGTGACTGACAACTTATTTTATTTTTATTAGAGTTTAATTTTTTGATTTTTAATAGTGTCTCCATAAATTCGAGATTATAATTCTAAAATCATCAAATGCGTAACTGATTCGATTAATTCATAGCCTAAGGTGGGTAGAAAAAGCATTGTGCACATCAAGTATTACGACATAAACCAATTTCTTTCTTAATCCACTTTAAGCGACACTTCATAGTCGAACAGATAAATCGAAAAATATTCTTTGGAATTATTTAACATCAGAATCCACGTAATAATTGCAATAGTCTAAAGATGTATTGTCCCTGTTCGGTTGCTACAGTTACTTGCTTTTACATAGATAGATAGATAGATAGATAGATAGATAGACATGTATAAACTGATATATATATATATATATATATATATATATATATATATATATATATATATATATATATATATATATATCCTGTTAATATTAATTTCAGTTGAGCTCTCTAGGGAGTAGGTATGGGTTTGTAAACAGTGACTATTATAGCTAATATAGCGAGACTCTTCGCATAGCGAATTGAGTCACTGTCTGTCACTGGGCGTGTTTCTAAAAAATAAATACGCTAAAAATCCACCTACTTCCCTGCCGTGCGCTTAGTGGTAGAATCTCCGGCTGACACCAATTCAGTCGGGTTTCGATCCGAGCTAGAGGCAACCGGATGTCTAGCCACACTGATGAGCTGTGAAACAGCGAAACAGTCTGTCTGTGGATGACGTTATATATATATATATATATATATATATATATATATATATATATATATATATATATATATCGCGAGTGAGTGAGTGTAAGAGAGAGAGACAGAGAGACAGGCAGAGAGAGATGTATAAATAGGGATAGATGTTAACAGACTTGGATAGACAGATTGATATATATATATATATATATATATATATATATATATATATATATATATAAACGGATATATATGTGTGTATATACACATATATATATAGAGAGAGAGAGACAGAGAGAGATAGAGAGAGAGACATACAGAAAAATAGACAGAAAGAGAGATATGTATAAATAGAGATGGATATAAAATGAAACTAAATTCAAGAGCTGCGGAGGGTCGTTTCGGGACCTTGTGGCACGTAGTGTACCACGTCTCAGCATTCGGCCATCAAAAAGTGTTGTTGGTTCTGCACAAAGCCTTCTCCACTATAAGCAAAATTACATGTCGGGCTGTCGGTGTCTGGCTGTCGGTTCCTAAGAACTGAGCTGCTTGACCCTCATACTTCGAATAATTCGAATACGACGGGAGAGTCGAATAATATAGATAGATAGAGAATATAAGTGGTCAATACACACACACGCACTTATATACATATATATATATATATATATATATATATATATATATATATATATATATATATATATGTATATAAATTTCCAAAAAGATAGAATCCAGGTAGAACTCAAATATAAATAAATTACCAAGAGGATCTATATATATATATATATATATATATATATATATATATAGATAGATAGAGAGAGAGAGAGAAAGTGATAGATAAATTCTTATCTATATAAAAAGAGACAGTGATAGATAAAAACATACTGAGATATGAATAGACGGAGAGAGATATAACGGAGATAAATATGAATATATATATATATATTCATATCTATGATATATATATATATATATATATATATATGAAGAAATATATATATTCATATCTATGATATATATATATATATATATATATATATATATATATATATATATATGAAGAAATATAGTCTTAAGATGTGCTATATTTATAGGATAAAGTGCTCAATATCAGAGATAGAGCGTGTGTAAATATAAAAGTGAACATAGAAGTCAACACTTAGAGGCGACACCC
>OZ010575.1:13490210-13505210 GCA_963932145.1 Acanthosepion lycidas
TCGTATATTAAATATAACACTGGTCGGCAACAACAAATAGCAAAATAAATAAATAAATATATATAAGTGCCCACACTACTTTTTATCCATTTTTGAAGTCGACAACGACAATGACGTCAACAACACCAACAAATACAAAATTCAGAATAAAACGTAATATCCCGTCGCTTCAGAAGTCCGCGTTGCTTGGCCCTGCAAATATATCTACGATATTTGCTTGCCCCTCTCTTAGTCAGTAACTATGTTAGTATAAGCGTTATGCCCCCTCAGGACGTAGATGTTCATGGCTCTCCACAACGTCCTCTCCTTTGTAGTTATTAATTTTTGTCTTTCTGTTATTTTTCCTAAATTTTGTTCACGCGATGCATCTGTTTACGTCTGTCCCTCTTGCTTTTAATCTGTCCTGTGTGTATCAGATATTCCTAGACCCCTTTCCTCGTTCTGTTCCCTCCACTGCCCAAGATATATAATGAACCCTTCTGATTTTATTAGTAGGAAAGTCAAAATAAAAGTTTTTTTAGCGTGAAGGAGAAAGTTTACCTAATAATAAAAAGGGAAAAATTCTACGTTGGATAATGATTAGCAAGCACCTTTCGTTAGATCAGACACGACTGGGTGGTGAGTTCAAGGAGCGTGTCGGTGGTCTACACTATCGGCTATGTGCCACATCTAAGCTATGCATAGAAAATCATATAGGCACCTCGAAGCAAATTACAACGGAGTAATGAGTTCGATCCTCACTGGTGGCCACGGGACATTCAGCCTTGTAACACATCTAAGCTACGATTACAACAGCAAATTAATAACAACAGAAGAATAATATCATCAGAATAATCATATAATATATATATATATATATATATATATATATATATATATATGTATGTATGTATATATCACAAAGCATAACAATGACTTTAAAAGCCCTATATCTATCTATCTATCTATCTATCTATTTATATATATATATATATATCACAAAGCATAACAATGACTTTTAAAACCCTATATCTATCTATCTATCTATCTATATATATATATATATATATATATATATATATATATATATATATATATATATATATATATCATAAAGCATAACTCTGAATTTCAATCTCCTACATATATATATATGAAGAAAAATATACGGAAAAAAACAAACAAAAATCCTTATATGCAATTATGCTGTTTTAATGTTAATATAATGTCAACGTCGGACGTTTTGGTCTAATAAACCATCTTCAGGACATATTCATAAAATATAATTAACATTATCAATTCAACATGACAAAGACGATGGACATAAGAACAAGACTTATCCAAACAGATAACTGAAAGTTTTATATGATCAGCGTTCCGTTTAAACATGGTCACGTTCTCGTCACGTGGGCGACGCTGGTTTATTAACATTAAAACTTATATATTATATTAACATTAAAACAGCATAATTGCATCTAAGGATTTTTCTTTGTTTTTTCCGTATATTTTTCTTCATACTGTCGGATGTATATCCATATATTTGCTTACATATATATATATATATATATATATATATATATATATATATATATATATATATATATATATATATATATATATATATATATCATAGTTCTGAATTTAAAACCCCTATATATATATATATATATATATATATATATATATATATATTATATATATATATATATATATATATATATATATATATATGTATCATAACTCTGGTTTTAAAACCCCTACATATATATATATATATATATATATATATATATATATATATATATATATATATATATATATATATATACCATAAAGTATAACTCTGAATTTAACCCCCCTATATATATATATATAGGCGGGTTAAATTCAGAGTTATACTTTATGGTATATATATATATATATATATATATATATATATATATATATATATATATATATATAGGCGTTTTATATATATGCGTAGACGCGAAGAAAGATACTAACAACACTGGGGGATTTTTTTTTTTTAATACGCTTTTTTTGTCCTGTGAATACTGAAAACTTTAATTATTTTATGGGTTTGTTTCGCCCTGTCTGAAAAAACTGAATGCGAATTCTCTCGAAGCCATATCGGACATTGATAAATTGTTCTACTCGTCAGGCTAAGTACGGAAATAGCTCAAAAAATACAGTGCGAAATTAGAGCAAGGGACGCCATATTTATACTCAAAATGATTTCGCAAGAGAAATGCAAACGCAGTAGTATTGCTCATGTGTGATAGATTAAGCAAAGACGTTTGATAAAGAGCGTAAACAAAGAAAGCGTCCTTGACTGATTTCGGAAGGATATTGAAATAATCCAGAACCTATACTGCCACCAAACCGCCTGCATACGGATAGAACATTAAGCCAGTAAATATCCAATAACAGAAAAAGGTGTAAGACAAGGATGTACCTTCTCGCCGGACTTATTCGAAATATACAGTAACGCAATTCTAAGAGCATTCATTATTGGCGGCCGCAATCTTGACAACGTGAGATATACAGATGATCCAATGGTGATAGCAGATACGAAAAGGAAACAAGAATACCTATAGAATGTAGAGGAAAGAGAGAAGAAAGGACTAAACATCAATTACAGACCGATAACATGCATGGTTGCTACCAAATGGGAGAGCCCAACATCGGGGAATTTTTGTTCCTTGCCCGGTTGCACGCGTGGGGCTCCCCACATTAAACCGACCTTGTGTCAGAACCTAACCTCGTGGGGGTTGAGTAAATATCTACTTATCATCTCTCAGTTGCGTCTCTGTCTTTGGACAGAGTGCGCTCAGGGGCTTCTTTGTTAAATGTCAGAGGGGCAACTGAGGAACATCTTACTGAAGAGGTGCCCAGCCCCGGGGAACAGCTTCTCGAGGTCGCGCCCTTCCATTTCACAAGATGGAGGGATCGGTGCTCGCATCGAACAAGCGTAACAGATGGTTGAGAGAAATTTTTGTTCCTGTCTTGGGCGTACGCGCTTTGGTCCTCACCTAAAAATAGAACACATGTCACATCTCGTTCTAGTGAGGGGAGAGAGTAAATACCGTGTAAATTAATATAAAGTAGAGTTGGGGCTTTTTAATCTCAGGGTTCGTGAGAGCATTGCGCTGTAGTTTCGCATTTATTTATATAAATTCCATAATATTAATTAGCTATGTTTTTCTTACTCTTCAAATGTTGAATGTGTAACTAATTCTAATGTGTTATCTTCCCATCTTTACAATATATTAATTTAATTTTATAAATTGTCCCCTGTTCTGTCACCCATGAAATAAAAATTATTTTTTGTACGGAAAATAAGGATCTACATACATCAAATCGTCTTTAAATTAAGTGACAGCAGAAGAATTATCGTTGAACTTTTAAAAGATGAGCATAAAAATTAATTCAAATTGCAGCGATCAATTTTGAGTTCTGTTGTTTATTGATGCCTATCGCCTCTACTCCTCCCAAAATATTATCATGATAGCCAAACCAAGAGTCCTCTCCAGAAGCTAGCATAAATGGCGACCGATAGGGCGGCGTTTAAGCTAGCTTAAAATCTTAGTTTAAAATTGTAAGCTCGCTGCAATTTTGGATATAAAAGGAAAATAAGAGTTACTCCCCTAGAACCGTGAAAGCAAAGATAATGGTTAGTATAATATATTACTATATATTTTTAATCTCGCATTATTTAGCAACACTGAATATGGACTAAACGAAAATCGTTCCCTGCGCCTAATTTTTCTAGGTTTTTTTAATGAACTATGAATCATTGAAATCGGATCAGTGGAAGCGGAGGAGTTACTTCGGCACACACACGCACTATTAAAAATACAGAAACATACACTGTATTACATATATATATATATATATATATATATATATATAAGATGGAGTCTTTCTTTCGTAACAATATCTACTTGGGTTTTGATTTTTTTTCTTTGCATTGCGTGCTGTAGAGTATTTTGGTGTTATCCACTAATATTTGTTTTATGTTGATAGTTTATCCACAAACTTCGAGGGTAATACTCAGCACCTTATCTGGAAAATGGAAAATATAATAAAAATTAAACAGACATTGTCGGTGCTTTTTAATCAAACTCATATATATATATATATATATATATACATATATATATATGCGTGTGTCTCTGTGTGTGTTTGTGTGTACTTTTTCTTTTTCACCTTTCTGTCGTAAATTTCTAGTCACTTGACAGGCTATATATTTATATATACGTCTAAGCTTTCCATTTCGATTCGGTAACAGATTAACCGTTTCTCTCTCCGTACCCGTCTCTCTTTCTTCCTTTCTCTCTTTCTTCCTTTCTCTCTTTTACTCATTCTCTCGGTCTTTCTCTCCTGGTGTTACTCACTTTCTTTCCAACATTCTTTGTATCTCTATTTCTTCCTCTCTCTCTCTCTCTCTCTCTCTCGTAATCGTAGCTGTCGAATTAAGATTTGGCAGGCTTCTAAAAATAGCTTCTGCCGTTCCCAGCGTGAATCGTCGCCGATGAAATTGCTTTTCACAGACGCACCTCCGACTTCAGACTGACGAGTTGGACATCACAGAAAATACGAGAGCAGTAAAGGAAGACTGACGAGCAAAAGTTCCGCCAAAGAAAAATTGCACTTGTGGTTTTCCTTTTCACTTTCACTTTCACTTTCACTTTCTCTTTTGCGAAATGCAAAACTTAGCAAGATGTCTTAGATCTTCCAGATTTTTTGTTCCTTTTAGGAAATTCTTTACCTTTAGCTAACTCCGAAATCACATCAACCTTGTTAAGTTATAGTTATTAAACTCTTTGAGAATTGGAATATTTTTTTCTTCTTTTATGAGTCGTGTACATTCAACTTTCTATCGTTTGTCGCCATAAGTATTACGAAAACGAGTAGAGGTTTATACCTTGTCTCCTGTTAAGGATTGGTTTTCCAGTTTCTTCGAAAATCTACTTCATCACTATACTTACAATATCTCCGTCTGAACGCTAAAGCTATATTGCATAATTATTTTTTTTCTTTCCTATTAGAAGTAGATAGACTCACCTCTCCTCGACCTTTTAAACAACAGCTGTTTATCCCTTGTTTAGGACTACGTTTCTGTTTCCCTCTAACATCTACTTCGACTCTATACTTCTAAAGACAGCCTCTGAACTTTGAAATTTTATTATCTAATTAATTTTTTTATTCCCTGCGAATAGGAGTAGATAGTTTCGCTTATCATCCGGTTCACACCCCTCTCCATTCTTTTGGACAGGACTAGACTCTTATCCCTCTGTTCCCTGTTGAGGATTGGCTTTCCGGTTACTTGTGACGTCACCCCGGGCCTCTCTGAGCCCACCGCCGTGCTATCCTGCGACGAGCAATGTGACTTGGTATTGGTCGCGGCACCACATGTGACGTTCTAACCTTTTGCTGATTCGGATGGGAATCTGGTTAGATTCGGCATCAGCCTTGTCGTTCCCAGCTCGCTTCCAACGTCTGGTTACCGAGGTAACTGTTTTGATTTCTAGTCTAACCAACCCACGTTGTGATTTGATCTTAGGTAGACGAAATCAATCAGTCGCCAGGCCGTAATGCAAGTCGAATCCGAACAAGGGTAATACCGCACAAGTATATGTAAAAGAAAATAAAGTAACAACTCGAAAAGTTCAAATGTGTTGAAAAAAAGGATAACAATATTTTATATCTGGTAGCTGAATACAGGACAGCGTCTTTCTCCCAAACCGCTAATATGGATACGTGACACTTTGCGTTTGTTAGGCGAGTCTTAATATCTTAAGTTGCTTTTCGATAACTGTTTTTTTTGGTGTATCTTCAGGTGATATTCGTAAAACTTGTTTTGATGGTGTGAGTCTAAGTCGTTCTTCAAAAATAAATTGTTCTTGGTTAGAAGTTGAGTTCGTGATTGCGTGGATCTTTCAGTCAGGTTCCTGTGAGGCGGGTCTCAGCGCTCACAGCTCAACTGCAACTTCTCTCTGACTCAACTCTTCCCTGTCTTCAACCCCAACTGCCGTCCAGTCGCTGCGACTCTGCTTATATGGACGCCGACCAAAACCGGGGTGGACCTGTCGGGGTTTGAGGTTCCTTGATAATTCTAAATCCGCATCAAGGATTTCCTTTGTTTTCGCTCAGGACAATTTATTACTTTCCATTTTTGAAAGTCCTTAATTTCTAGTTTAAGGGAATCGTCCTCCCAAATTCTTCCTTTCTAATATTGGTATCTCATACCAATCCCTTCAGAGGCGTCAACAGGTTCCCCTCTCTCTCACACTGGCATCTCACACCAATCCCTTTAGGGGGCGTCAACAGGTTTCCCCTCCTTCTTCATGGTTTACCTTCGCCTACCCTTACGCCAACCTTCAGCCAATGAACGCTCAGCAGCGTGGGTGTTTGCAATTATCGCTCAAAGGACAAAAACTATCTTCTCTTTTTTTTCTTTTCTTTCTTTTCTTCTTCCCGACAACAAACCCTTACGACTCTTAACTTAACTGAACGCCGTCTGGTACTCGTCAACGAGACCTTCGCCAAACAAGCACTGAGGCTGATCAATGATCTTTCGCACCCTGTCGCCATTTATTCGTTCCGATAAAATAATTTTTCTGTCATGGCCAGCTCTAAGACAAAACAGGTGCACTTCTCAAATGATACCTCCGCAGACAGTTAATGGTTTAATCTTTCCTTCTTTGTACTTTATGGGTGGTCCAGCGGACATTTTTCTCTGTCAGAGCGCGACCCAATTATTTTTTTGTCTCTTAGCATTCTGCCTTCTAGGCCACTTGACAAACCTGAAATTTTCATTATTGCCATGTGAAGATTGCTATCTTCTTTCGCCGCGTCGTAACATAAATCAAATTAAATCCTGTATCTGTCTTTCTTCGCCAATGAAAATCTTTACCACTTTTCTTTGTTAGAAAAAATAACATCGCTCAGTGTCTTTTCGTGATGGCATCTTATCACCTAAATTAATTTTCTTTTTTTTCCTGCAACCCTAAATAGTGTCACAACTTCTAAAATGTACTTCAACTCTATACTTCTAACGTCTATGTCTAAAACTTTGACCTTTTATTTACGATTGAATGACATTTCATTTTCTCAATAGGAGTAGATAGGTTCACCTATCGTCCGGTTCACCCTCCTCTGTGGTCTTTTGAACAGGAGTAGAAACTTATCCCCTGTTTCCTGTTTGGGATTCGCTTTCCGATTCATTCTAAATTCTACTTCAACTCTATACTTCCAACGTCTATGTCTAAAACTTTGACCTTTTATTTACGATTGAATGACCTTTTCTTTTCTCAATAGGAGTAGATAGGTTCACCTATCGTCCGGTTCACCCCCTCTGTGTTTTTTTGAACAGGAGTAGACACTTATCCCCTGTTCACTGTTTGGGATTCGCTTTCTATCTAAATCTACTTCAACTGTATACTTCTAAATTGTAAAGATTATTATCATTATTATTATTATTATTATTATTGAGACTATTATTATTATTACGATGGAAACATTATTATTATTAAATATAATTATTACTAAGATTATTATTATTATTAAATATTATTATTATTAAAATTATTATTATTACGATGGAAATATTATTGTTATTAAAGATTATTATTATTATTAAATATTATTATTATTAAGTCTATTATTATAGCAGTGGAAAGATTAGTAAGATCATTTTTATTATTATTACCATGGAAAGATTATTAGTATTAAAGATTACTATTATTAAGATTATACCCCCACACACACACACACACACACACACACATATATATATATATATATATATATATAAATTTATTAAGAATATTAGTATTATTATTTTTATTAATATTATTGTCATTATTATTCTTACTTTTATGGTGGAAAGAATATTTTTCTTAAATATTATTGTTAAGAGTATTATTATTATTATTATTATTATTATTATTATTATTATTATTATTATTATTATTATTATTACGCTAGAATGGTTATTATGAAAGATTATTATTATTACCTTTGAAATATTTCAAGTTTATTATTATCAAATTATTATTGTTATTATTACGGGGAAAGATTTTATTATTAAAGATTACTATTATCAGGATATATTATTGTGACAAGGAAAAGATTATTATTATTAAAAGTTATTATTATTAAGATCATTTTTATTATGATGGAAAGATTATTATTATTATTATTATTATTATTATTATTACGATGGAAAATACTATTATTAGAGATAATTAGTACTATGGTTACTATTATTATTAAAATATTATTATTATTATGATTATGATTATTACGGTGCAAAGATTATTATTCTTAAATATTATTATTATTAATTTTATTGTTATCACGGTGAAAAAATAATTATTAAACATTATTATTTGTTGTGGTGTCCTCCCTCTAACGAGTCTATGTTGGACTCTTCCGCCCACTAAAAGATTAGTAGGAGAGAAGGCCTAGGGGGAACAATCGCCTAGATTGGTCATTTCTGTCGATCTATCTGCCTTGAGCAGAGAGGAACCCGGATGAGGATTTGCCGAAGGGCAAAGTTTAGTCCCTGAACCCGTTTATGTAGGTTCTAAGGGAATATTTTTGGCCGAGTCTACGGGTTCGGAGAACACGCGGTAAACTCGGCCTTGTGCCATATACATCCCTCGTGGGGATGGGACGTCCTTTTAAATATTAAAAGTCGAATAGATTGTTCTACTGAGCTGTGACTGTTCGCAGCTGCTGTCGAACTCTCTGCCTTTGCAGAGAGGAACTCGGACGAGGCTTTGCCGAAGCGCAAAGTTTCGTGCGGGGAGGTAGACAGGCCTGGACCCGTTTATGTGGGTTCTAAGGGAAATATTTTTAACCGAACTTACGGGCTGGGGGAACCCACGGTAAACTCGGCCTTGTGCCACATACAACCTTGTGTGCGGAGGGCTGTTAAATATTAACAGTCGAATAGATTGAACGCTGGGTCAAGCGACACACACTCACTAGCCGTGTATTACTCTTCTGTTGTAATTACTGTTTAATATATAATATATCTGTAATATTTGTTTTGTTATTTCTTTAACCATTTACTTGGTCATAATATCTTGGCGACGAAGGATTCGAAGAAACGTTAAATCATAAAAAAAAATTGGCAGTGTCTACAGCAATGGTGAAGAAAGGAATTCTAATCAAACTCTACGATAAAAAAGGTATCCAGTGTTAATTTTAACACTGACAGTGAACAAAAAAGAAACTCCTCAAAACAACAGAATTTCTACAAGTTCAATTCAGTGGTTGAGAAGAAAGTTCTCGAACCTCGTTATTTTTTTCCATTCGGACAAGTCAGTAAAAGAACTGTACATATCAAAGAGACTTTATTGTTTTAAAATTTTACCCCCTCTCACGCTTTTAATTTTTTTTTAGTAAAAGACGCGTATAATTCAAACAGACTTATTGTTTTTTATGAGCGTAAAGAGAAGAAATTTCCCCCTCTCATTTCTTAATTGTACGTATCACCGCAGAAAAATGGACGAATTTAAAAGTGCAATGCGAGAGTTGATGAAATTCCGACGAGAACAAGCAGAATACCAGAATAGATTTGAGGAATTGCACATAGAAATTTATCTTAGACAACAGAAACTCGAAGAAATGCTACTTCAAACACAGAATGAGAAAAGGCACTTGTATAATACATCAATCAAAAGCCAAAATGAGGACATGCGTTCTCTCAAAATACTATATAGAGTGCAACTGAAAACTTCAGGTTTGAACCTGAAGAAGAAATTACATTCGCTTCGTACTTTAAACGTTACGAGGACTAGCAGTAGAACCCGGCGCTGCCCGGGGATGTAACAGTAAGAGATAGATCAAGTATCAACCATCATAAAGACTGAAAAATAAAATTGACAAAGATTATTGTTTAAGGTTGACGGACACGCATGTCTTAATTAGTTTTTTTGTTTTGTTTTTGTTTTTTTTTGGTCAAACCCAAACTCAAACAAAAACATTGTTTTCAATCGTTATGAGTCTACCGATTGAATAGAATTTTATTATAAACAATTGGCTTGAAAATGGAATTTTTAAAGCATTCTGAATGTAAAAATAAAGAAAAAAGTGTGCAAGACAATAAGAAACACTACTTGCAAAAAAAAAAGTGAAGTTTTGTTGAAATCGGTTGAAAAATGTAGAAAATCCGATCCCATATATAAACGAACACACACACACAAACAACCTGGGTTTTATAATAAGTATAACTCGATATGAGTTGTCCCCCTTCCATTCTCGCGATGCCTCTTAATCGTGTTTTCAAATTGATTTCGTGCAAAAACAATTATTTTTTTCCAATTTTTGGCGCTGTCAGAACCAGCGCAAGGTAGTTTTATGTCGTCCTGTGAAGTTTTGTTGAAATCGGTTGAAAAATGTAGAAAATCCGATCCAATATATAAACGTACACACACACACACACACACACACACAACCTGGGTTTTATAATAAGTATGATGGATTATGCAAGCTGGGCTGACCATAAAACGTTCGCCTACATTTTAGGAAATTAGACACAGCAGAATATACTAAGTTTGTTAACTATATTTTGCCTAAGAAAACCAGCGGCTTGAAACTTAAAGAGGCGGTTCAGTCATTAACAGAACTCTCCAGTGCAAAAACATCACTCTTCCACAAGCGTTGGAAATGCATGAATCTCACTTGCAAAAAAGACAAATATTATACTACTTTCGTGAGTGTAGTCAATAAACACTGCGATGATTTCAAATTGGCAGAGTTAAGCGCCAATAATTTTAAATGCCCGATTTTCTTCCAGGGTTTGATTTCAGCGAAAGACACCGAGATACGTTGTAGCGTACTCAACAAGCTTGAAAATGAGCCCGACATTATTTACAACAAGTTGCCTAAGATTGCCAACGTTTCATGAGCGTCATAGAGGATTCGAAAAACATCGAATAGAGAGGCGTAGTTCACATTAAAAAAATTAAAAAGGGTCAACCAAAAAATAATAAAGTTACTTTGCAGTGAAGCCCATGTTTCGGGGGTGGTTAATTATACTGGTATAGAGATTGTCCTTTTAAAGTAAAAAAATGTTTTAATTACGATAAATTGGGACCAAAAAGTTCTCACTGCAGGATTATGAACAAGACAAAAAATAGTTTTGTAAAAATTATCAAGTCTGATGAACCAGAAAGTTGTAACATCAGGAAATATATTGAAGTGCAAATATTTAACAAAAATATAAGGCTACAGCTTGATTCGGGTTCAGACTTATCCATAATTAATTATCAAACATGGAAAAAAATTGGACAAAACTGATTTTAAGAACGTACCTAATAGCTAAAAGTGTAACTGGCGACCCTATTAAGTTTATAGGCGAACTTATAACGAACGTGTCATTAAAAGGTAAAACTTTAAAACTAAAGACACATATTATGAAGAATACAGATAAATTGTTTGGGACTGATTAGTTAGAACAGTTCCAACTTTGGGATATGCCTATTAACTCATTATGTCAAAAAGTCGAAAATTTGACTGACGAAGCAGAAAATTTGAAAGGTAAACTTAAAAAAAAATCCCGACGTGTTTAGTGGAGGACTAGGAAAATGCACAAAAATGTCTGCTATGTTTGAGTTAAAACCAGACGTAAACCCAGTTTTTAAGAAAAAAAAGTAACGTTCCAATTGCCTCGTTAAATCAAATTGACGAGGAGTTGAATCGAATTGAGGAAATTGGAAGTCTGACAAAAGATGAATATAGTGAATGGGCATCTCCCAGAGTTTATATTAAGAAAAAGAACAAAAAAAAAATTGTGTATGTGCTGACTTCTCTACGGGGCTGAATATCACGCTAAAGGATCACCATTATCCCCTTCCAAGTCCAGAGGAGATATTCGCTAAGCTCAGTGGAGGAAAATATTTCTCTAAGACCGACTTAAGCGACACATATCTACGAATACCCGTGGACGAGGAATGCTCAAAGCTCTTTTGCATAAACACCCACAAGGTTTTATACAAATTTTTAAGACTTCTGTTGAGGGGTTAAGATCGCCCCTTCCATTTTTCATCAGGTCATGGACACGATGTTAAATGGTCTGGATTTTGCGGTGACCTATCTCCATGACGTCCTAATGAAAAGCTATAGTATCGAGGAACACAAATCAGACGTCTGGCAGGTGTTCATGAGAATCCAGGATTACGGATTCAAGATAAAAGACGGGAAGTGTGAGTTTTTCTTGGAGAGGATTAAGTATTTGGAGTAAATAATTGAGAAAGACAGAAGACGTCTAGACCCAGATAAGGCAACGGCGATAATGAATATGCCAGCATCTGAAAGTGTGTCGGGTTTTCAAAATTTTTTAGGTCTTGCCAATTGTTACAACGTTTTTGTCCCAAGAATGCACAGTTTGTGAGCTTCACTTAATGAAATATTGAAAAAAGGTAAAGAGTTGGAATGGACAACCAAAAGCCAGGAAGCATTTGAGAAAATAAAGGAGATCCTTACATCAGATCTGTCCCTGACTCATTACGATCCAAACCATGACATCATTGTAGCCAGCGATGTTAGCTTCTACGGCATCAGGTGGTCCATTTTACACAAGTTAAAGGATGGATCGGTAAAGCGAACCACCCATTTATCTAGGACACTATTACCGACTGAAAGGGGTTACTCGCAAATAGAAAAGGAAGCCTAAGGAATCATTTTTGCGTTCACTAAATTTCATAGGTTTATTGATAGAAGGTATTTTTTGTTGCATCGTCCACTCCTTACTATCTTTGGATCAAAAAAGGGTCTACTAAAAAATACTGCTAATAGACTGCAAAGATAGGGAACCACTCTCCTCAATTATAAATATAAAATGGAGTTTCTCCCATCCACTAAAATCTGTCATGCTGACGGGTTGTCTAGATTGATACCAAATTATGCTGAACCCCTGAAAGACAGAGTCATTGCTGCCATAAGAAAAAAGGTCGAAATAAAAAAGTATCTTGTGCAGTATTGTTAGGGAGCTTCCTATAACAATTGATGAGTCCGATGATGAGTTCATAAAGGAAGCAAAAGACAAACTAAATAGTAAAGACCAGAATATCTCAGAAGTTTACTCACACTGTAACGACATACTAACGTACGGAGACAGAGTAGTAATTGCACCACAGAAAAGAACTTTAAAGGAATTCCATGTTGGCCATCCGGGAAGTTCAAAAATAAAGACTCTAATGAGGATTTGCTTCTACTAGACCAACATGGACAAGGATATTGAAAACACTGTAGGATCGTGCAAAGAGTGTGCTTTGGCTGCTAAAGCCCCCCCCCCGATAAAATTTAATCCCTGGCCTAAAACCGACCGTCCGTGGTCGCGGATACACATTGATTTTGCTGGCCCACTTGATGCTTTGTACTACTTTGTAGTAACTGACAGTTATTCCAAGTGGTCAGAAATATTGAAATGTAAGAAGCCGACTGCGGAGGTGATGGTACATTTTTTGCATGAGCTATTTTCCCGTTTCCCAGTTGTTGACTGTATCGTAACAGACAATGCCACACAGTGCACATCCTGTGAATTCAAGGATTTTTGTCAGTCATTCCTGATTGAAAATATTACCACGGCGCCGTATCACCCAAGAAATAATGGACAGACAGAGCGTTTTGCGGACCCTTTCAAGTGAGCACTGAGAAAGGCGAGAGGTACTCCCATCGATACGGCTATACAGTAGTTTTTGCAGGTCTATCGTATAACCCCTAATAGCATTGCTCCATCTGCCAAGACGCCAGCAGAGGTCATGTTTGCTAGGGAAATAAAATCGGCATTTGACAAATTCCTTCTGAGTGAAGCGAAATCGGGAAAGAGGAATAAATTGCTTAAAAAGGGCTTTAAGATCGGTGAAAAGGATTTTGTTTCGGTGTATATGGGAATAATAGAGCTCACTGGGAGATAGGAACGATAGACAGACAAATTGGTAACATTATTTACATGGTTCAGGGACCGTAGTTTATACAGAAACGTCATGTAAACCAAATTAGAAAACGGTATGAATGCGTAGTCGACAAGGATCCCATAGAAGATGAAACAATGGACGTCGTCTTTGACAGGTTGGAAGTTCCAATACTGCAATCAGTGCCAGAGCTCAAAAGGCCCAAAAGAAAAAAGAAATTTACGGAACCTTTAGAAATTAACCCGAAAAGAAAAAGATATTGAACATCTTTCATTTCATACCATGTCTACAGCAAAAGGAAAAGAATGAGTAAAAAAAAACATCTCCTCACTTATGAACTTTGAATTACCAGAAAAGCACAATATGCATTGGATTATTGGGAATTATTAACATTATAATTTACCTTTAAACTTACCAAATTTTCATTATTTAGGTATAATGAATTGAGGCCTTAATAAAAAACGCGACTGTTGTTAACACGTAAAGCAAAAATAATTGTTAATGTAATTCCTGTATATAGCCTTTTCAGATTGTTTCTGATTTTTTTTTTTTTTTGTTAAAAAGGGTTTATTTGATTGAATAAAAAGTATTGTGTGGTAATTATAAAAAAAACAAGACTCCATACGGAGTCAGGCTGAAAAGCGGGGGTAGTTGTGTCCTCCCTCTAAAGTGTCTATGTTGGACTCTTCCGCCTACCATAAAATTAGTAGGAGAGAAGGCCCTGGGAGAACAGTCGAATACATTGAACGTTGGGTCAACCGAAACACACTCACTAGTGAAGTAATATTTTCCTCTTGTTCTTACTGTTTAATATATGATATATACGCAACACTTGTTTTGGTGTTTGTTTACAATGGAAAAGTTAATCTTATTAAAGATTATTATTATTAAGATTATTATTATTATTATTATTATTATTATTATTATTATTATTATTAAGATTATTATCATTATTATTCTTACTTTTACCGTGGAAAGAATATTATTCTTAAAGACTATTATTATTAAGATAATTATTTTTATTATTATTATTGCAATCGAAATAATATTATAAAAGTTTGTTTTTTTATTATTATTGTTGAAATGTTAT
>OZ010575.1:13510210-13540210 GCA_963932145.1 Acanthosepion lycidas
TTTGTAATGATAGCAAGTATGTGAACTTTGAGATAGCATTCTGGTGATTTACCTTTGATCATTATTTCATTAAATAATTTTACCATAATATCATTACTTGCAGACATAGTGCTAAGCCAGAAACTGCGAACTTTGTCCGTTCCTTGTGATTCCCAATGATGAAATTTAAGATTTTATTTCTTTTGTCGTAATATGTTGTATTTCCTGTTCTTGGATAAGTTTTTGTCCAGATCTTTTTGTCCAGATCTTTTTAACCAGATCTTTTAATCATTTAGATCCTTTGTTGTGTCATTTACTATCTCCCCATATGTTATTCCAGAATATGCTTATTTCTTTTTCCACTGTTTTCTTTCCGGATTCTTAACAATCCCAGAACAGACATACAACGACACGGATTGTTGTGGGTTGTTTTTTTTGGGGGTGGGGCCTTTTTTTTACAGCATATCGACCCATTGGGTCATTTAATGCCGAAATTTAATATTTTTCTAAATACAATCTTGTATTTAATCAGTAAAAAATGTATTTTACATGGTATGACTGATGTCTGTTATGGCTATTGTTGTAACCTAGAAAAGGTTACAGAATGAGAGATAGATAGATAGATAGATAGATAGATAGATAGATAGATAGATGTGAACAGACTGTGATAGATAGATAGATAACTATGAACAGAGAGTGATAGATAGATAGATAGATAGATAGATAGATAGATAGATAGATATGAACAGACTGTGATAGATAACTATGAACAGAGAGTGATAGATAGATAGATAGATAAGAACAGATTGCAATAGATAGATAGAAAGAACAGTGGGTGATAGTGTTGTAGCCTAGAAAAGGTTACTGAATGAGAAATAGATAGATAGATAGATAGATAGATAGATAGATAGATAGATAGATAGATAGATAGAACAGTAGGAGATAGTGTTGTAGCCTAGGAAAGGTTACTGAATAAGGAATGAGGAATAACCAAAAAGGAGGTTGGAAATGAAAAGTTAATCTTTATAACGTCAACAAAATACAATACTCGCCAGCAGCATGAAGTAGGTAAACCACTGCTAGTAGTGGACTACTTAAACAGCATATTACTCCCGACTTACAATAGTGGCCAACGTATTTATGAGGATCATTATAGATAGATAGTTAATTAAGAACAGATTGCAAAAGAAAGAAAGAATAGTGTAGGATAGTTTTGTAAGCTAGAAAATGTTACTGAATGAAGAATAACCCAAACGGAGGTTTGAAATGAAAAGGTAATCTTTATAACATCAACACAAAAAAATAATCGCCAGCGGCGTAGAGTCGGTAAACCACTTGCTAGTGAGGAATTACTTAGACAGAATATTACGATATTTGCTTGCCTCCCTACGAGGTGGGATGTGGCACAAGACTAAATTTAATGTGGGGGATTTCCGAGCCAATAGGCTAGCAAAAATTGCCCGTAGACCCCGCATACACGAGATCGGGTATCTGTCTACCTCCCCGGACGAGTCTCTGCCCTTCGTCATAGCCTCGTCCGGGTTCCTCTCTGCCCAAATGTAGGGAGTTCGTCATGGCAAGAGCTTCCCGCGCTAACAGCTTATGTATCCCCCACTTATAATAGTGTCCAACGTTTATATGAGTAACGGGACATACCCGTTAATGTTCATAGATATAGCATATAACACTTATATATTAGAGTACTCATCCACCCCGTTGCGTTTTAACCAATATAGTAATATTGTTATGTACAGTGACTTTTTGGGATACGTAATGAGAAAGGGGTGCCTGGAGAATCTGATACTCACAGGTCATTACAGGGAAAGAGAGACAAGGGAAAACAACGTGTGACATACCTGACGGGCTTAAGCAAGTGGATGACAGAACGTGGTCTGGGAGAGGAAGCAGAGGGAAGGAACTTGTTGAGAGCTGCAAGGAATAGGGGGAGGTGGAGAGCCATGATTGCCTACGCCCTGAAAAGAAACGACACATATAAAGAAAAAAGAAAAGGTGGAGGGAATGTAACCGAAGCCCTAATGCAAGGTCAAGATATATAACCTATTACCTACCCAGCATTGCTAGCAAAGGGTTAAAAAGCAAAAGAAACTGTGTATTATATACGAGTGATTACGCAATCGTTTCTCTTCTATAACACTTTTTTAAAAAAGAAATTAGTGTGCTTGGATATTGTTGTAACCCAGCGAAGGTTACTGAATGAGGAATAACCAAAACGGAGGTTGGAAATGAAATGGTAATCTTTTTAACATCAACAAAATACAATACTCACCAGCGCCGTGAAGTAGGTAAACCACTGCTATTGGCGGACTACTTAGACACCATTTTACCCATCCCACACTTACAATAACGTCCAACATATTTATGAGGATTGGGACATACGCATTAGTGTTCATAGGTACGGTATATAACAGATAGATAGATAGATAGATAGATAGATAGATAGATAGATAGATAGATAGATAGATAAAGAACAGATTGTTATAGATAGATAATTAAGAAGAGATTGTAATAGAAAGAAAGAAAGAAAGAAAGAAAGAAAGAAAGAAAGAAAGACAGAATAGTGTGTAATAGTGTTATAACCTAGAAAAGGTTACTGAATGAAGAATAACCAAAACGGAGGTTGGAAATGAAATGTTAATCTCTATAACATCAACAAAATACAATACTCGCCAGCAGCGTGAAGTAGTAAACCAATGCTAGTAGTGGACTACTTAAACAGCATATTACACCCGACTTACAATAGTGGCCAACGTATTTATTAGTTTTTGGGACATACCGATTTTCGTTCATAGGTATGATATACAATAGGATTTATCACGTTCCTCGAGTCTACATTGCGATTTACCTTAGCTTTGTTGTTTCAATTGTTCTTTCAATTGAGTTATTTGTTCTTTACTCTGCAGTTGACATTTCCTCCTAATCGTACGTGCTTTTGTACAACTTAGTACCTTATTCTTGTGAAGTTACTCCCATTTCTGCTCTCCTTTATCTTTTTAGATTTGATACTTGTCTTCCATCCTGATTTATTATTTCGTGGCCTGCATTTCCGGCTTTTCCCGGTTAATCCACACTGAGGACCAGCTGCATATATCAATTGGTTTAAATCGTTTGTTTAAACATATGCACATTTCTGATTTTCAAAAGAGACTCTCTTGCAGACATGTCGACATCAACTACTTTCACTTTCACAACATCAATTACTTTCATTTTCACTTTCGTTTTCTCTCTTCAATTATTTCTCCTTTCGTGATTCTAATACCATCTAACTATTGTTAAAAATCAGTTGTTTGATGATTCCTTTTAATTATATTTTCATCTACCTCGTTCTATTCGATTTTGCAATACTTAGCATGTAACGGCGGCCAACATCGTACAAAATGGCGTTCAACATCTTCGTCTATTTCCTGAGTATTATTCTGTTCCCTGTTTTGTTTGATCTTGCACTTAACCCTTGACTTAGTTTCTGTTCATTCAGCATACGTGATCTATTTTTCTTTCATGATATATCATCCAGCATTTGCTAACTTTTGGGGGTCTAAATATTTTCTCTTGCCCTTTTTATTTCAGACAATACATAGTAAACCTCTTTGGTAGTTTTTTCTTTTTTTTGATTTATTTCCTGTGAAATAGATACAATACATTAATTTTTATAGCCTTCAATTTTCAAGTTACATTTTTTTTTTAAATTTCAGTTGACTTCTGGTGATGGTAGACCTTAGGGTTAGATATAAGTATAAACTTGTTCTGGGGACCTGTCAGAATTTTCGTTTGGGTTGGGATTGGATCCAGTGGCTAATTTTTCGAAATAAGACTGATCCCAACCCCTCGCAACGAGAGATGCGTTCACTGTTTAATCATCGAACGAACGACATAGTCTTTTCCTTGAAGTCTTTGTTGATGTGCTCTCCCAATAGTTGCACGAGTGATTCAGGGGGACAAGGAAGTCGATCCATGGTTGACCGGCACAATATGTTACTGGCATGTGGCGCCACGTCCGGCCAGGTATCATTCCCAATATGATGTCGCAGAAGCCATTCGCACCTTGACTTGCGCGGGTTTATCAATTTTCTTTCCCCCATAAGGTTTGCCAACAAAAGCTGAGGACTCATTATTATTATTATTATTATTATTATTATTATTATTATTATTATTTTCTTTGATTTCTGGCGTTTACACATTTCTATCCGGGCCCCACCAGGGACCTGAGGTTAGAAATGGCATCATGACACTTTCTAGTGCCAAAAAAAAAATACATAGGTAAAGCCCTTCGTAAAGTGTGGGCTGTACTTGTCAGAGCAATTTTTTGTATCTCTTTGAGGTATTTCATATATGCTGTATACACATTTCTATCCCGTTCCCAACCAGAGCCCTAAGGTCAGAAACGCTTCATGATATTTTTCACTGATCATTTTTGTAAAAAAAAAATTTAAAAAAAATGGTCACACAAATTTTTTCAAAGATAAAGCTTCTCGTAATATGTGTGCTGTATCTGTGAGTACAATTTTTATAACCCTCTTTAAGGCGTGGGCTACAAGGAATTCCTCCAATGAGTCGTCCGGAAACTTTTCCACTCATCCCGAGGGCTCCAACTACAACTGGAATTATTTAACGCGCATGTAGTATTTTTCTTACTTGCTTCTTCATTTCGGCATGCTTTATTCCATCTCCTTGGCTGACTCCAAAGGTATTTATAGGCATCTTCTTGTCCAGTTCCCTAATCTTTTTGAGAAGATCTCGATCTATTGCGTGTGTTTCGCCTATTGTCTCTTTTGAACAGTTATCTAATATGAAATACATACCGATGTCGTCACTGAAACATTTTAACGTATCCCTCAATACGTTAAAATGTATCAACTCATAAAATTTTTACGTGCCCTATCTCTGTAACCGGGCTTGAATGGTGTTCATACCAGTTTCTTGCAGTTTTATTCCAGTGAATTTTGCATATTTTTCCATTGCAGATATTGGCGCACTCTATCATGTCGAGTTATATATTCATTGGGTGATAAAACCGTGCAACCTGGTACAAATTGGTCAATTGTTTCTGGCTATTTATCAACGAATCTGCATTTAGGGTTAACAATTTTTATACTTCTTTCGAGTTAACACAATTTTTCAATATATGCGATTGATAATTTTTAGTTAGCAATCATTAGTCCTGTGGAGAAAGAATCTAATCCGAGATTCATACCAATGTCGTCACTGAAATATTTTGTAGTACTGAAGAAACCCTTCGACTGATTGTTGTATTTGGCAAAGAGTTTGAGATCATCCATATAGAGTAAGTGATTATATAAATTCTAGTTGACTTTGTATCCATAGCTATTATCGTTTAGTTCATACGAAAAGGGGATTAAGATCGGACAAAACAGAAGACGTGACAGGGGATCTCCTTGAAAGATTCCTCGTTGGATATTCAGCCGGTTGGAAGTGACAGTAACTTTGGTGTGATTTCGGTAAAAGGTAGTTTTTCTATATCCTCATGCTGTTTTTAAGGAAATTTGCAATCTGTGACATAGAGAGAGACCCCTCTACCCGAAGTGGGTTTAGTAATCAACAGTGCTAAAGAATTAGGGTGAAGCTGCTAATTACTTGGGTAGAAGGGATTCCGGAGTAATCCCAGAAATATTTTTTTTTCTTGTCTTTTCTCTTAATAATTGTTTCTGTGGTTGAGTTATTAGTTAATTAAATGTAATAATTCCAGAGTGATTAAGAGACGGATTCTTTAAAGTAAAGTTTGTGATAAATGGCGAATTGGACTTTTGGGTGGTCTGAATGGCGGAATTCAACCAGACGCTATAAGTGGTTTTGGCAAAACTTAAGTAGACGTTGTCTGCGGAAGACCCAGCAGGAAGTCCGAATCCGATTTTAGTATCTCTTGAAAATTGGGTTCCCCCGGAGTGTCGGGGACCAGAAAATCTTGCATGGTGGTCAAAGGTGATTTGCTTATTAAAATTTGGTGGCGGTGCCAAAAGATGGTTTAGCTCCGGCTCTCTCTATATAAGCTGCCCGCACGCTTGAGTTAGTCAGATCGCAGATCCGGGGAGAGAAGAGAGTGACTCTTAGAACGCGGCAAAACCCGAAAGAGACAGTTTGTTGGAATTTGCTGGTCCGATTAGTTGGTTGGTTGGTTGTCACGCGCCCTAGAGGTCCGATCCGAACCGAGAAATAGAAACAGACCCTGTATGAAACCAGTTAATTTTGCCAACAAAGCTGAAAAACCAAACTGCTATAAATACACGTTCCGACGAAGATCCCCGAATTACTTCCCTTAGATCAGCTGAAGTTGTTTAGGCAGAAATTTTCCTACTCTCTCTTTGTCACTTCCAACCCCAAACGAGTGAACCTCGTTACGACATTTTGTACTCGTGTAAATTCTTTGATAGTGAAATAAAAACAGTTGCCTAAAAAGAGCTCTGTGTACAGGAACCGAAAGAGTTTCTTATTTTTTTCTTTTTCATGCCTTTGCGACAAGAAACTTTTTTTGCATGAATAGTGATTTCCTTTCAGCGTAATATCCCAGCCATTTCCTCCCCTTCCCACCGGACCGTTCTGGGGAGACCGATACACTGCTGTTCGGATCAAGAATTCACAACGTGGCGAATAGTGGTGGTTCCTTCAGTTCACCGGGGTGAGATCGGGTGGATTCCTTTTTCGGCCAGAACCACCGGGGAGACAGCACATAGCTGCAACAGGCAGGGTTTATTACGTTAGATATCAACTACGAGATGTTGTACATTTCCAAAGCGTTAATGATCCAAGATTGTGGTCCAGTTAAGGATCTTGAAAGTGTATTACACCTCAGCAACAACCAAAGTGTTTATGGCCTATATTCTGTTTTGTGAATTCAAATCGGTATTCAACACGTCCGTAGTATTCTTTTTTGACTTTTTCCTTCATTTTGGGTATGTTGTATTCCATCTTCTTCGTTAATTCCTGGGTCTCTATAAGCTTTTTCTTCTCCCGCCTCACCCTTCGCCTCTTCCTCCTTCTCCTCATTTTCCTCCTCCTCCTCCTTCTTCTTCTTCTTGACTGTCTTCGGCATCTCTTCTGTTCCAGGGAAAAATGTTGTTTTCATCGGGAAACGAATAAGCAGATTTCATCAAGACAGACGTAATTAATTTATATGTGGTGGGTAGACATGTTACTGGTCTATAATTTTAATTATATTATTGTCCTCCTCCTCCTTCTCCTCTTCCTCCTCCTTCTTCTTCTTCTTGACCGTCTTCGGCATCTCTTCTGTTCCAGGGAAGAATGTTGTTTTCTTCGCAAAACGAGTAAGCACAGTTCATCAAGACAGACGTGATTAATTTATATGTGGTGGGTAGACATGTTACTGGTCTATGATTTTTATTATATTGTTGTCCTCCTCATCCTTCTTCTCCTTCTTCTTCGTCCAGTTATGTAATCTTTGGGACAAAAGCTAAATCTATCTTGTGTATTTCAGGAATTCTCCCTTTCTTGTATCTTTAATGGTACTTTTTTCACATTTATCTCATCCCAGATCCATAGCGATGTCATCTCTGAATTTTTTTTTTGCTTTAATATCTGTAGTTATTACTGTTTAGTTCATTCGAAAGGCAGATTAAAGACGGACATAATATAAAAGGCCACAGGGAGTCTCCTTGAAAGGTTCCTCGTCGGATATTCAGCCGGTTGGAAGTGACAGTACCCTTGGTGAGATTTAGGTATTATGTGGTTTTCCACAGTTCCATGCTTTCTTTAAGGAGACTTTGTACATTTCCAAAACTTTAATGATCCACGAGTGTGGCACATATCAAAGGCTGTGTGGTAATCTATTAGTGCTGTGGTGAGATTTTTACTTTTTTCCTGCAATTTTTCAGGATCATGTTATTTATTAGTAACTGATTTTTGTAACCATATTGACTGTCTTCGGCATCTCTTCGATTCCAGGGAAGAATGTTGTTTTCATCGAGAAAAGAGTAAGCACAGTTCGTCAAGATAGACGTGATCAATTTATATGTGGGGAGCAGACATGTTATTGGCCTATAATTTTTTTGTATTTATAGGCGTCATTATTATTATTATTATTATTAATATTATTATAAAACTAGCGCTTCAAACATCAAATAAGTATCACGTTTTTAAAATTAAAATGTATTTTCTTCTACTTGAAATAATTATTCCATACGAATTTTACAAGCTTCGTATATATATTTACATGCAAATATCTTCTTCGATGTCTGAGATGCATTCTGGGCATCGCTTGTTCCGACTAGGTCACCAAGGTCGTAGGTCTCACCTGTGCTCAGTTACCGAGACTATAGACCCTTTTGCTACAGCGCCTGCTCCGTGCACTGTATATCACATGCGAGGATTTCGAGAGTCTTTCTGTAAGGCTAACTGGCCACCGGCAAGAGGACAACTTCATATTGGCTTCAAGGACATCTGAAAAAAGTGACATGACGGTGATAGACATGGACGTTAAGAGGTGTGAAGATGTCGCCGAGGATCGTACACGCCGGAGACACGATTTAAACCGACGTCTGGAACGAGAGGAAAAATGAAGCGTGAGATATTGTTCTCGACGGAAAGAAAATGCCTCATCAGGGGAGAACGTCTTCACATGCATTCATCGCAATCGTCTTATTATTATTATTTTTATTCTTATTGCTGTGTTTTTTTCTTTTACTATTATAATAATTATCACGCTTACATGGAATATTGCTGCCATATATGGTCTGGAACCCCTTCTATTTGTCGCAAGATCCTTGATAAAATCCAATGACGGATATGCAATGTAATTGGCCCTGATCTGGCATCTCGTCTGCAGCCGCTCTCTCACAGACGTGCCGTCGCCTCCCTCTGTCTTTTTTTTTTACAAATACTTTCACGGTAACTGCTCCGATGAGCTGCTTTCGCTGGTTCCCAGACTTCATGAATTTAAGAGTTCAACTAGGCCGGCATCTCGCTCTCACCATTTCACTGTCGAAACTGTTAAATGTAGCCGTCTCTTCTACTCCAATGGCTTCATGTCTCGCACCTCTCACCTGTGGAACTCCATCCTCTTTTCTTGCTTCTCTGATAGCTATAATCTCCAACTATTCAAATGTAATGTCAATCGACGTCTCCAGATGCCTTGATCTATCCTCTATCCTTCTCTTCATCCTTTCCTCTATCACTCCTCTTTGCTCTCGCTCCAACTCTCTGTAACCCCTTGCGTGCTAGTGGCTTGCCGCCTTGCTTGCGGTGGAATGCTTAAAAATAAAATAAAATAAAATAAATAATACCTTACAAATTAATTCAAGATGAGCTTGCGAGATCTGAACAAGAAGATGCGCATTCTTTGAAAGAGTAACTGAACCTTGCTATATCAGGACTCTCTCTTAGGCAAAACGTTCCATCCACAAAATCATATTTGAAGGTATTAATATTATTGAAATATTGTATCTATTATTTTCGCAAAAGTTTAATGTAATCGCCTCATCTACTCCATCAGGTTCTTCAATTGCATTTTCCGACAGTGGAACTCACTTTCTCTTACTTTATCCCATCTTTTAAAATGATAAAATTATCGTTAGTAAAGCTATACTCGTTGGGTAAACGCGTACAGCCATAAACAACGGAACGAGAAACAGCTAAACATCTTATAAACGTAAACAATAGAAAAGATGCATATTCGCCATGTTTGTATTTTATAATACGATACTAATATGTGAATATTATAGGCATTATTATTGAATACAGTTAAGTAAAACTTCAGTTTTATCAAAATCATGTTTTATTTTAAATATAACTGTATTTTTGATTACAGTAAAAGGATATATAGTTTGATCAACGGCGTATCCAGTGTCAGCAGTACATACGCTAATTTTAGATCTCATGTATGATGCGACCACATTAAAATTAACTTCAAAATTAGCTCTTCAAACGTCGCATGATATATATATATATATATATATATATATATATATATATATATATATATATATATATATATTACAATAAGGAGATTAGTAAAGTTAATGATATAAATCTAATCTATTTTTTGTATGATGGATTCATTGTAATATAAATTGAATTGCTCCACATATTTGATATATATATATATATATATATATATATATGTGTGTGTGTGTGTGTGTGTGTGTGCGTGCGCGCGTATGTATATATATATATATATATATATATATATGCTATTTATATATATATATATATATATATATATATATATATATATATATATATATATATATATTACAATGAATCATTCATACAAAATTAGATTAGCAAAGTTAATGATATAAATCTAATCTACTTTTTGTATGAATGATTCATTGTAATATAAATTGAACTGCACCACATATTTTATATATATATATATATATATATATATATATATATATATATATATATATATATATATATATATATGGTATTTATAAGTCTACCATTTCTTCTTACTTTGAAGATTGATGCCGTATCGGGTCTGGTTCACCGTCGATATATTTAGAGTTTCTTAATAAAATCCAAGAGAGTATCTGGATTTATTACCGATCCTTGCATGTCATCTAAGCTTCAGCCCCTTTTCCGACGTGAAAGCGTAACCTTTTCTATATGTGCTTTTATGGTAATTGTTCTGACGAACTAATCTCTGTGATAAGTAGACGCTATGAATTTAAGCCCAGTACTAGATTGGCGGCAAGGTCTCATCAATTTACAGTTGAAATGGCTAGATATAACCGTAAGTTCTATGCTAACAGTGTCTTTTATTGTATTTATTGCTTATGGAACTCTCTTCCGGCTTCTTGTTTCCCTGTCGTCATTGAAAATCAAACGTTTAAATGTAATGTCAATTGCTATCTTCTGTCTTGTGTTGATGCATGCTATTTTAGGTTTGTTTTAGAGACACAAGTAAACTTTTCAAATCGAGACTTGCCATTACCGTGTCTGCGTCAGCGATAAAGGAACACCTTGCACCGGAAGCGAGAACATCTCAAGACAGATTTCCAAAAGCAACGAACAAATCTAAGTGACACGTCTCAACCTCTGCAGTCCCAAAAGAGAAATATTTTAATTCTAGTCTTGTCTGACAGTCGACAATAGGAAGATTCAAAAGTCTGCGAATTACTGGCTTGTCGACATTTACTATTGACTACTTTTGGCAAGTTCTAAACAATTTCTAATTCGGTAACTGAAAAATATTTTAATTCTTCGCCACTCCACAGGTGGTCGTTGGAGCAAAAACGACTAATATTTATTTCAACAAGCCGCTATTTTGAAGTTATAACTTAAACATACAAAAAAAAAAAAAAAAAAAAAAAGAAATGTAAATATTCAGCCCTGACCAAATGTCTAACTTTTAGAATTTTTTCAAATACGTTTTGGGATTGCAGTACAAAATAGAGTGTGCGCACACACACACACACACACACACACACACACACACACATATATATATATATATATATATATATATATATATATATAACATATAACACGTGGCTATAAACAACACCTAATCAGGGAACAAATAAATAAAGCAATTTCCACACCTAGAGAAGACACCCTAATATAGAAGATTAAAAAAAAAAATCTAGCCGCATCCCTCTAGTAACCACTTTCAACCCCACTCTGCCTCCACTATCCCAAATAATCAAACGTCGCTGGGAAATACTACATCTCAAACCAGACCTAAAAAAAATGTTTAAACAACCCGGCCTTCTTGCATATCGTAGACCTAAGAACCTAAAAGAAAATCATAGGTAGTAACCACATTTCAGGGGACAAGGTAATCCGTAATAAACAAAGAACAAAAACCACAGGATTTTCCCAACCATGTAACAACAAAAGAAGTTTATGTTGCAACCATATTAAACACACGAATTCATTCACTAGCTCAATCACTAAATCTGCTTTCAAAATCTACCACGATTCTAACTGTAGAAGTCATAATATAATTTACCTCCTAGAATGCACACTATGCCAGAAACAATATGTAGGAAAATCTGAATTGTCCTTTCACTACAGAATTAATAATTATCGCAATTGAATTAAGTCGACTCCCTATGAAAAATTATTACCTGTAGAACAACTTTTCCGCCTGGAAAAACACGATTTCCAAACCCATGCCAAATTCACTATAATTGAGAGAATAGAAAAGTTTAGAGAAGATAACATTAGAAAGATTTCAGAGTTCCATGAAAATAAGTGGATACAACGTCTAAAAACACAACATCCAGACGAGCTAAACCATGAATTTAACATAACATATAACTCAACAAATAAAAAAAACTACCCACATTTCTCACCCACACAAGACAGACAGGCTTACGGAGGTGTGGAGGCCTCACACTTATACACACACCCACACGAATATACACACTTACACACATCATACTCATTCACTCCCTAATGAGCCAAATGATAACACACACCCACAGCAATACACACGCTTACACATATCATACTCACTCACTCCCTAAGAACCAAATAACAGACACACAAACACTAAACAGTGACACATCCCCTCTCCAGGACCAATAAAACTGTCAAATTGACCAGGGGAATTCATAGCAGCATGTATCTATCCAGCTCTTATCTCAAATAACAACTTAAAAGAAACTGTTTGACCAACACAAGGAAAGTTAAAAGATTAATGTTAAAAAGATAAAAAACTAAAAAAACAAATGAAAACTTCAGACAAAAGTTCATTTTCTCCACCAAGACATTCATTTCTGTAGTTTAGTCCTACCAGCAAGCAGAATTATTTCTCCTCCCGATGATGGCCATTTTGGTCGAAACTAGTCGAGGAATCTAAATGGAATAATAATAATAAAAAAACGAAAGAATATTAATTTACAACCCAGTGTGACTGAAGATTTTAATTTTTAATATTTTTTTATTGTTCAAAATATATATATAATAGAAATTAGGAAGATTTGAGATAATTATAATTAAGTAATGCACCGAGTCTAGAAGGAACCTCAACAGAATGCTGAAAGCACTGGACGGTCGTTTCATCCTATATTTGGGACTAATCGGCAGTGGCCGTTATCAGGTAAATGTCATACCAACTGTTCCAACGGACCTGATCCGCTACCTCTTCGTTATATATATATATATATATATATATATATGTAATTATTTTAAAAAAAATATGTTCCTTCGCTACATAAGAGTTCTCATGTTTCAAGAACAAGAGCCAAAAATCTCTATATAATTATCGAAGTTAAATTGAATTAAAGTATCAAGCCTTGTCTCGTCCTCAACCGATAATTTAGGAATAACCAATCTAAAAATTTACGCATCTTTATAAGCATGTTCATTCGCAAAATTAATTACTATGGAAACGACCATTTTGATAAGGAGCATACGCGTTAGTTTTTATCAAGATATCAGTCACCTTCGGAAAGAGGTCAAAAGAAAGAAAGAGGGCTGGAGTGTCCATTTCAAAGCAAATGATGGCATTTACTGTTTTTTTTAAAAAAAAAAAAAAATACTAAAGAACCCCGGATTATTATTATTATTTACCGATCGTGTTCTTCCGTATTTGTCTACATATTGCGCACGCACAAACACACTCCCCCCCCCACACACACATATATATATATATATATATATATATATATATATATATATGGGGTGTAACAGCAAACTAGTTCAAATCGTGTAACAGCATAATTGCCGATCCCACAAAATGTTTAATATCTAAAAAATCATTAAATTGATTCAGTTTCTTTTTTCCATGTTTTCAGATAAGACGTTTGGCCATTTAAATGAAAAATAGGACCTTGCTTCGTTAAGACGTCATTTGTAGCCGAGATGGTTAAAGCACGTCCGAATCTGGTCCTAGGGCGCATTTTCCTTCCTTCAGTTAGCGCATTTTGCTTAGCTGTGGTCACTCTTCTTCTCAATCTCGCAAATGTGGTTCTTGGTGACATTTAAGAAAGAAAGGGTGCAATGGCTTGCGGGTTTCTTTTGCACTGGAGATGCTAAGATCAACCCGTCCCTCCTCTCAGAATTTAAACCTACAAGAAAACCTACAAGACAGCAGGTGGTCGTAATTCAGTCTTCCTTCTCCTAGGCCAGCGATGGTATATAAACGCCGCACAAGTCCAGACTATATGTCCCTCCCTTTTCAGCCGTATTGAAAAGATCGAAAGGAATACATGTCATTATATTTGGGGACAGCTTGACTGAAGGAGTTGCCGGTAGGTTGTCGGTGTTGATAGCCAAATGCTTTCGTGACTCCATTCAAGGTTATCTGTTGGAACATAGTTCCATCGCCTTTTTCGTGCTTGGATATGACAGGCTGGCAGTGGAGGTTTAAAATCGGGGTTTTACTCCCTCTAGATAGACTGCCTTTCCGAGCCGTCGAACCCCATCTACCTGAGGCAGCTGGTTATGACGCGCTAGTTTTCCGCTTTCGTTCATTCTCCGGCTTGAAGCTGGACTTAGTTGTCAGAGGCTATTTGAAACGCATACCATGGAAGCATTTTCACAAACTTACCAGCTATATGTGCATAGATTTATAGTCACAACGTATTAGATTGCATCTAGACATATGGTTTTGTTGCCAATATTTCGCTCTCTCACGTTGTACCACATAGAAGCGTCTCATGATTTTATGTCCTGCGTCTGATATTCCGTAACTGTTATCGTCGCACAGAAATCTTCTATGTCTACATAACAGAATATCATCTTAGATGGTGAATATCTGTGCTTAAATGTTCATAGAACTACTCTGAAGATGGTTCATGTGAGCCCAAAGCTTAGCTCAAGGAACAGTCTAAAAAATATGCAAATGCTGGACAATTTTTGTCTTTATTTTCTCTCGAAATTAAAAGCATTATACGGGGATTAGAACAGCTCATGATCAAGCATAATAGAGTGATATTTAACAAGATGCTTAAATAATTATCTGCTGCCCCAATACACTATATATATATATATATATATATATATATATATATATATATATATATATATATATATATATTAGGTTGGTGCAAAAATAGTGACGTAATAATGTCGTTTTTTGACGTATTTTTTAACGTCAAAAACGACATTATTACGGCATTATTTTTTCACCAACCTAATATATATATATCTATCTATCTATCTCTCTCTCTCTCTCTCTCTCTCTATATATATATATATATATATATATATATATATATATATATATATATATATCATTGAATCCGACAGACAAGGTTTATTTACTTAGTTTTTTATACAATTTCTAATGCGATATAATTTTTTTTTTCTTTTTGGATGATAAATTATATAAAAACTATCCGAATGTTCTTTTTATTCGAGCACTTTCGGCTATACATTTAGCCATTTTCAAGGATTAAATATTTTAACTGTTAAATCAGAAATTGTTTGTTGTATGCATGTTTTATAAAACATTTTCATTTTTCAAAACACGGTCAAGATATTATGACCATGTTCAAAGTTAATATTATTAAATGTTGTTTTTTTGTTTTTTTAGGCTTCCATTATTTTTAACCTTTTTTTGCATGTTTTTTGTACACTTGTCTGTCGTATTCAATGAAATGTGAATGACAGAAAGATGCTGCCTAAGTACACAAATATATATATATATATATATATATATATATAGTTTAATTCCCAGATCAATTCTGTGGACAAGACAGATTGTTATAAAACGACAATTGGAAAAAAGATCTTAGATTTTGCCGACGCGTTTCGTCTTCCGACTTTTTCAAGGCAAAAATGAAATCGAAATGTTCTTGTTGTTATAGTTACATTAAAAAATCCAAATTTAAAAAGATAGACGCTTCTGTCTAAGCCTTTTTTTCTGGTAAATGTAAATTACATTTATACTAAGAAAAAAAAAAAATTATTACATTTATACTAAAAAAAAAAAAAAAAAAATCTCTTAGTATAAATATAATTTACATTAACCAGAAAAAAAGGCTTAGACAGAAGCGTCTATCTTTTTAAATTTGGATTTTTTAATGTAACTATAACAACAAGAACATTTCGATTTCATTTTTGCCTTGAAAAAGTCGGAAGACGAAACGCGTCGGCAAAATCTAAGATCTTTTTTCCAATTGTCGTTTTATTTATACCATATATATATATATATATATATATATATATATATATATATATATATATATATGTGTGTGTGTGTGTGTGTGTGTGTGTATGTGTACACATAGAGAGAGAGAGAAAGAGAGAGAGAAGTAGAGAGATAGAGACAGAAGAGGAGAGATAGGAGAGAGAAATTGAATAGAAAACGATTGAAAACGATATATTATCCACAATATAAGCGGTTTTATTTTAATACCTTGAGAGATATTTTTGGTTTTAAGATCTGATGAATTTTAACTTTGTATGATTTACATTTTTCAATTTCACAATTTTTCAAATATCTTTGGACATTTTCTCAGCCATAAACACAGTAAAAAGAACCATTATACATTGGCGACCATCTACATTGAAACAAATCTACCCACACTCAACGAAATAACATTTCAAACTAGTCACAACACTTTACCTTGCATCTAGATATATGGTTCTCTTGTTAATATTTTGGTCTCTCACGTGGTATGACGTCATAGAACCGCATCATGAATTTGCAACCTGCGTCTGCTATTCAGCGACCGTTATCGTCGCACAGCAATCTTTTTTGGCAGCATAAAAGAAAATCATCTTTCTTGGTGAATATCTTTGTTTAAATGTCCGTATAACCACTATAAAGCTTAGATCAAGGAACTGCATAATAAAAATTATCCTAATGTTGGACAATTTTCGTCTTTATTTGCTGCCGAAATTTAAGCAACCTTACGAAGTTTGGAACGGCACATGATCCAATATAATAGACATTCGTTGTCTTATATTAGGTTGGTGCAAAAATATTTTTGACGTATTATTTAACGTCAAAAACCGACATTATTTTTGCACCAACCTACTATTTTACAAACTAACTGAATAATGATCTACTGCCCCAATACACTTGATTTATATATAGGTTCTATTTGTAACTGTGTCTTATTTCGCTAAGAGTTTTTCAAACCATTGATCAAAAGCAGCAATAGGCTTTTTGAAGAAAGAGGCTTCAGGATCAATTATATGTCAATTCATTGTGAATTTCAAAGCGTCATGGATTTATTTGTCTTTGCGAAGAAAATCAATTTAGCAATATTCTCGCTTAACGAAACCCTGGATTATGTCTTTCGTAACATTATATTTATAATCGACTCTATATTCACACATTTGTCTTTTTCAACATAGTGAAAAGCTTTGGACAATCGATCGCCATCACACTGTTACTTGGAATTTGCGTTGAAATCATCACAGTATTTAGTATTGTTGAAATTACCGCTAACAATTTTTGTCAAGGATTTAAAAACTCTACGTTTCGTTCAATTTCGCAAACTAATCGATGACATTTGAAAAAGCTTATTTTTTTCGAGAAAAAACTTTGATAAAAACCCCACTTCGCGGTTTTTACGCATCGCAGTAAAACCAACAGTACTTTATACTCCATTACCTGTTTGCACGTCTCCCCACAAATTTTGTTTCGATTGGTTAATGTATGGATATTTTACAGTGTGTGACGGACTGACGAAAACAATAGAATTTGATAGATAGATAGATAGATAGATAGATAGATAGATAGATTGAAGGAACAGTCTGAGATAGATAGATAGATAGATAGATAGATATGACTAGACTGAGATAGATAGATAGATAGATAGATAGATAGATAGATAGATAGATAGATAGATTGTGTCCAAGTACACACTGCCCGACCGAGTGTTTGAACTCACAATTATATCTCACCAAATTCACGAACCGACGGACATCTGAATGTAAATTGTTTCAAAGAAAAATCCTTACATTTGCCTTGATAAAGTCCATCAGAGGATGAAACACGAGCATAGATAGATAGATAGATAGATAGATAGATAGATAGATAGATAGATAGATGGATAGATATGAATAAACTGAGATAGATAGATAGATAGATAGATAGATATGAATAGACTGAGATAGATAGATAGATAGATAGATAGATAGATAGATAGATAGATAGATAGATAGATATGAATAGACTGAGATAGATAGATATGAAGAGACTGATATAGACAGAGAGAGATGTAAGGAAACTGAGATAGATAGATAGATAGATAGATAGATAGATAGATATCAATAGAATGATACATAGATAGATAGATAGATATGAATAGAACTAGATAGATAGATAGATATGAACAGAACTAGATAGATAGATAGATAGATAGACAGAGAGATTAAAATAAAAAGAGATAGATTCATGAATACATATGAGATATATATATATATATATATATATATATATATATAGATAGATAGATAGATAGATAGATAAAATGAAATAAACAGAATTACATAGATAGATAGATAGATATGAAGGGGCTGATATAGATAGAGAGAGATGCAAAGAAACATAGATAGATAGATAGATAGATAGATAGATAGATAGATAGATAGATAAATTCCTACTATTGTCTTTATTTTTGTTGTAGTGCCGCCGGGCTATCCGGGTAATCTACCTAGAATTCTAAACTAAACCCTTTATTTAATCTAAAGTGTGTAGAACTTCCACTGTTCATATCTAGAGATATATTATCCAATTTTTAAGTTTAGTACAATTACCTCGCAGTATTCAGTATTGTTGAAATTATCGCTAGCATTTTTGTCGAGATTTACAAACTCTACGTTTCGCTCAATTTCGCAAATCAATCCATGAAATTTGAATAAACTGCTTTGTTTCGAAATAAAATACTTTGAAAAAACCCTACTTCGCGGGTTAATAATTTCGAAATTTAATTCATAGGACTTCATAGTAAATAATATCTTTTAAGAAAATTTCGTTTTTATTTTTTTTAACAGCGAAAAAAAATTCTTTGGATTTCTTACTCTTGAGCATGCTACGTACAACTGGCCATGCGTAATTATTTCTTTCTGGAGCAAAACTCCACCTTTATGAAGCATCTAGCCTTGTGATTTGTTTATAGTTATCGCAAAAGCAGGGCGAATTGAAAATTGGATTCCTGTACATATATATAAAAAAAAAATTCAAAGAAAACATTAAAAAAAACAATATTGAATTTCTGATAAATAAGTATTTGTTGTTTTAATCATTAAATTATTTTTTTAAATAGTGTGAGTATTTAGTATGTTAAAAAATAAAAACTTTCAATTTTTCCAAAAATTTCAATAAAAATTTATTGTAATATGCTACGTCCCCTAGTCAGATGAATTGTACTTTTCACAAAGTTCTCTACAAAATTTGGTTTCGATCAGTCAGTATATGCCTATTTTAGAGGGTGTGTCGGACGGACTGACGGAAGTGACAGAATTTTATATATAGATTTACTATTTAAATTTTGATAATTAAAATTGAAAACGCCATGAGAATGCAGTACTTTGTGATCATAGCGAACGTTAGAAATTCATTAGTGACCTCTTTAACGGAGCATGCATTATTTAAATATATATATATTTATTTCTTTTGCTCTTGTTCGTTTAAGTTTATTGGCATCGCTAAGCCCAGATCAAAGAACTCTGTGAAAACTCCAGGAAGAAGAGAAATAAATCCATACGAATATTAAATGTGTTCGAGAGATTTAAAAGTTTCCAACCAATAAGAAATCAACAATTACACTGTCTAGGAAGTACATTTCAAGAGAGAGACATATAAAACATCCGCCATCATATCCAGGTCAGGCTGCCCTTGCAAGATCAGCACAGGTGGAGACCGTAATATGCATGAATAAGTCTCTGAATATCCTAATTACAGAAACTACAGGTAGCACATAACAAAGGTACTCTCAAGGTACATGCAGTGTCAGAAAGAGACTGCTTAAGTTGTATTTTTCTCCAGGGAATAACCAGGGGAAGCTCACTACTATTAAAAATTGAGAGATAGATAGATATGAAGAGGGTGATATATATATATATATATATATATATATATATATATATATATATATATATATATATATATATATAGGGAGAGAGAGAGAGATCCAGAGAGAGAATATATATATATATATATATATAGATAGATAGATAGATAGGAATAGTCTGAGATAGCTATGAATAGACTGAGATAGATAGATAGATAGATAGATAGATAGATAGATAGATAGATAGATTCATTCAACTCCTGTCGGAGGACGAATATTTTCTCTGAAAATTTCTCGGATATTCAGACCGGTAAATGTTGTTTAATACTGTTTATTATAAAACAGACCATTTACTTAAATATTTGTATCTATAAAAAGAATGTATAAACATTTCATAATATATATATATATATATCCAAACGTAATGAGAACGAAGATGGTAGCCATACCTGGTCTTCACCTGTCGAGATACATGTGCATCGAAACAAGAATGCACCTTTTGTACTGAGTAAGTTGTTTTTATCCGTATGCAAAGACTTATCCAAACGTGACCATGTTTAAACGGAACGCTGATGATATAAAACTTTCAGTTATCTGTTTGGATAAGTCTTGTTCTTATGTCCATCGTCTTTGTCATGTTGAATTGATAATGTTAATTATATTTTATGAATATGTCCTGAAGATGGTTTATTAGACCGAAACATCCGACGTTGACATTATATTAACATTAAAACAGCATAATTGCATATAAGGATTTTTGTTTGTTTTTTCCGTATATTTTTCTTCATACTGTCGGATCTATATCCAAATATTTGCTTACATATATATATATTTATATATATATATATATATATATATATATATATATATATATATATATATATATATATATATATATTAATATATTAAGAAATGGACAAAGTCCGACAATTTATTTATTAAAGACATTTTAAAAAAATAAAATAAAAAGAACGTTAAACATAAAAATGTCTTTAATAAATAAATTGTCAGACTTTGTCCATTTCTTAATGTATGACGTCATTTCTTTACATTTGATACGCCATGAGCAGTTATGAATGTACGAGATTCATGGAAGATTGAAGTTTATAAGCAGTAAATTCGACCTTGCCAACCGAACGATCCTTTGTGGCCGAGCGGTTAGGCACGTCAAGCTAAATGACGGTATAGGATGCAGGTTCGAATCCTGTCAAAGGACGAACATTTTCTATGAAAATTTCTCGGATATTCAGGCCGGTAAATGTTATTTAATACTGTTTATAAACAGAGCATTTACTTAAATACTTGTATCTATAAAAATATCGTTAAACATAAAAATATCTTTAATATATATATATATATATATATATATATATAAGGTCTTGTTAAAGGTATGCCCCTTTATTTGTTGCGTAGCCTCTCGGATAGACCAGTCACTGAAGACATCTGCGTCGAGATTTTGGTGCTAATTAACAACGACTGCAGGAAGTTGTATAGCCAATTACACGCGAACATGTGCTTTATATAATGCTGTCAGTTAAGATGGTGTGTCGTCTATTGTTTTTAAGTTAATGTAGATAAACGCGCGAAGAAAGTGGCCGAAAGCATACTTTAAGCAGCGTAAGCCAGAATATTACTTAAGAAATTCGAAAAACTGGAAAACAAAAAGGAAAAGGGTAAATTGATATTAGAAAGTCAGAAGCTTATCGGATTTTTGGTTATATTTTTTTTTCTGGGAATATCCTTGTCTAATGGAAAGGTTCCTGAAAGCATAATGAAAGAATGGAATGGAGCATTACATATCAAATTCAAGAAGAAATTGTTCGAAAGTTGATGCCAATATCTAGATAGCACTTAATAGTAATATTATGTAATATGCTTGCAATCTATCTATCTATCTATCTATCTATCAATCTATCTCAGTTTACTCATATCTATCTATCTATTTATCTATCTCGATTTCGTTATTTATCTATCTATTAATCTAGCTATATATCTATCCATCTCAGTCTGCTCATTATTCCTTTCCATTTATCTCAATTTCATTATCTATCTATCTATCTATCTGCTCATTATGTATCTATATGTCTGTCTCATTCTACACATATCTATCTATCTATATCAATCTGCTCATATGTATGTATGTATGTATGTATGTATGTATCTATCTCTCTCATTCTTTTCATATCTATCTATCTATTTATCTATTGCGTCTGTTAATGTCGTTCTCTATCTATCTATCTATATATCTATCTATCTATGTCTGTCTATATCTATCTTTTTTTGTATATATATATATATATATATATATATATATATATATATATATATATATATATATATATATATATAAGTGAACATAGAAGTCAACTCTTAGAGGCAACAGTCTGTTTCATGCTATATGCAATCGTCAGGCCACGTAGCCTGATGATTGCATATACCATGAAACAGACTGTCGCCTCTAAGTGTTGACCTCTATGTTCACTTTTATATTTACACAAACTCTATCTCTGATATTGAGCACTTTATCCCATAAATATAACACACCTTAAGACTATATTTCTTCATATATATATATATATATATATATATATATATATATATATATATATATATATATATATATATATATTACAATGGGGGAAAACAGTATTTCATCCTCTGCTGATTTTCTGAGTTTGCCAGCCCACCAAAATAGGAACAGTCAATAAGTTTCAGGGTAGGTCCGTCTTGAAAGTGCGAGATAGAATATTATAAGAAATTCAAAAAAGTCACCATATATTAATATTTGAACATTTCTTTCATTTTTCTTGAACTAATAAGCGTTTCATCCCATAGCAAATCATTACTCAGTATTTGGTGAAGAAACCCTTGTTTGCAAGTACAGCAGCCAGATGTTTCCTGTAGTTGTTTACCAAGTTTTTACAGATCGCAGAGGGGATTTTCGCCCACTCCTCTTTGTAGATCCTCTCCAAATTCTTAAGGTTTGTAGATTGTCATTGGGCAACTCGAAGCTTCACCCACTCCACAGATTCTCTAAAGGATTAATGTCCAGAGATTGACTAGGTCACTCCATTACCTTAATCTGCTTCCTTTTCAGCCACTCCTTTTTAGGTTTCGCCATATGTTTTGGGTCATTGTCCTGCTGGAACACTCATCTGTGACTCATCTCCAGTATCTTGGCTGAGACAAGGAGGTTTTCATTCAAGATTTCCCCGTACTTGGCCCCATCCATGTTTCCCTCGGCCCAATGTAGCAATGTTTCAACCGCCATTGTTGGGATGGTGTTTTCGGGGTCCAAGTCAGCTTTTTTCCTTCCAAACACTGCGAGTCGATTTGATGCCAAAAAGCTCAATTTCATTCTCGTCTGACCACAGCACTTTCTCCAAATCCAACTCTGAATCATCCAGGTACTCATTCTAAAACTCGTGCTTTCTTGATTATGAGCACCTTGCTGGCACTACATGATTTCAGTCCATTTTGACATCGTGTGTTACTAACGGTCATCTTGGTGAATGTGGTCCCACCTGCCTTGAGATCACCAACAAGCACTTGTCGCGTAGTTCTGGGTTGCTTCCTCACCTTTCTCATCATCAGGTTCACTCTACATTGAGAGATCTTGTGTGGAGCTCCAGACTGAGGGCGATTGTTAGCTATTTGGTGTTTCTTTCATTTTCTTATTATCACACCAACGCCTATCTTCTTGCCAATCATCTTGTAGCCCATTTCAGTCGTGTGCAGAAATACAATTTTGTACGGGATGTTCTTAAACAATTCTTTCTTCTTGAACATTGTGGGAGATTAGATTCTGATTCATTGAAGTATTCTGAGAACTAGTGTCTTTTATACAGGTAATGAGTACTTGATTAGGAGTAATAATTAAGTAATAGGACTAGTCTATCCTGGTCACAAAACCGGTCTGTGTGGCCTGAATCATTGCAGGTTGGTAGGGAGTGAAATATTTATTTTTTCAATAAAAATGAAATAAATTAATATAATGAGATTAAGTGCTCAGAGTGATCGCTGAAATCCTTGTTTAAGAAAATAAAAAGAAAAAAGAATACTTGTACTTAGAATTGGAAAGATGGCCTGGGGAATTTGACACGCAAATGGAGGGAGAGTAATAGAATGATTCAGATTAGTTGTGTGTAAATGCAAGGCAGGATAGGAAATGGAAAATATAGTATAAAAAGAGGGATAAGAGCTAAAATGGATAGAAAGTTGGAGAGAGCCATGAGATCAAATGTCCGCTCATTGCGCGTAGATAAAAAATAAATTTGCTTTTCCATTACACGCACACACACACACACACACACACACACACACATATATATATATATATATATATATATATATATATATATATATATATCCGATAATAGCAGAAAATTAAAGTAAAATATTTTAGCGCAAAAAAACGAAAATTATCACGGCCGGGGAGACGCTCTCTTACGGGTCGTCCCACCATCATGCTGTATCAACATCATGAAGTTCCATGAGAATGCTAAAAGCTACACTCATCTTGTTACAAAAGGGCTCTTGACACATCTTGAGGAACTACAGAAAGTTGAAAAAAGAATTGTGTCAGTCTTTGTGGTGGACACTCATTTGCGCAAAATTTGTCGATCCACAAAAAACACCGTCATAAAATCGTTGACGTCCCTGGGAATTAAACCACAGAATCATTAAAGACAAAGGCTTCTTCATGTGGGACAAACTGTTACACACGCCTACCGACTTTGAAGCCGTTAACATCTGTGATCTTATAATAAAATATCTTATAATGAGGACCGAATATCAAGGCAGGTGTATGACAAATATTTCAGTATATGAGGTCCCTCCTCAGATTGTCGAAGAATTCTTGGCTGCATATCTGTGCCAATTTGGCCAGATTCTCAGCGCTTTCTCTTACGATCTGACCGGGGGATGGCGCTTTGAATTAATGATAGATCGTAAGGCCTTCGTCTCCCTCCCCACCTGCCTGGAGGGCCAGAAGATGCCGATCATAGTAACAGGTCGAAGACAGGCTTGCTGGAAGTGTGTACAGACTGGTCACCTGTCCTCTTCCTGCTGAGAGATGAAGGCTTCTAGAGTTATGGGTCCCGCCGTTACAAATCCCCCTTGGGCTGAGTCTGTGGTTTCCATCTCGCGTGTAATGGGCAGGGTTAGGGTTAGGGTTAGGGTTAGGGTTACCCTAAACCTAATCCTAACAATCGGGTCCGGTGTGGTAAAACCCCCGGTTGAATCCCTCTCACGGCCCTCATTTCATGAAAAGCCTTTGCCCGTCGCTAATACGATTGTGGAGGAGGAGAATGAGGAATAGCAGGTTGTTGGTAAGGCTGAAGGGAAGCTCCGGGCAGCGGATCCTCGTCCCAATGAATCTCTAAGGGGAAACAACACAAACAGTCCAACCCCCTCTCCCAGTCGTAAGGGTGGCTCTCCGACGAGCGATTCGGAAAACAACAAAACCAAAGGAAAAGTATGAGCCATCGTTTGAGAAAGCAGAAAAATTGCGGCAACTGAAAGATTCTCTCAATCCTAAAAAAATCTGGCACTTCCCCGTCAGCTAAACGAACACATTATGATCCCTCCTCCAGTCCTAAGGTCCTAACCTCCATTTATCACAAAAATGACAACATTTAAAAAGACCCCATCACAGTTTCACTTGCGAAAGACCACTATCGCTATTAAACCCAAACCATTCCCTGTCAAAACTCCCGCAGCTACACCGAAAAAGACTGACAATTCCAAACGGCAAAGAAACCCATCACCAGAAAACATAGATCTTTCTTTTAGATTTTTGGGTAGTTTTTGTACTAGTGAGCCAATCAAAATGAGCTGACTCATTTTATAGTTCACCAATAGAAGCGTTAACCAATCAGAAAGCTCAAAATATTCAATGTGACGTGTATAAAGGCAGCCATTTTGTTTTTTCTCCCAAATTATCTTCACTGGCAACCTGATATCAAAGACGTAAAGAATTAACAGCCGCTACTTTCTCCGAATCTACACTGGCAACCTCTGATATTAAAGAGATTACGGACTTCACTGGATTCCATATTCAGAGACTACGGCAAACATGGTCAACATTGGTTATAAGCCCAGGTTACGACTGTATTTTGACGGAAACGAAACCAAGTACGAATTATGGGAAACGAAGTTCTTAGGCTATCTTAGAATACAAAAACTTCATGACATCATTCTTTGCCAAGATGACCAGAAAGAAGATGATGATTTTATGGAAAGAAATGCAACCGTGTTTGCCGAATTAATACAATGCCTGGATGATAGGAGTTTGTCTTTAATAATGATAGAAACGAAGGACAACGGATGTGCAACCATACGAATATTGCGCCAACATTACTTGTTAAAAAATAAGCCTAATATTATTGCTTTATATACTGAACTAACCGCGTTAAGAAGACGAGAAAATGAATCTGTAACAGATTATATTATACGAGCTGAGAATGTCACAAACGCCTTAAAATGGCAGGTGAGACTATCTCAGAGGGGCTGCTAATAGCTATGGTTTTAAAGGGATTACCACCGACATTCAAACCATTCACGACAGTCATAACTCAAAAAGATAAAAAGTTAACTTTCACTGAGTTTAAAATTGCGTTACGTAGTTATGAAGAAACTGAAAAAATGTGTACCCACCAAAATCAAAGAAATAACGTAATACAGCTGAGAACGTCATTTAAAAAATTCAGAAAACCAGTCCCTCAAACCTATCAGACTAGGAATTATGATATTAAAAACAAGGAGCTTAAGAACAATTGTTACAACAACAACAACAACAGGAACAATAATAATAGAAAATCAAATATCATCTGCTTTCGTTGTGGAAGAGCCGGGCATGTACGTGCGAAATGTCAATTTTATACAAGGAATGATTTTTGTAAAAATGTAAAAACTTTTTGGAATGAGCGAACATATGCCTTTTCGTTTCGGTTGGATACTATACCCAATAGTTATAATTCTTCCCTAGTCGATACGGGTGCGACAAATCATGTAATTACAGGTGAAACACAATTTATTCATTTTGGCCCCAACTTCGAGCCTGGTTCCCATTTTATCGAGTTAGCTGACGGGACCAGAGCTAATAATTTAGTTTTAAAATGAGGCGTTGCCTGTATTTATTTACGATATACTAAAGGAAATATTTGTAAATGTTTATTAAAAAGGACTTTATATATTCCTAAATTTAAACAAAATATTTTCTCGGTTCAGTCTGCTGTTAGAACTGGCGTTAAAGTTAATTTTCATCGAGACAATTCAAAGCTAATATACCCAGATGGAACTGAATTCAATATACAACAAAATGGACGTATGTATTATTTGAAAAAGTATTAAGTCTGTGAAGACAGCCACGGACGACTTAAGAACTTGGCATAAAATTTTAGGCCACTGTAATAATTCGGATGTTAAAAAATTACAAGAACACGTCACTGGAATGAAAATTACATTTCCAAAGGGCTTGCAATATTGTGACACGTGTATTAAAGGGAAAATGACGAAATATAGAAATCGGGGTCGGATCCCAAAAGTAACAGATATCTTGTTCAGAGTTTATTGCGACTTAGCGGGTCCAATTTCACACAATGGGTATCGACACCTATTTATATGTATTAAACTGTGTTGACGAATATTCAAGACTTATTATGATATATTTTCTGAAAAATAAATCTGATACCCTACAAGCTACAAAAATCTATTTATCCGATATCTCCCCGTATGGAAAAGTTAAAATAATTAGAACAGATAATGGTGGAGAATTTACTTCAGATGATTACGAAATAAATGAAGGCATTAAACATGAGAAAACTTGTTCTTATTCACCACACCAGAACGGAATCACTGAACGTAGTTGGCGGACGCATTTCGAAATGGCTAGATGTTTGTTAATAGAATCTAAGTAATTGATGTAATATCTGTGACATTGACTGTTGCTATTCGGTGCAGTTTGTCTCGAAGAACTATCAAGAATCCATAAATTCTGTCAATTCCGAACGATGGATGGCTGCTATGCAAAAAGAAATGGAATCCCTAGTATCAAATGATACTTTTGAATTGAAAAAGGCCCCAGATGATAAAAATATTATCGGCAGCCGTTGGGTTTATACTCTAAAGCGAACTGAGGATGGATCGCCAGTGTATAAGGCTTGTTTTGTAGCTAAAGGATTCTCGCAGATATACAGGGAAGATTATGTAGAAACATTCAGTCCAACAACAAACATGACAACAATTAGAATTTTGATGCAAATGGCCGCACATTATGGTATGGATATACACCATATGGATATTAAAGCAGCGTATTTAAATGCTCCGATTGACTATGAAATATACATAGAACCGCCAGAAGTTGATAATTATATATAGAAACTCAAAAAGTCACTATATGGACTCAAGCAAAGCGGAAGGACGTGGAAAAAATTAATCCATTCCTATTTAATTGAACACCAATTTGAATCCTCCAAAGTTGACCCATGTCTGTACACAAGAATAATTAATAATGAAATATTAGTAATTCTGATTATTTGGGTCGACGATATGTTAATTGCTTCAAAATGTGAAGCTGCTCTATTAAAAATTAAAAATTCCTTAAATATAAGGTTTAAAATGACTGATTTGCGTCGACTATCATGGTTTCTTGGTATACAGTTCGAATTTAAGGACAACACTATTATAATGAATCAATCCAGATACATAAAAAACTCTTATCTAAATTCAGCATGCAAAATTGTAAAACACGAATTACTCCATGTGAAATGGATTTAAACACAATTATGAATAATGAAGATGGTATAGCGGCGTGTGAGAAAGAATATAGAACATTGGTTTGAAGTCTTATTTACGTCATGACATCAACCAGGCCAGATAACTTCTATACGGTTACTAAGTTGTCCCAAAACTTAAATAAACCGGGGACTGTGCATTTAACAAGAGCTAAGCAAGTATTACGTTATTTAAAGGGAACTAAGAATCAGTGCCTGGTATTTTGACAATCAGAAAAACCATTAAAATTGGAAGGATTTTGTGATGCAGATTGGGCCAACTCACCAGATCGTAAGAGTATAACAGGTTATTGCTTTAGATTGGCAAAAGATAATCCAATGATTAGGTGGAAATCTAAGAAACAGGGAATGATTTCACTTTCTACTTGTGAGGCGAAATATGTTGCATTGTCGCAAGCAACACAAGAGGCTATTTTTCTTAAATTGCAAATAAAAACAATGACAACACTGATAATAAGTAAGCCTGTAACTATTTACTGCGACAATCAGGCCGGTATTGCTTTGGCTAAAAATCCAATAATACATCAAAGATCAAAGCATATTGATATTAAATATCAATTTGTTAGGGATCAGGTACAAAAGAAAACAGTACAAATTGAATATGTTCAATCGGAAAATGACGTGTCGGATTTGTTTACAAAGCCAATTACAAATTGAAATTGGGGTCTTTTATACCTGCCATATTTGGTACTGACCTATAAGGTCCTTATTAGTCCTGGGAAAGACGTCAAACAGCATCCATTAAGTCTCTCTAAGGTCCTTATTAGTCCTGGGCAAGACGTAAAACTGCATCCATTAGTTATTGACTTTGGTATGAATATAAATCCTTAGTTTCGGGGTATAAACGTAAATAGTTCTACTTTTAGCCCAATCCTCCTCAATGACACTCAGAATCACTCTGACACGGAGTGATGGTGACTGTTTTAATGGGTCCCAGCTATGGGTAAAATAACATTTTTTTTCCATTTTTTTGTTGTAATCACAACTCAAATTTATAATATCGTTGTTAATTTTTATTAACCTGAAGTACTTAACAGTGGACAAAATGATATAATTAATTTTTGTGGATATTAATTTTCTTTAAGAAAAAAAATTGATGAATATTAAAAAAAAAATTACTTGATTATCTTTATTCGGAAATTGTTTACAAAACAACGTAATATACCAAGCCACGATAAAATCACCAAATAATGAAGAAAAAGTATACATAGGAGTAACTGAAGGACCCTGGAAACAAAGAAAATATACACACAAAACATCTTTCACAAATAGTAAATATGCAAACAGTACAATGCTTTCTAAGTATATCTGGG
>OZ010575.1:13542710-13647710 GCA_963932145.1 Acanthosepion lycidas
ATAGATAGATAGATAGATAGATAGATAATGAAAAGACATACATACATAGATAGATAGATAGATAGATAGATAGATAGATAGATAGATAGATAGATAGATAGATGAACAAAGATAAGATATCAATGGATATGATGGTTGCACATATATAGAGTTTGGTACATACGGATGCAAAAGGAACTACTTTCACTCTGTCTCATATTACATACGTATACACACGTCCTTATATATATATATACATATATATATATATATATATATATATATATATATATACACATGACTTTATATATATGTGTGTGTTTGTGTGCATGTCTATGTGTGCATGTCTGTGTGTGCATGTGTGTGTGTGTATAACATAACGATGGACATCTTCATGAAATATTTCCAGCTGTATATGTATCGATTGCAGTCCTTCACCACATTTGCATGTGGCATGCCTCTGGAAGCATCTCAGCTGCTCAGCTGCTGTATATCCATTTGTTTATCACAGCATCTTACAACCCCAACGATGTAAATGTCTTTTAGGCTCTCACCAAATTCTTTTGTCGGCTCCTTTTGATCTCATTTGAACTGCCTACAAAGAACCACGCACACCTGAAACGCTTTTCGGAATATCGCTATCAAACCATTTCTGTCACACTTTCAATATATATATATATATATATATATATATATATATATATATATATGCACAGAGACACACACATATATATATATATTTATTAATTTATTTATGTGTGTGTCTGTGTGTACATATGTATTTTATGTGTGTGTGTGTGTTGTCAATATGTAAGACAAAGTGATAACTTTACTTTGACATCTTTCAAGCAATGAAAGGACTTCATCAGAAAAATCATTCTATTTCACAATCTTCTTTTTTAAGTGTTCTGTCCTTTCGGCAGAAGGCGATCATGGCTCTCCATACCTTGTAGTTCTATCTTTTTGCTATTTCTCCCAGACCCTGTTCTGCCAACCACTTGCTCAAACTCTAAGACCTCATCGTTGCTCACACGCTCGATCCATGCTATTCTTAGCATCCTCGTTGAGTACCACACTTCTTCTGCCTCAAGTCTCTTCTTCATTTTTGAGGAGATGGTCCAAATTTCAGCTGCCTCTTCCTGATGATAATTATAAGTTTCTTCTTTGTTTGCATCCTCTCGAAAACATCATTGTCTCCCATGGTATCCTTAGCATCCTTCTGTAGAACAATACCACAGTTGCTTCGAGTCTCTTCTTAATCACAAACGTAAATCTTTATTAACAAGACATGAGTCAGTTCTAACCAAAAATTCCTGGCATATCTAGTCTGGAGCTGCACAGTCCTTACTTTGCAACTCTAAGAAAGCTATTAATTGACTATGTGGGCGATGAATTCTTTTAAAATCTGCAGCTCTTTCACCACAAACGATACCTCGCAGGCCTGTTATTAGTGTATTATTTTTATCATGGTAAATGTTTAGCCGGGTTATATTCTTTAATTACGCCAATTCAAACCGTTCCATCTAGGTTCCACCGTACCCCATACACACTGGTAAGAACAGTCCTGGGTGAGACGATAAACTACATCCTCGTCCTGGGTAAGACGATAAACTACATCCTCGTCCTGGGTAAGATGACAAACGACGTCTAACAGCAAGGCCTATGATCAGAAGATTTTGAGGAGCGTGGAACCACCTCTTAATTGCTGGTGTTCCCAGGCTCACCCTGACCCGGGGTGGTAGCACCTGTTTGAGTCTCAGCTATGTGCAAATACTTAACTCCCAAACTAGGGTTAAAACACTATGAAAGTGTTGTGGATTCCGAGATGAAATTCGGTCTCCAATGAATGACAAAAGAAATAAAGATAAGAAATTAAATGTATTTACACAATAATAAAAAGGGTAATTCTGTTAGTAAATCCAGGAACGCGGTTAGTCGTAATAATAATGATGATAATATTAATAATAATAATAATAATAATAATAATAATAATATATATATATATATATATATATATATATATATATATATATATATATATATATATATATATATATACAGTCTCGAAGTAGGGCTTCCTTAGAGTCTACGTGCTTGTAACTGTGACTTCTACAAGAGGTTACCTCACACTATTACTCTACATCCAAATCAATCACAATCTCTGCTCACTGTTCCAATCTCGCTATCTCTGTATATTCTGACTGACTCTGGGTATTTAAAGGCAGCAGTCCAAGTAACACCCTGGTCGTGTCCATATATATGAAAAAGTGTGGACCCCATAACAGAAAGTTTAATTATACGTTTTACTACCAGCAATTCTATTTTGCAAATAAATTACCAGCAAAAATTTTTGAAGAAATTATACATTATAACCAGTAAAAAAAAAAAAAGTTACCAGTAATGCATTTTGGGGAAAATTCCAGTAATACACTTTTGAAGAAAAAGTATTACCAGAAATACATTTTTAAAAAAAATTACTAATAATAGATTTTTTGAAGAGAAAATATTACCTGCAGTACATTTTTGAAGAAAATAATATTACCAGCAATAAATATCTTGTCGGCATTACATAACCCATTGAGGTGTTGCTATGCCGCAAAACAAAACAAGCGAAACCAAACAATTGGTAAGAAGACAATATCACTCCTATAGCATTTTTTGAGAACCGACATTTTTTGTAACAGACTCCTGCGAGAATGCTTCCCCGATCTTAACCCCTTCAAGACTCAGGTAAATCCTTGCATATTATATATATCCCGAAATTCGCCTTCATACGTCCACCCAAAAGCCCACTTCATTAAATTTCTTCTGTGCGTGTCTCTTCTGCTTTATATTGGTTGAAAGCTTAGTAAATAAAAGAAAAAAAAAACTGTTGATGTTGATTTAAATATATCACTGTAAAAATTAGATTTCTAACTCAACATCTTTTGAATTATTTTATTCAAGATATGTTCAAATCATATTTGCTTCAATATTTATTAAAAAAATATTCCGATAACTCATCAGTTCTCAAGTAGGCATCGATGCAGACGTGACTACCTTTTACCACGCCTATTCTGGGTATAACGATAAACTACATCCGCGTCCAGGATAAGACGATAAACTACGTCCAACAGCAAGGCCTCTGATCACAAGGCTTTGAGGAGCGTGGAAACACCTCTTATTGCTAGTGTTCCCAGGTCCACCCTGACCCTGGGTGGTAGCACCTGATAGGGTCCCAGCTATGGGCAAATAGTTAACCACAAAACTGAAGTAAAAAAGCCTTATGAAAGTGTAAAAATAGGTTTTAATACCATAAACACTTTGTAAAAAATCATTACCAGAAATAAATTTTTGAAGAAAAACGAAATTACCAGCAATACATTTTTAAAAATAATATTACCAGCTATACACTTTTTAGGGACAAAATATTACCAGATTTTTGACAAAACAAATATTATCAGGAAAAAAAAAAGTTGTCGGCATTAAAAAAAAGATGTCAACAACAATTAACAAGGAAATAAGTGTGAACAGACGTGATATCTTGCGGTTAAATAAAAGCCCACAGACCCGATATATTGCGGGGCAATAAAAGCCTACAGACCTGATATCTTGCGTGGAAAAAAAAGCCAACAGACGTGATATCTTGGGGGAAATAAAAGCCAATAGACCTGATATATTGCGTGGAAATAAAAGCTTACAGACATGATATCTTGCGGGGAAATAAAAGCCAACAGACGTGATATCTTGCGGAGAAATAAAAGCCCACAGACCGGAAATCTTGCAGGGAAATAAAAGCCAATAGACCTGATATACTGCGTGGAAATAAAAGCCTACAGACCTGATATCTTGCGGGAACATAAAAACCAACAGACGTGATATCTTGCGGAGAAATAAAAGCCTACAGACCGGAAATCTTGCGTGGAAATAAAAGCCTACAGACCTGATATCTTTCGGGGAAATAAAAGCCAACAACTACAACTATTACTACTACTAGACCTTGCTCTAGGATGTAGGTTATCGTCTTACCCAGGACGCGGATGTAGTTTACCGTCTTAGTCAGGACGGAAAAATGATAACATCTCTCATAATAATAACGACAGTAATTAATATAATTTTAAGAATTCTCACATACTACTACCTCTACTACAAGGACAACTATTACTATTACTAGACCTGATATCTTGCAAAGAAATAAAAGCCAATAGAACTGATATCTTGCGGGGAAATAAAAGCCTATAGACCTGATATCTTGCAAATAAATATAAGCCAATAGACCTGATATATTGCGCGGAATTAAAAGCCGACAGACTTGATAACTTGCAGGGAAATAAAAGCCAACAGACGTGAAATCTTGTGGAGAAATAAAAGGCTACAAACCGGAAATCTTGCAGGGAAATAAAAGCCAACAGACCTGATATCTTGCGGGGAAATAAAATCCAAGAGACCTGATATCTTGCGAGGAAATAAAAGCAAACAGACTTGATATCTTGCGGGGAAATAAAAGCCTACAGGCCGGAAATCTTGCAGGGAAATAAAAGTCAACATACCTGATATATTGCGGGGAAATAAAAGCCTACAGACCTGATATCTTACGGGGAAATAAAAGCCAACAGACCTGATATCTTGCAGGGAAATAAACGCTAACAGACCAGATACCTTGCCGGGAAATAAAAGCCAACAGACCTGATATCTTACGGGGAAATAAAAGCCAATAGACCTGATATCTTACGGGGAAATAAAAGCCAACAGACCTGATATCTTACGGGGAAATAAAAGCCAATAGACCTGATATCTTACGGGGAAATAAAAGCCAACAGACCTGATATCTTACGGGGAAATAAAAGCCAACAGACCTGATATCTTACGGGGAAATAAAAGCCAATAGACCTGATATCTTACGGGGAAATAAAAGCCAACAGACCTGATATCTTACGGGGAAATAAAAGCCAACAGACCTGATATCTTACGGGGAAATAAAAGCCAATAGACCCGATATCTTACGGGGAAATAAAAGCCAACAGACCTGATATCTTACGGGGAAATAAAAGCCAACAGACCTGATATCTTACGGGGAAATAAAAGCCAACAGACCTGATATCTTGCCGGGAAATAAAAGCCAACAGACCTGATATCTTACGGGGAAATAAAAGCCAACAGACCTGATATTATCATAAAAGACACGAAATTCAGGAAGTGTTTGCTTATTGACATTGAGAATGATATGCTGTAAAACAAACCAAATTAAACCAAACCATTTGCTCCTGTCTTAATAGTAAATCTAGCATCGCTGACAAAGTTAACCTGGCCGTTGGTGTCGAGAAGGACCTCCAATCCGTGGTAGACTGGGGCGGAAAATGCCTTGTAAATTTAAACGTCTCTAAATCGAAACTATTTACCCACCATAAACTTCAACTTTACGACAGTGTCTCACTTCGCCTTCTTTGTTTCAGGTTTTCCATTGACCTGAGGTGGAATCAATAGCTACATCCACGGCAATGAAAGTTTCTTCTCTGTGTCGCGCCAGAAGGTTTTTCTCGTCTGACACCATCATTCAAATCTACAAATCTACCATTCGTCCTTTCATTGAATACTGTTGCCATATATGGTCTGGAGCCCCGACTGTTCATCTTGAGGTCCTCGACAAAATCCAGAGACGGATATGCAATGTGATAGGTCCCGATCTGGTATCTCGTCTACAGTCACTTTCTCACAGACATGATGGGGCTACTGCTCAGACTAACTATTTTCTTTCATTATGTCTAATAAAATTATTAATAATAGAAGGAGTAGAAGAAAAAAATGATGATGAGGATGATGATGATGGTCTCTTATCTAATAAATAATAATAATAATAATATATTGATCATAACAAGCACAATAATAGCAAGTAAGTGTTCTTTTAAATAATAATAATAAGAAGAAGAAGAAGAAGAGGAAGATTGGTTTTGGTTTGGTTTGGTTTACGGCATATCAACACCTCAATGGGTTAATTAGTGTCGACAATGATTTTATTGCTGTTAATATTTTTTCTTCAAAATAAATTGCTGCTAATAATTTTTTTACAAAGTCTTTCTAGTATTAAAACTTATTTTTCGCATTGAGTTTTGACTCCTTCTGGTTAACTATTTACCCATAGCTGGGGCCCTAACAGGTGCTACCACCCCGGATCAGGGTCAACCTGAGAACACCAGAAATTAAGAAATGGTTCTAAACCCCTAAAAATCTGATCAAAGGCCTTGCTCTTGGATGTAGGTTATCGTCTTACCCAGGACGCGGATGTAGTTTACCATCGTAGTCAGGACGGAAAAATGATAAGGTCTCTCATAATAATAACGACAGTAATTAATATAATTTTAAGAAGAATTCTCACATACTACTACCTCTACTACAAGTACAACTATTGCTACTACTACTACTACTACTACTACTACTACTACTACTACTAATAATAATAATAATAATAAGTAAAATCAATGACATAACTCTTACAGTATGTTCAACAGTTAAGAGAAGAATGCGATTTAAGAAAAGAAAAAGAAAAAGAAAAAAACTTAGTATTTGAAAATGTTAGACAATATTTCGACAGTATGTCTACCTTCTTCAGTTTATATTTAAACCTTTGAGTCCTGCGTTCCTGAAAAGTTTTAACCCTCTTGACTGAACTACTGGGTTAAATTTTGCGAATAATGTAATGTTTCACTGTAGATATAAAAATAGTTACAAGTGTTTACCCGCCAGGTGGCTGGACATTACGTCATTTTGCTCTACTACTAGTAAAGACGTGGTCAGGGCTTAAATAGGCTTAAACAATTTCTTTTCAGGTATAAAAATATATAAATGCGCGAAAAAATGTAAGTCATTGTACAATCGTCGCTTTGCTAGAATTGTAATGAAACAAACGGCTGTACTGGTAATCAACACGTCAAAATGAAAACAGAGGGGTCTTGCAAATAGGACACTTAAAATTACGCACTGGCAAGATGGTACTACAAATAATAATAATAATAATAATAATAATAATAATAATAATAATAGTTCAGCTAGACCCCCTCCTTTTATCAGTTCCATAGTTCGCACGACCGTTAACTCAGGCCATGAATAATGGACTATTCCGTTTTGATCGCGTGAGAAGACAGACGATATATCAAAGATGTTACTCGGTTTGAAACGAAAGAACAATAGCGTCGCCTGCCAATACCTCACAAATAATGGACTATTTCGTTTTGATCGTCTAAGAAAACAGAAGACACATCAAAGACGCTACTTGGTTTCAGTGAGAAAACGAAAGAAAGAAAATTAAGTGAAATGGAAAAAAAAGTTGTTAATTTCAAATCTCTTCATTTGTACCCCCTTACTTCTTAAAATAACCACCACCATTCATATTTATGATCGTTAATGCCAGATTTTGTTAATGTTTCTTAATATCGCGATGGTCGGGGGGGTTCTACGGATATTTTATTCTTGTAGAACTCACCAAAGCTTATTGAATCATTAACAAGAGAATTAAGATTCATCGGAATATTAAAATATGAAAAGCGTGGAATTTTCAGGAGTTTTTCTAATAATAATAATAATAATAATAATAATGAGAAGAAGAAGTAGGATAATAATAATAATAATAATAATAATAATAATAATAATAATAATAATAATAATAATAATCTCGAAAATATGGCATATGGAAACATCAACAATCCCTGTTGTAGTTGGAGCCTTAGGATTGGTTGGAAAAGATTGCAGTAGACTAATTGAAGGGATTCCTGGAAGTATATGCCTCAAGGAGATACAAAAAATTGTTCTGACAAGTACAGCCCACACTTTACGAAGGGCTTTATCGATGTAATTTTTTTTTTCTTTGTCAGTGGAAAGTGTCATGATGCCATTTCTAACCTTAGGTCCCTGGGCAGGACACGGAAAGAAATGTGTAAACGCCAAAAATCAAAGAAAATAAGTCATAATAACAACAACAACAACAATTGACAGGAAAATAAGTATCAACAGACCTGATATCTTGCGGGTAAATAAAAGCCAACAGACCGAATATTATCCTAAAAGAGAAGAAATTCAGGAAGTATATGTTTATTGATATAGCAGTGCCATCTAAAAGAAACGCCTTCCATGAAAATGATCGAGAAATTGTCCAAACACAAGGACATGGACATCGAGATTAACAGGATTAACAGGGAATGAAGACTGAAATTGTTCCAATAGTAATAGGAGCACTGGGCCTCGTAAGAAAGGGAATGGGCAATTTTACTAACAGTGTCCCAGGTAACATCAACATACAAGTTACCCAGAATATCGCCCCACTAGGAACATCACATATACTAATAAAAGTGCTATCAATTAAATGAAAATTCTCCTATAGGGCGTAAGGACCATTATTTGGAACCGGTTCTACAGGATACAAAGCAGGAAACATAACACACATAAATAATAATAATAATAATAATAATAATAATAATAATAATAATAATAATAATAATAATAGTGTGCCTGGTAACATCATCATTCCCAGAAAACAAAAGTTTTATGAATTAAATGACAATTCTCCTATAGGATTTAAGCACATCAGTTTGGACCCGGCTATCCAGGATATAAATCAGGAAACACAACATACACAGATGGCAATAATAATAATAATAATAATAATAATAATAATATCCACAACAATAACATGATATGCCACAAATTGTCATTATACATACATATAAGTTTTTTTTTTTTTTTTAAATTACATAATCTTTGGATTAAAGTTCTGGAATCAAAGATAATATTCATGATACACTTTAATAACATACAAATAAGAATATTAAAAACATAATGTGGTCATTATAAACTTGATGCTGCGTACATTGAATAAACTTTGGTGTGAAAATCTGCAAAAATAGAAATTACTTTACACTGTGCATGCATCTATGGGTGCTCTCAAATACATACAGCATTCTACAAGTTACGTCCAAAAATGGTCATTTTGATTAAAGTTTTTTTTGTTTTGTTTTCTTTTGTTCTTGCGTTTGGCACAAGGGTAAAACTGTTCAGGGCGATATTAGAACTTTAGAAATGTTAAATATCTGTAGCTTAATACGTATTACTTGATCCGTGAGCGGCCGGTCATGTTTTATTAATCGATCGAATACACTTTTGCAAGAAGCATTAGACAGAATCATTGCAATCATGTTTGCTCTATGTTCAAGTGTAAGTCTCAAACATTAAAAAAAAAAGAATGTTTTTTTTAAAGACTTGATGGAATGTTTTCACCCTTCTCTTTCATTTGTTTTAATTATGGGATATATTTTCTATTGTTTGTGATTTTCACAGTTTAAAAAGAGCTAAGCACTTTTTATCTTGTAATCTTTTTTTTATTGAAATAGATATATCATCTCATTCAATTCGTCGATATATTAGTATGGTCATCAAGAGTTTCGTCTTGTCTTTTTTATTTTTTTTATTTCTGTACCTTTTTTTTTTCTTTTCTTCTGATACTTCTATTATTTACGCTTTTCTGTTTATTTCTCACAGCATGATTTATCCAAGTGATTGTAATGTGTTTGTTCTTCTTGCGTCGGAACCAGTCTGATTGGCTCCAAAAACAGTGTAGTAAAGATTTGCCAACATTCCCTCGCCTAGACCAACGTCAGTAAATCCGTATCCCCTTTCAGCATCACTGGTCCACATTTATTAGGCTTTTTGGAAAATAATGTCCTATTTAAGAACCAATTGGGTTTTTCTTGTATTAATATATTTAAGCATAAACAGTGTTTAAATCAGTCTAAACCGGTACCCTGGACATTATCGCCATCGGGTTACAAGCTTATTAAATTTCTGCATCGTCTTTGCGACGGAATTTTTTTTTTAATGGCTTAAAAATTGTCAAGATACTTGTAAAATAGGTAGCCAATGGGCGAAAGCCCAAGGGCTATGTTTGTTGTCAGCTGATCCCAAGTCTGTGAGCTCCCGCAATGTCATCCTGACAACATGTTGCCGAGCATTGAGCATCAGGCAGAATTGAACCCCCGTCGATTTACCAGCGCCGGTCGAATTTTGCTTAAATAAATATAAGTAAAAGAATAAGCCCGAAATGCGATTTACAGATGGTAGTCACTAAAATAAAGCAGGTACCTAAATTTAAATATCTGGGGAGTGTCTTGACAGAGGACGGCAAGTGTGACGCTGAGATCCGAAGACGTATTCCAAGAGATAAGTAGAATATTACAAAACAGAAGGATTTCTTTGGTAACAAAGAAAAGAGTACTGGACGGCTACGTGCCATCAGGTCTCCTTTACGGCAGCGAATGTTAGATGGTCTCCTCAAAGATGAAGAAGAGACACGAGGCAACGTAGGTATGAATCTACAGAGTGATGCTAAGGATATCATGGACCGAGAGTGTGAGCAACGATGAGGTTTTGGCGAGGCTGAAAACCAGGAGGAAGCTTATACTTAACATCAGGAAGAGGCAGATGAAATTTCTGCGATACGTAATGAGAAAGGAGGGCTTGGAGAATCTGATACTCACAGGTCAAATAGAGGGAAAGAGAGACAAGGCAAAAGAACGCATGACATACCCGGCGAGCTTAAGCAGGTGGATGACAGAACGTGGTCTGGGGGGAGGAAGTAGAAGGAAGAAACTTGTTGATAGCTGCAAGGGATAGGGAAAAGATCGCCTAAGTCCTGAAGGGTCACGGCACATAAAAGAAGAAGAAATATGCATTTCCGCCTATTGCTAGCAGTAAATTTGGACACTGGTGCCGTGGTTAGAACTGAACCCTTTATTTCGCTCACTGGGGTAGACTGTTCTAGTTCCACGTGACATATTTAATGAATGTCAGTTATCAGTTATCTCCTGTTAATATTCCCTCTGAAATTTCTCCACTGCCTTAACCGGGTATTGAACTCACACACTTTGGGTCCTGTCACTGGATCTAACCAACGCCTTTAACCACTGTGCCATGTGTCCTTGAGGCGCGTGGAACTAGAACAGTCTACCCCAGGGATCGAAATAAAGGGTTCAGTTCAACATTCCAACCACCTGAAGAAGACTGGAGCGTACAACGGCCGAAACGTTGTAATAAATATGGCGACAAAGATGAGGACAATAGTCCGAATAATGCAAATAATATACACAAATGTTGTTTTTTGTTTTTATTCTTTTCATAGTGTTTTGTTTATGTTTGCTGGACGGATCAGTATTTTCCCATAACTGTGGCACTAAATGATGCTACCATCCCGGGTCAGGGTGCACCTGGGAACAACAGCAATTAAAAGATAGTTGCATGGTGTTCAAAACCTATATCAGAAGCCTTTGCTGCCGGATGCAGTTTATCGTCATACCCAGGACAAAAGATATTTTTTCAATGAAAGTCTAAATATAGATATTATAACAGTTTCTTTTTCATAATTTATTCGCATATGTGTAGAAGAAGTCAAATACACACAAAGTTCGAGGAGTTACGCACTAAAAATTTCGTTGGGACTTATCAAGTGCACCACAAGTTTGCGAAAATAAATTAACCAATGAGGACGAATTTATTGCTGTGGAAACATTAAAGTGCGCTTATTTTCCAAAAGTAGCTTAGATGTGGCAACGCCAGATCGTGTTTTTATTTATCAAGCAAATACATTTTTGGGAGAAGCATTAGACAGAAGTATTAGTAACGCATCTATTCTAGGCGTAGTTTCGTATCATTCAACCTTGGTCAACTTGGTTGGCTGGCTTATAATTCATAGCTGAAAAGTACGTCATTACTAGAGATGATAAACTAATTCTAGACGTAGTTTCGTATCATTCAAACTTGATTCTGCCTTAGTTGGTTAGCCAATAGTGTAATTGAAATTCGTCATTACTTTCCGAACAACCTAATAGATGATAAACTAATTCGAGACGTACTTTCGTATCATTCAAACTTAATTCTGCCTTGGTTGGTTAGCCAATAGCGTAATTGAAATACGTCATTACTTTCCGAACAACTTAATAGAAGAGATGATAAACTAATTCTAGACGTAGTTTCGCATCATTCAAACTTGATTCTACCTTGGTTCGTTAGACAATAGCGTAATTGAAATACGTCATTACTTTCCGAACAACCTTATAGAAGAGATGATAAACTAATTCGAGACGTAGTTTCGTATCATTCAGCCATCATCTTACCTTGCTTGGTTGACTTGATTCATCGAGATGATACACAAAATTACTTTTCAAATAACCTAATAGGAAAGGTGATAAACTAATATCTCAATGCAATCTCCTCCCATTCAACTTGAATTCTTTGATCGGTTGATTCATAATTCAAAACGAGGAAATATTTAATTATTTGCTGAACACACTAAACAGAAGAGATGATAAAGTAATCTTGACACATTTTCTTACCAATCTTGGTTCTTAATTTATAAATGAAAGCGGAGGACTTCATTTTCCTTTTCTCTACACCCTAACAGGAAAAATGATAAACTAATTCTAATTCGATGTTGGCACTGCGTTCCTTGGTACACATAATACTCTCTCTCTTTTTCTCTCTCTTTTTCACACGCACACACACACACACACACACATATGCATATATATATATATATATATATATATATGCACACACACATACACACACATATATATATATATATCTTTTATAGATACAATTTATTTAAGTTAATTTTCTTTTTCCAATTAAACACTATTAATTACATTAGCTGAATGTGCGAGATATTGGGTTTCCGTATAGGAACGCTAGCCAGACGCTTCTCTGTAGCTCAATAGTATAGCACGTCAGATCAAATGAGAGTTTCTGTACGGGAATACAGGTTCGATTCCTGTCGGAGAATCGTATATTTTCTACAAATATTTTCGGAGCTTCAATGTAATAGATGATTTACTAAAATATATTATATCTATAAAAAAAATAACGTAGAAACAGAATATACATTAAATAATTGTCGGACTTAATCTGTACGTTAAGATACGTTTCGTGATCAGATTTGATCGAGAAAAATCAGCAAAGACTGTGAGTTGAAGAAAAAAAACAAAACAGAATTTGAACATTACTAACCAGACGCTTCTCTGTAGCTAAATGGTATAGCACGTCAGATCAAATGATGGTTTCTGCAAAGGAATGCAGGTTCGATTTCTGTCGGAGAATCGCATATTTTCTACGAAACCTGTCGAGCATAGAGGCCAGTAAATGTAATTAATACTGTTTGATTGAAAAACAGTACATTTACTTTAATAAATTGTATCTATACAAATAACGTATCATTGGAATATATATATATATGTATATATCTATCTATCTATATATATATATATAGAGAGAGAGAGAGAAAGAGAGATGAAATATTAATGAATACATTTTTAATCCATCATTTTTACTTTAAAGTTTATTTTTAGTGGGTGGTCATGTTTGAAATAAAGGTCCCTTCTAACGTTCTTCTAATATATATATATATATATATATATATATATATATATATATATTATATGAAATAGATTAAATCTGACAAATATTTTAATATACTTTCTGTTTGTAAGTTGTTTTTGTTTTTTTGTTTTTTTATGGATACACTTATATAAGTAAATTCTTTGTCCTTTAACTCTAGAACACTAAGCATCAATTAAAGTTTCACCATTACTAACCACGGGTATATCATACCCGATTTTGAAAAGATCAAAAAAAATATTAAATATAAATCTTTATTTAAAATATTTTACATAAATCTTTATTTAAAATATTTTACAAACTTTGTACATTGAGTTAACATTAATAGGAACTGAAAAACATTATTTAGGTAAAAAAAAAAATCAGGTACTGAAAACTGTAATTAAAAATAAGAAAATTTCCGCGGGCTACTATATACCCATGGTTAATGTTCTATCGTTAATGAAACCGTATTAATTACATTTACCAGCCTGAATGATCGAGAAATCTTGTATAACAGTGGTTCGATTCGCAATGCAGAACACATATTTTCTACGAAATGTCTCGAAATTGAAAGACTGAGAATTTACTTTACGTTTTTCATTTTTATATATCGGTCGGGATGCTGAAGGTAACTTGAATCTTGCTAAGTGACAAGATTTTACTATATATATATATATATATATATATATATATATATATATATATATATATATATATATATATATATATATATATATCACTTCCACAGAACTAAAAGGTAACATACACACATCCCATTCCCAGCAACCAATAAATCTGCCAAAATGACCAAGGCGGAAATTCATAAAGTCAGGAATCTGCCATCCTCTATCTTACAATATATCTTAAAGTTATTATATATATATATATATATATATATATATATATATATATATATATATATATAGAGAGAGAGAGAGAGAGAGAGAGAGAGAGAGAGAGACTAGCTGTGTTAACCGGCGTTACTTGGGTTTATTAAAAAAAAGATCACAATCCTCATCCAATCCTGTAAAGTTAATGAAGATTTTTCTTTAGTAGCTCTTATCTATATGGCGAAAAATTATAATGACATGATCTGTGAAAACATTTATAACAGGAGAAAGTTGTTTTTTACAGAAGCACAGAAGATACAAAAAATGTTTGTCAGCAAATAAAGAGGACATTGATCGCCATCGTTCTTCGAAAATTGTTGAGGGGAAATGCTTTGTTGACAGCTTTTGCTCAAACTACATCGAATGAACGACATGCATTGGAAGGAGAAGAAATTCAACAAAAACTTATCCTAGCAGCCGTGCCAAGGCTGAAAACCAACGTTCACAAAGACTGTATAGAATTGTTCTTTACCCTTCAGTTTCGACAGGTCGAGTAGCAGTAGTTCTGGCAGCGTTCCTTCTTCGTCTAGTTAATCGTTGCTCATTAGTTTCTACTGACCTTGCATTCACAAAAACTGTATAGAATACATTTAATGCAAAAAATAAACTTGATAAGTTTATTTGCTATTATGAATAAAACTTCATAGAGAAGAATATGATATTAATTTTCAAACAAGACCAAGTTTCCTAAATTGCATTTCTATAATGAATTTCGCATAAAATCGTTGTTTTTTTAGTAAAAACATACAATGATATAGAAAGTATGAAGGAAATAAAATATATACCTGTTTTCATTTTGTGGCCTCACGTCTGTAACTTTGTTATTTTCAACAGATTCATGGCATTATTGCAAAATCAATCCAATTTTGATGATTTTTCTGGTAATTTTTTTCCCATAAGCTGACCTTCTGAATCATTTTTTTTAAAAATTAGATCCATTTTTGAGTTCTTTTAAGTAAGAATTAGGTCAATAAATCCTTCGGTTACGTATTTGGCGTCAAAGATTAGTTGACGATGATTCAGATGAATTCTCGTATTTCAAGAGTGCTGATACCTTTTAACGAAAGGTGCCTAAATTTGAAATGAAATAATTTGAAATACCAAAGATCAGATTTGATGAGACTGGGGTTTTCTGCCCCCTCTCATGTCATATTTTCCGTTACGCATGTCTGAATCTTCTGAATGTTTGTAAAAGTTAAAACGCTACATTTCGGTATAAGAAGCGGTATATATATATATATATATATATATATATATATATATATATATATATATATATATATATATATATATATATATATATATATTTATTAAAGACATTTTTATGTTTAACGTTCTTTTTATAGATACAAGTATTTAAGTAAATGCTCTGTTTATAATAAACAGTATTAAATAACATTTACCGGCCTGAATGCCCGAGAAATTTTCATAGAAAATATTCGTCCTTTGACAGGACAAAGGACGAATATTTTCTATAAAAATTCTCGTATTTCAGGAGTGCTGATGCCTTTTAACTAAGGGTGCCTAAATTTGAAATGAATTAATTTGAAAGATCAGATTGGATGAAAATGAGTTTGTCTGCCCCCTCTCATCTCATATGTTCACTTATGCATGTCTAAATCTTTGGGATTTTGAAATATGTTCTGATATCCAAAGAGATTTTGTGACAAAAAAAGTAATATTTTAAGGTAGAAATAAAGTTTTTTTATCCAAAAGTTCCCCCCACGAATAGCATTTTTTTTTTCAGATTTTCAACATTACGCGTAGACAAATAACTTGAGCATTATACTTTTAACTATTAGGGTGCAAAATAATGACGCAATAATGTCGTGTTTTGACGTTAAAAATGCGTCAAAAAACGACATTATTACGTCATTATTTTTGCACCAACCTAATACTATCTTCAAAGTTAAGTGAAAGAAACATGCTTCTATGATTTTTTATTTTTTTTTTTGATTTTTCAGTTTCAACTAACAAATCAGGTAAAATTTGTGTAAATCATCAGACAGCAACCAGAAAATCCAGCCGGCATCTGTGACCTAGAGTTATGGTGGAACACACCTATTCTATAATAAGTAGGAGTAGTAAGAGTAACGAGTGAGTCGGTCAGTCAGTCGACTGGCTGATCGGTTGAACTCTCTGCCTTTGGGCGGAGAGGAACCCGAAGGAGGCTACGCCGAAGGGCGGATTCTCTTTCGGGGAGGTAAACCGACCCTGAACCCGTTTATACGGGTTCAATGGGCATATTTTTGGCCGGTCCCACGGGCTCGGGGTCCCACGTTAAAAAAGCCTAGTGCCACATGATGCCCTCGTGGGGCTTGACTAAATACTGTCGGTGAGTCAGTCGATGTCGGACGACAGTTAGTCGAATACTAAAGTATCAGCGACCACAACAAGATTATTCTGCGTTATACCTATTATATCAAGTTCCTAACGTTTTGTACGTCGAACCTATTTTAGGACCGACTTAGTACAAATACAAGCCTCCACTGTGAAATCACTCCATAACATTTAGCCAACTTCAATTAAGTATAACTTTTTCGGAAAGGAGAGCTTTTCACTTGATTTTTTTTTTTTTTTTGATCTGGAAAATTTCTCTATTTTATGGAAATTATGTCATTTTGGGTAGAGTAGGAATTTCATTTTTTTGGAAATTTCCAGCCTACTGTGACCCTCAATATGAAAAGTTGTAGCCACCACCGACTCATATCACCAAAGATTCATGAGAGACACCACTATTAAGGTCTGAGAAAAGAAAAGGAAAAGGGAAACCCTACCTAAACAGGAGACACTTGATGAGCCTCTTCTTCTATTTAAGAAATTTTGAATTTAAGTGTAATTGAATCATCTTCTTCTGAGAGGAAAAATAGGCAAAGCCGGTAATTCTGAATTATTTCCTTTTGAAACATCCGTACAAAAAATAATCTAACAGTTGCTAAATTGAAAAAAAAAAGAATGATTCACACTGTTAAATACCATTGCACTGTATATTTTTTCGATTCTTCTGTCATGTCTTTAAATAATTAAAAAAAAAACTCTTCTTACGAACAGTTACGGGATAAATTTCAAAGTCGCACTGAAAAATAATAAGTAATTTAAAAAAAAGTATTAAGTGTAGAATTTTTTTCTGTCTTATCGGAAAGAAAATAATGTTTTATTATTTTATGCAAGCAGCAACTTACAGGAATTTTTTTGTGTGTGTTTTATTGAATTATTTTTTTGTTAAGGATCAGAACGGCTTTTCTGTATGTTCAAACTTCATATTTCATGGGTGAACAATTCTTAAGCCAACTACAGCAGCGAACGACCGCAGACCTAAACCGAAACTAAAAAATCTTTGCTCCCAATGAAACAACATGAGACCTAAATCTCCAGTTCTGGGCCAGAGTTGAAATATTACTTGATCTTTAGTAAAGAACGCCATGAAAAAAACATGATCTTTTGCTTCTGACATATATTTAGTGTTTCTTCTTAGAAGCCAAAGATGAATCTGCAATGATATTAAGTCTTCATCTGGTATCTCGGCATCAGTCACTTTCCCAACTCCTTAATGTAACTTTCCTGTGCCTTTTTCTATAAATCATTTCATGGTAATTGTTCTGATGAAATTTCCTCTACGTAGTCGAAATTTTATGAATTTAAGCGCAGTACTAGATTGGCGGAAAGGTCTCTCAGCATTTTATAGTTAAAATGGCCAGATGTCACTGCAAGTTCTATGCTAACAATTAATTCAAATCGCATTTCTCGCTTGATATTTACCCGACACCCCCACACAAGGCGGGATGTGGCACAAAGCAGTTTTTTTTTTACTTGCCTGTAGACCCTGTTTAGTCGGGGTCAGGTAGCTGTCTACCTCCCCAGACGAGACTCTGCTGTTCAGCATAGCTTTGTCTGAGTTCCTCTCCGCCCAGGAGACAGAGAGTCGATAACTTCGGATTCTTACATCACTGATAACATTAATCGTCCAAAATGTAATTCTATGCCTAGCATTAGGTTTTTTGTCTTCTTAAACCCGGTTTTTAACTTCCCTTTGTAATTGGTAATTTTTTTTTTTAATTATCAAATACGCGTTTCTTTCTTTAGCTAATTCGGAAAATGTATGTATAAAAATATCAAACCTTTATTCAAAAATTGAATAGCATATTGAAAAAAAATTGAACAAAGTAACTATAAACAAAATGTGTGTGTGTTATTTTATTTATTTATTTAGTTAGTTTTTTTTTGCTACCCTCTGCCAGCCGCAATGATGGAGAAAGCATTACTTCGCACCATCGCCAGTGAGACACGCTTCAAGAGCCACCCGGTTTCGCGAGGTTCCTCCCTTAATCGAGACGCAATTCTGCCAATCCTCCGAAGAAACGCTATCGAACAAGGTCCAGTAACCCCAGAAGTCTCCACTACCATAGGAGTAAAAAAAAAAATCTATCAGCAAGAGAAGAATATTTAACTATATTTTTATCTATGCCTCTCGGGCGACGGACCCCGACTTAATTGCGGACCTGATCAAATTACCCGTCGAAAATGTATCAGCAAGAGAAGAATATTTAACTATTTTTTTTATCTCTACGCTCCGGGCAATAGTAGTAGTTTTACTGCCTTGTATAGGGTGAAATGATAAAAAAAACTAATGGCCGTTACCGAACACACCCGTCTGCGGCCCGACAATCCCTGTTGTGGAAAACAGGTTAGGCACAATTGTTTTTGTATTTCATACTATGCTGAGTAAACCTTAGCCACAGTTTATAGGAGAAGGCGCATGATTTGGCTTGATCAAAAATTTCTTTCCACGCTCGGCGACGTCTAGTTGTGACTTTTAATAATACAGTAATTATAGCCATTTTTGTTGTTGTTGTTGTTGTTTGCTATCCTCTGCCAAGCCGCCATGACAGAGAAAGCATTACGCGCACCATCGCCTGTGAGACACGCTGCAAGAGGCACTCTGTTTCGGGAGGTTTGTCACTTAATCGAGACGCCATCCTGCCAACTCTCCGAAGGAACGCCATCGAAAGAGGCCCAATGACCCGAGAAGTTTCCACTGCCACAGGAGTAAAAAAAATATCTATCAGCAAGAGAAGAATATTTAACTATTTATTTTTTTTTATCTTTGCGTACCGAGCTACTGACCCAGGGTCAACCGCGGACCTGATCAAATTCCCTGCCGAAAATATATACGCACAAGTCGCATCCCAAATCAACGACTTCCCCAAATTGTTTCATATTCAGTAACCCTTTATATCTTAGTGACTTTATTGCCTTGATTGGGATTAAAATCATCAAATTTAATAAGTATCTGTCTATATTTCTGAAATAAGGTATTATGTACATTATTTCCCTTATTGTCCTCATCATTGTCGCCATATTTATTACAACGTTTTGGCCGCTGTACGCTTCGGCCTTCTTCGGGTGGTTGAACCATTTATTTCGTGTTTAATGGATATCAGTTATCTTTGAAAGTTCTCCACTGCCTTAATTGGATATTGAACTCATATTCATTGAGTCCCGTCACTGGATCTAACCAACGCCTTTATCCACTGTGCCATGTGTCCTTGAAGTCATCTGCATATGAATTTCTGGGTATTATAAACCTAATGTCTTCAACAACCACAGTGAGCGAAATAAAGGGTTCAGTTCGACATCACCACCACTTGAAGAAGCCCGGGGCGTACAACGTCCGAAACGTTGTAATCTCTGAAAGTTCTCCACTGACTTAACCGGATATTGAACTCACACTTGATCTGACTAACGTCTTTATCCGTTGTGCTATGTGTGATTGAGTACATCTGTGTATAATTTTGTAATAAATATGGAGACAAAGATAAGGACAATAGTCCGAATAATGGAAATGTTAATAAGTGAAAACGAAAATTATTTATGACTAACTGTTTCCACTAAGAAAATCCACTGAGATTGTATTTATAGATGAAGAAATGCATCAGAATTAACAGCGAATGCAACACGTTGGAAAAGGTCAACGACTCAAAGTGGAATGGCTTCAGAGAAAGTTTCGTGACAACTGCAAAAGAATCGAGATCTCAAAGAAAAAATAACAAGAAGTCATGGTGAAGTGAATGCCAGCTGAAATCCTCAACTTAATGGAAGGGAAACAACAAAAATATTGCCATGAAATGGCGCAGAAATTATCAGATGAAAGAAAAACATCAGAAACAAGTACAAGCAAGCGAAAGAGGCATCACTTAACGGGAAATATGCAGACCACACAAAAAAAATGAAAACAAAACGGTACAATACAGCTTGTATGCATAAAATGTAATGCAGAACGTTGAACGTACAACTCATTTTTTTTTCCATCAGGAAAACTACTTTTTGAGCCAAAGTGTGCCTCTACTAGTTCAGCCATGGAGCCAGACTGACAGAGCAATTTACCTATTTAAGAAAACACCTTTCTCGTTGGGAAGATCTAGCTTCAGTTCTGTACCCGAAACGTAAAATAATAATAATAATAATAATAATAATAATAATAATAATAATAATCTCTGAAAGGATTTTTTTTTCTTTTTTGTATTCGACATTATTTCTTTCGTCTCTAAACGTTATTTTAGTCGATATACATGCTTAAGTTGTTATCCCTGAATTTTTATTTTATTTTATTAAACATTGTAATAAATAACAACCGGTTTGGATTGAAAAGTCTTCTTAAAGAAAATTATGCCGAAAAACAGGCTACGAATGTTTTGGGAAGTTCTGCCATGTTTTTTTTTCTTTTCTTCAATTACTGTAGGAAAAAATGCCAACAGTTTTTTTTAAAAGGGCAGAATACCAAGAATCTGTAAAGGAGTATTTAAAGCAGATGGTGGTTTTATTGACGAAAAGAAAATATGATGCTGTTGTATGACAATTTTATAGTTGCTTATTTTATATCAAAATAATAGCAAATCCACTGTAGTTACCGAAATCTTATCTTTTACTTTAAAAAATTTCAGAAATATCTTATTTTAAGATTTATCTTTTTAAGAAATGCAGGGTGGAGAGCAAATATTTTGACTTTAGTATATCTTTGATATCCATTTTAGTTGTTGCCACTGTTGGAAGTTTTTAGGCGATGCGGTTTTTGTTATTTGGTAAAGATCTTTGTGATTCTAATGACAGATTCTTCTTTGGTATTTAAAGGATTGATTCGAGGAAACGGTTGAAATAGTTCCAAACAATGCATGTCAATAAGATACTAGATCTATTCAAGAATATGTTTCCAGTTTTCATGTTAATGCCGGCCGTTCTTTGGAGGCACGTTGGAGTAATGGATAGCGGCTCGGATTAAGGAAACAGAGAGCCGAGTTCGAATTCTGACCGAGTTCAGTACATTAATTTAAGTGATAAAACCCAGGAGAAAGTTATGAATCCCTCTCAACCCACTACTTATGGGTAGATAGCAGGTCAGAGTTAGTACTATAACCTTGATTGGCAACCAGTCTACGAGAAATAAAATATTAAATTCAAACCAGCCTAGTATTTGACGGCTGTCTTGCCCAAAACACACAATGTTTGCTATGGTTACAGTAAATGTGGTGTGCTTACGACCCTAATGTTTACGAGATTCGTAATTGTAATGTTCGTTTTGTAAGATCTCAGGGTGTTGAATAAAACTGTCCTTAGCCCAGCGTATTCAATGTCCATACCGACTATCGTAAATTCGGGGTAACTGATATATACACCGAAGTATTTGAAGTGTTTAGGATTTTTCAATTCCACATTCTGAGTTTTTAGAAAAAGTTCGGTATGTGCCAACATTATTGTCATTTTAAAGCAGGCAGATAAGGCATACGACCATATCACGTTAGGGTTAGGGTTAGCAACGTCGAGCCTGGTCACTACCTAGAAGGGTGACACCTTGGAAATGCCAGGTTCTGTAATCACAGATTTCGAGGTGATGGGCTTACGGGCATATCACATTGAAACACTGGTTCCCGGACGATACTGAAGTTAAGCAACGTCGAGCCTGGTCACTACCTAGAAGGGCGACAGCTTGGAAATGCCAGGTTCTGTAATCACAGATTTCGAGGTGATGGGCTTACGGGCATATAACGTTGAAACACCGGTTCCCGGACGATCAGCGAAGTTAAGCAACGTCGAGCCTGGTCACTACCTAGAAGGGCGACAGCTTGGAAATGCCAGGTTCTGTAATCACAGATTTCGAGGTGATGGGCTTACGGGCATATAACGTTGAAACACCGGTTCCCGGACGATCAGCGAAGTTAAGCAACGTCGAGCCTGGTCACTACCTAGAAGGCTGACAGCTTGGAAATGCCGGGTTCTGTAATCCCAGATTTCGAGGTCATGGGCTTACGGGCATATCACGTTGAAACGCCGGTTCCCGGACGATCACCGAAGTTAAGCAACGTCAAGCCTGGTCACTACCTAGAAGGGTGACAGCTTGGAAATGCCAGGTTCTGTAATCACAGATTTCGAGGTAATAGGCTCGGAGATCCCACGTTAAAAAGGCCTTGTGCCACATGACGCCATCGTGGGGGGTGACTGAATATCGTGGGTCAGTCAGTCGATGCCGGACGACCGTTAGTCGGATACTAAAGTATCAGCGACCACAACTAGATTTCTCTGCGTCATTAACTATTATATCAAGTTCCTAACGTTTTGTACGTCGAACCTATTTTAGGACCGACTTAGTACAAATACAAGCCTCCACTGTGAAACCACTACATGACAAATATAAATATAAAAGTGAACATTGAATTCAACACTGTTTCATGTTAGGCGGCCCGACGATTGCGCCTAGCATGAAACAGCCTGTCGCCTCTGAGTGTTGACTTCAATGTTCTCTTTATATATATATATATATATATATATATATATATATTGGCACAGCAGATCATTATTTAAACATATATTATTACATATAATAGGCAATAAATGTCTATTATGTCTGATCATGTACTGTTTCAATGTTTAATGTTGCCTTGATTTCTGGTGATAATAAAGAGAAAAATTGACCAACCATTTTTCTTAATTTTTTATTAAGTTGGTCCTAAGCTTTAATTCCGCGACCGTTATCGCCATAAAAGCAATTTTCTATGGCAAAATAACATAATATAATCTTTGACGGTGTATCTGTTTTACATAAACACTCTGAGCCGAAGGAATGATATTACCTAACAGTTCAGCAGTTTTTTTTTGATCGTATTGCATCTAACCTCCTCTTCATCTGACAGATTATCTAGAATTCACTGCAAAATAAGAGGACTGATATTACGTAGCAGTTCAGCACACTGTTTCTGTTGCTTGAAGTCTCTTTGATGAAATGGTCCAGCATTCACTGCCATATACGAGGACTAATAATACGTTACAGTTCAGTACTCTTTTCTTTGATTCTGTTGCGTCAAGTCACTTCTTCATCTGTGAGGAGATTGTCCAGCATTCACTGCCATATACGAGGACTAATATTACGTTACAGTTCAGTACTCTTTTCTTTGATTCTGTTGCTTCAAGTCACTTCTTCATCTGTGAGGAGATTGTCCAGCATTCACTGCCATATACGAGGACTAATATTACGTAACAATTCAGTACACTTTTCTTTGTTTCTGTTGCTTCAAATCTCTTCTTCATTTGTGAGGAGATTGTCCAGCATTCACGACCATATAGGAGAAGTGCTATTACATAACAGTTCAGTAATAATAATAATAATAATAATCTTCTTTTCTCTCTCCTCTTACTTCTTCTTCTTCTTCCAAGCCTGCTACAATACTCAGGCCCATTTGTTTTTACTCTATCCACAATTGTTTTTTAATGGAGCTCTGTTGAGCGAACCAGCATGCACTATACGGAAGCTACATACGGTTTGAATTCCAAGTTGACCTTCTCCGATACCGGTTGCTAAACATGGCTAAAGAATTTCGCCTTCCCTCTTATTTAATCTATAACTGTGGATTTGAGAATAAAAACGTTGGAATCCTAACTTTTCCAGGGGTATCTGTGCGAAACTGGATGGAAGGAACTCAAACAAAGTTCGAAATCGGCTCGCCGACTTCCAGTTTCCGAGCCTCCAAACATCACACCACCTGCTCACCCCTCTATATTTAATAACCAATGTTTATAAATTTATATACATATATATATATATATATATATATATACACGACCGACTGTCTTGTATTTTCTGACACTGATGATATAGGAGGCAAATATAAATGATCCCATTTTTATCTAAACTTCGTAAGAGACATTTTAGTAATTTCTATATATGTATTTTGTCGAAGAAGGGGCGTATTAAAATACCAAAAAAAAATTATGGGTTTTATGGAGATCTCGCATTATTATTGTTTAAAATAGATTTTGTAAAAGACGCTAGCGTCTGGAATTGTAAAGTAAAAATTATTTTCAAATGTGATTTACTCGAACTGAAAGAAAAAGAGGTGAGGAAAAAATCGGCCAAATATTTTTTTTCCGTTAAGTTTGTTTGCCAAGTCAGAATAAAAGTAGATTTTTACCATTATTCTGAGACTTTTTTTTCTTCTTCTATGTGCTGTGTGCCTTTAAGACGTTGGCCATCATGGCTTCCTACAATTTAACTGCGTCTGTAGCTCTTAATAAATAGTGTCTTTTTATTATCACTCCTAAAACCTGTTTCGACATCCGCTTACTCAGACTCTCTAAGCAGGTTATGAATTGTATTCCCCTGGCTCTCATTATTTTCAATCTGACCCTGTGCCTATCAAATATTCCAAGCCTTCTTTCCTCATTATGTGCCATAGAAATCTAAACCGTCTCTTTCCAAAATATAAGTGTCTTTTTTCTTTCCATTTTCTCTAGAACTTCGTCGTTGCCATTTTTTTCGATCCATGGTATTATCAGTATCCTCCTGTCGAACGACATTTCTGTTGCATCAAGTCTCTTCTTAATTTGTGAGGAGATTATCCATGTTTCACTGGGGAAATAAATTATAACCAGTGGACCCTTAAAGTTGTCTGTTTTCATTGATATATATATATATATATATATATATATATATATATATATATATATATATAGGTAACTACACTCGTTTCGGAAAACCTTCGGTTTCTTGATTTGCTAATGGTCAAATCAATTTCGAAGGAAAAAAAGGTTTTAAAAAAAGAATGAGCTGGGAACATGAACGTCTGTCGAAAATAATCGTACAGCATACAGGTCCAAACCCCAAAGAGAAAAAAAAACCGATACGAGTAATCAACTAACTAAAAAAGTCCTCAATACAAAAGTAGAGCAGACCTAGTCAAACCTAGAGAGCCAGACAAACCTACCAAGGATTCACCTGGCTTTCCCTGACGATCCCCTTACGTGAAACTTTGGTAGGTTTGTCTGGCTGTCTAGGTTTGACTATATATATATATATATATATATATATATATATATATATATATATATATATATATATATATACATACAGGGTGTTACATAAATTGATCTTTAGCATTTCAAGATATTTTTGTGTAGTTTTGGTAGATATTATTTTCATTTTTGCGTAATTTAGACGACAATTTTATATATATATATATATATATATATATATATATACATACAGGGTGTTACATAAATTGATCTTTAGCATTTCAAGATATTTTTGTGTAGTTTTGGTAGATGATATTTTCATTTTTGCGCAATTTAGAGGACAATTTTGTATCGCACCATACATATATATATATATATATATATATATATATATATATATATATATATATATATATATATATATACAGGGTGTTCCATAAATTGCCATCCATATACTTTTTAACATATAGTTTTCATATATGAGATATTCTAGAAGATTCTTTTGACTCAAGAGCAACGAATTGAAATCATCCTTACGTTAGGGCTGGTTCAGGGAGCAGTGACGTGGTTGCAATCGCATTTAGCAGAAAATCTAAAACTACCATCAAACACGGCACTGTGACAGAGGCTCTTGAAGACTACCAAAAACCGGAAGTGTTACAGATCCAGCGAGATACGGTCGACCTACAGAAGACTTACAGCCAACGATGAATGTAAACAGCTATGATAGTCTGTTGCTGACCCGGAGTGAATGTGGCTAATGAAGTGCCAGCATACGAAAAGTTGGCCTTGTGCCAGGCACTACACTCGACTACCGGATCCACAAACAAAGTAAAAAGTAGAGGAGAGAAAGAGGAATATTATGTAAATATTCAGCGCGTGTTCTTTCTCATACTAAATTTCCCAATCTCCTGGATGTAAAAAGGAAAAAGGGTCATATTCAACGTGCATAAGAAGGAAGAAAATTGGTAGGCACAAAGAATGACTGAAGCAAGACTTGCAAATAAACACAATTACAATTTTATTAAATATTCAACAAGTAGGTAGTCTCGTGCGTGGAGACAGAGGTAAAACTGTTGTAACTTGCAAAAGACTATGAGGCAGTCAAAAATAGTTCATCCGATTTTTGCGCCAAAAAAGGAAACAAGATGGCTTTGGCGGGAACAGTTCTTCTGTGAGAAAGTTCTGGAAGGATGTCTGCCCGAGTAATTAGAAACATGAATACAATATTGCAAGGAATAAAAATACTCACTGCGGAATTTTTGTTAATGTGAGTGTATGTGAATATTTTTTAAGGTAACTGGTTCACAAGAAAGAAATAAAGAGTTCGAGTCAATTTAGCAATTTTGGTCGAAGAGAATTCTGAGTTGCTCGCATCAAGACGAGGAAATAGTCTTGGAAAGGTGAGAGACGACCGTATTGCAGAATATAGTAGTGAGTAGAAATAGTTCGTAAGTTCTGTGCATCAAGACGAATAGGATAGTCTTGGAAAGGTGTGAGACGACGTATTGGAAATTATGGTAGTGAGTGGAGGAAAGCTCGTAAGCTGTTCACATCAAGACGAAAGGTTAGTCTTGGGAAGGCGTTAGATATCCCAGCTCGTTTATGGTTAGGAGCGTGGGGTAATTGTGTTGTTTCAGCTTCGAGTAGAAAACAGCAACTGATTGGAATCCAAAACGCCGGTCGCTCGTGACGTAGAGTTCATCGCGCGGGAAAAAAAAAACAAATTTTAAACATCAGTAGCAGCCAATCCAGTGGGAGCCGGCAACACTATCAGCAGCAGCTGGCTCACCGACGGTTACTACTATAACTAACCACACGAGAAGGGGAGGGATGCAATCCGCGCATGGGCACGTCCAAATATTACTGTGGAAAATGTTAGGCGTTCCACAAGTCTTAGTGCTTACACCAAATCCCCAAAATGTCACTTCCTTGCTCTTTATTCAAGCGCTTCTTCAAGGGTATCTGAAATATGAAGAAATGGTTAAAAATCATATGTATGGAATCTTATGGGACACCATATATATATATATATATATATATATATATATATATATATATATATATATATATATATATATTTATTCATAGATCTATTATAATTATACTTTTACAAAATATGATTCCATCGCTACACACAAATTACCATGTTTCGAAATTGGTCACCAGTATTTAAGTTTAATTGCAATATTAAACCTTAACTACTGGGTGGCAGTTTCATCCTCAAGTCTTGTTTCTTGATTCCAAAAACAACGCTTATATATATATATATATATATATAATCCAAAATTTGCTTGAAGATGAAACAGAACTAACACTTTTAATTTAATTATATAATTAAATTTGAAAATTTTAGCTACAGTTTTTGAAACATGGTTATTACTGTGTAGCGAAGAAGCCATATTTTAAACCAGTTAGTTTATAATATTTATGCTCTGTAAATTTACATTGAGCACTGTTTTGTAAAAATAAAAAAATAGCAAGAAGAACACCGGATTATATATCTTATTGTTCTTTCTTTATATATATATATATATATATATATATATATATATATATATATATATATATATATGTATGTATGTATGTATGTATGTATGTATGTATGTATATATTAGGCTGAAAAGTGTGTTATCAATAAAAGGTTTTGCTGAAAGAATTTGGAAAGGAAAACAATTCCGGTCGATAAAGATTTCACTGCAAGGAAATGTGAGTCTTCAATGAAATTTGAAATGTTCAGTGCTTAATGCTTTTCTTTTTCCGATGGGGAGATTTTATTTTACATAAAGTGTCTGTGTGTCTTTGTGTAATTACAAGTTTAAAAAGAAAAGTTCTTTAATTAAAAATCTTTTTGCATCCTCTGATTCGATTTAGTGTACAATGTTTTTATCTTTTTAATGTTTTTTTAAAAATTTTTTTTAAAGATTTATGAGCTCACAAATATTATTCTTCACAAAAGTTAGCCATTATCGAATAGAATTTCCTTGTTTACGTTTGTCCACTTATTTTTCGACAACTTTTAATTCGGTCATCGAATTTCGTGCGATTTCTATCTTGGAAAATAAAAGGAATAATAAAAAAAAAAGAAATAAAAAAAAACACTCAAAATCAGGCGCAGGTTGGCTTCCAGATGCATATGTGTTACAATATGTTTTTTTTTCTTTCTTTAATCTATAGGGCTCAAGAGTCTCTCAAGTTAGTGTTTTAGAATTGAAATTTTAATGATGTGCAAGGGGTCTTATTATGCATCTGTATTTGCAAATTTCTGATTATGCCAACACTGCTTTTTTTTTGTAAATACATGAACTCATCTCTTCTAACCCCAACTATGGGTTAAAGAGGAGTACAGGTTGGGTTGCTAGCTTTAAATGCCATCCAGTCTAGGAGAAAGAAAATTCGGAATTCATAGCCGTTTGAGTGTCAGTTAAAGAATAAACTGTGTAAAAACCCATTTCCGACGGAAACTACATCAGTAAACCATAACTACATTAAAAGCTTGCCTTATAATGTGCAGTCTTATTTCAAGATACACAGACGGACTATTGAACTAATTAAATACAGGGTGAGGTGGTTAAATTTTCGCCATTTTATATTTTTAATTTAGCGCATGCGCGTTGTTTGTTTTTGATTTTGTCGACTGCACATTATTGTAGCTTCAGTTGGGCACCATCTGTGAGAAAAAGAGCACCAAGGCGCAATTCACTCCGACAGAAATATGCAAACGACATGCTGTACTTGGCATTCGCGACGGAAGCTCCACTACGAACATTTCAGTTTGTTTGGGGTGTCAATCTGGACAGTGCAGAGGATTCGGAAAGTGTTCGATGAGTCTAATAATGATTACGGAAGTACAGCAGTTCGAAAAACTCACTCTGAACGTTCTGATATGAAGAGAACCACGGAATTTGTTGATGAGGACCTTAGACTCAACAAGGAAGCCGACATAAAGTGCCTTGAGTAGGTAGTGCTGCCATGTGTCAAAAGGATTCTGGACCGTTCCACGCAGGCTGGAGAACGCAAATGTAGATGCCAGACAATTTTTGCAACAGCATCATGTCTTAAATCTGGCCACCTAACTCCCCAGACTATAACACGCTTGATTATTATTCACCAAATTAAAGAAGGATTTTATGTATTTTAATTAAAAATACTAATAATTTTTTTAAAGGGTTCAGGTTTTATTAACAGAATAACTTTAATCTATAAATAAGTTCAAATTAAGGGTGCTATGGATGAATTACCGTCTAAATTACAGAAAAATGAAAATTACACTAACATCTTATTTTAACAGATATATTTACCAAAATGGCACAAAAATATTTTGACATACTAAAGAATAGCTTTATGCACTATAATCGCCATTAGCTTCAACCATGGTCTCCAGATGACCTCCTGTAACTTTTCTGGACTGTCTCCTTGTTTAAGTTGAGGAATGCTGCCATAATCCTTGCCTTCAATTCATCGTTGGAGTTACAAGTTTTGTTGGACTTCTTCAACTGCACACCACGATTAATAATCGAAGAGTTTCTCGTCTGAGGAGTTAGGTGACCAGATATAATTATCTGACAGCCATGACTGGTTTCCCACTGCTTATGTGACATGGTGCAGAGTCCTGGTACCAGACAAGGTAATCACTACCTCCTGAAGGCAGTTGATGTAGGCTCCTGTGTTAAATCTGAGGCCCGATATTAATGTGAGTTGTAAGCTTAGATGAAGGAACAGCATAATAAAAACAAAAAATAAGCAAATGTTCGACACTTTTTGTCATTATCTTCTCTCCAAATTAAAGCCAGTATAAAGAGTTTAGAACGTCATAATAGACATTCATTATCTGCTATATTTTAACAATATATGTTTGAATAATAATCTGCTATCCCATTACACTAAAAATATATAATTATAGTAATTTAGCGAGTTTTGAAGAACTCTTTGCAGAAAGCGCTGAACGGACGTTTCAGCCAATTTGGGATTCAAATGCTGTGCGCAACCGCTACCGAACTCGGACCGTTACAATACAACGCAAACGTCAAACCACTGAACCAACGGGCTTCGCTGACTCGAAAGAAACTGACTAAACTCGATATAGCTCACAAATTCCGTGGTGATACTCATTGAAGTATTACTAATCGAACTGGTTATGCCTCAAAAGCAACCGTCTTTATTTCCCTTAGTCGCTCCATTGCATAGCATTAGCAGGGTCACCCAAGGATATACAAGTGATAGAACCTTAGGGGATTAGAATGATGTGTCCCAAATAGGACGAAACGGCCGTCTAGTGCCCTCTGCATTCTGTTGAGGAATACTCTAGACTCTTACTATAATGATTATTCTAATCCTCCAAAATTCTATCACTTATATATCCTTGCGTGACCCAGCTGATGCTCTGGAGAGAGCGGCTAAGGAAAAGGAAGACGTTACTCTTAGGGCACGAACCGTTGGGTTATGAATACTTTGATACGTATCACCACGGAATTTGAGAGTAGTGACCCTATAACGAGCCTAGCCAGTTTATTCTTCCTCTGTTGGGACAGTTGGTATGACGCTTGCGTTGTATCGAAACAGTCTGGTTTCGATTCTCGGCAGCGGATGTGCACAACTGATGTGTCCCAAATAGGACGAAACAGCCGTTTATTGCTTTCTACATTCTTTTGAGGATTCTTCTAGACTCGATGTATTACTATAATGATAATTCTAATCCCCCAAATTCTATCAGAGCAGAGTTCCAATTGGGTTCGGTACTAATCCACCTTCTATCTCCTCGAGCTACGTTGGGAGGGGAGATCAAATTTGAAATTTTATGGTAGGGGGCATAAAACTTGTAAGTAAGAATTGTATCATTGAAACATAATTAACTCCACACAATATTCTTGCAATCTAAAAAAATATTATCTGGCCTACAAAGTGTTGATAAGCTCTAGAAAACGAATCAATTAGTATCTATCTATCTATCTATCTATCTCAGTCTGTTTATCTATCTATCTATCTATCCCAATCTGTTCTCTATCTATCTATCCCAGTCTGTTCTCTATCTATCTAGCTATCTGGGAATATTTTGCAAACTCGTTGTAGGCATGGGTTAGTAAGTAAGCCATCGCAGCAATTGCATGTTTTATCACATCGACTGCAGGAGAAGGTCAGGCAGACAACAGAAGCTCCGGTCTTACACAGCCTTCACTTTTCTTCTTTTAACGGCTTTATCCTGTGAATTTGCCTCAGATATTTTGTGACTCCATGTCGCTTTGTCGATGATGTTATGGATAATGGCTCCGAATTGTTAATGGGAGTGCAGAGTTGGGTTCGTCATATTCACTTACGCGCAAATATACTTGGGACTGATATAAATCCGCCTCTTCTACCCCCAGCTATGTGTTAATTAGTAAGACTTATATCACTAAGACAGTATTATCTCCCCGCTCACAAAAAAATCTTGCAATCTAAAAGAAGTTATCTGGCTTTAAATAACCTGCAAAGTGTTGATAAACCGTAAAATCGAATCAATGAATCAATCAAAAGACACTAAGGGATTTAAAAATTTACTATTTTAATGTATAAATTTAATTTACTGTATAATAACCATGGTATTATATACAATTAGTCAGTTATGTTTCACGCGTGATGCACACTTAGGCGATCATGTATCTTTTGATACAAGACTGACGAGGTAGATTTTTCCCGCATTCTGTGGTAGACCAGAATGCTACAGAACCCGGTCTGTCCTGCTATTTACCCATAGCTAGGGGAAGAAGAAGAGGATTCAAACCTTTTCCAAGGCTATTAACAGATAAGTGAATGTAATGGATTCGACTGGAATTCGAACGGCTCTCCATTTGCGCAATACGAGCCACTATCCACTACTCCATTATATAGGATAAATAGGAGAAATAAATTTACACTAGTTGAGAGCGATAACTTTTAAATAGCGTCCAAGTTCAGCATTCCATGAACGCGCCGTTTTCTAAGACATATCGTATCATGGCCATCAGTGTTTCAGGCTAGGATTCTTTTATGTCGATCTGAATGCTATCTTTCAATTATTGGAGAGTTTGGGGCTTGTTGACATAAACTTTTCCTTTGGGATAGTCGGAAGAACTCTTATCAGGTCCGGGGTAACGTAGTGGCCAGTTTATACCGCAACCGTAAGAAATTTTTCTTTTCCCCCAAATTTGCCTGAGAAGCTGGATTGTTGCCCTTGTCGTATGAGCTCTTGTCTCATCTTGTACAGAAACAGGGTGATGCATTTAAAAATTTCGTTGGATTGACCTCCGAGAGATCTAAACATGTCGTGAGCACCTTCGATTTGATTTGAAGCTCGGATCTTCTTCGATATTCTCTCTTAATGTCACAAATATTCCTTCGTCTCTAACAGAGCGTGCTCTGCCACTTCTTGAAGGTCACTTATTAAAACTTCATTCACAGAACTTGGCGAATCTCTCATACCGTAACTGCGACGATAGGATCGCTGGGTTTAAATTACTGATTCTTGGTACTAAAATTTCACTATTTGTGTTCGTTATACAGTCGTGTATTTTTAAATAAAATGAATACTAAAAAAAAGTTAATAAATAACAGACCCCTTGGCAACATTTTGAATGTCCTATATTTTCTGATTGTAATAATAATTAGCATTTTTTTTTCATTCACCGAGTATTCAGAGGTCGGCAAACTTTTGCTATGTGCCGAGTTAGGGTCTTAAAATCATCCAGTGTATCAACCACATACGTATTTTTATACAAGCCAAAGTCAATATACCTATTCTACAATATATTTATATAGTCATATATAGTATATATACTTTAGTATATATTAGAATTAAATTTAATGAAATATAAGAATGTCTCGTGTTTAAATAACACATGAGGGTCGTAAAACAACAACCAAACAAAAACCAGTTATGTCTATGGCGTGAATACCAGCAACAAAGATTTAGGAGTTATTCTCCACCCTTCAACCTCTCACCCACAGGCGGGGCGTGGCAATCCTCTCGCTATTATACCGTTACATCCACGGAAAATTCTTGGACGAACTACATTCACTGGCCCCGCCAAATCAAACCTTCACAGCAAGAACACGCCATGCCACTTACTCCATGCATATCCCATCTTTGAGAAGTAAGTTCCCCGAACGTAACTCTCTACCTCGAGTGGCCCCGGGCCTTGTAAAGCAGGCGTCAGCAACCTTTTCCTAACTATGTGCGGATATCAGGTTTTAAAATCATTCAGTGTGTCAACAACATAAGTATTTTTATACAAATCAAGGTCGATATACCTGTTCTACAATATATTTGATATAGTCATATATAGTATTAGGTTGGTGCAAAAATAATGACGTAATAATGACGTTTATTGACGTTAGAAAATATGTCAAAAAACGACATTATTACGTCATTATTTTTGCACCAACCTAATATATATTAGGTTGGTGCAAAAATAATGTCTCATATAAAGTTGAACGTCAAAAAACGACATTATTTTTGCACCAACCTAATAAATATTTCAATTGCTAGCAAGCATTAAATTAATTTCTTCGTTAATTTTTTTTTGAACATTTGAATTACTACCAAACATCAAAATCTTTCTTTTTTTATATAAACTGCTAAAAATATACCACCCCACTTCTCCCTACGTAAAACATAATTACAGCTTCTTTCTCTTTATTTTCCCCTTCTTTCTTTTTTCTTTTTCTTTTTTTCTATCCTTCCTTTTCAATATATCGGTTCCGTTAAGGTAACCATTTAAATAGGTCGAGATCTGGTCCCTCCTCCCCCAATACTAAGTATGATTGAAAGAAATCTTAAAATAAATCCTCTCTAAACTCTACCATGCCTCTCTAGCCACTCCACCCTATCCTCTCTGTTAAATTACATAAGCTTGATACTACCCGCCAAAAGTATGAATTTTCATTTCATCTTTCATTTCATTTTTGGAAGTGTTATCTGATGATCCGACGTCCCTTAAAAGGGCTCTGGTGAAATAAATTATTATAATGGAACCTTAAAGTGGTCTGCTTTTCTTTAATATATATATATATATATATATATATATATATATATATGTGTGTGTGTGTGTGTGTGTGTGTGTGTGTGTGTGTATAGAATGATTTGATGCCACAAAATTTGTTTATCACCGTAAAGAGAACTAATGTAAACATCTTAATACTAAAACAGAGAGGAAATATTTTAGGAACGTACATCAGAGACGAAGTCGTTGCCGAAACAATTACTTATTAATTTTAAGACGATCAACGAAACACACTTTAAGTCAGGGGTCGACCACCTTTTGCTGACCATGTGCCGACTTAGGGTTTTAAAATCATTCAGTGTGCCAACAGCATACGTATTTTTATACAAGTCAAGGTCAATATACCTGTTCCACAATACATTTTATATTGTGATATATAATATATATATATATATATATATATACTTTAGTATATATTAAAATTGAAACAACTAAATATTAGGTTGGTGGAAAAATAATGACGTAATAATGTCGTTTTTTGACGTTAAAAATACGTCAAAAAACGACATTATTACGTCATTATTTTTCCACCAACCTAATATCATCTTTCCGGTGTTGTAGATTATTGGTTCGGACTTCGTGATGTCATTTGCAGCTGGGTACCACGAGAAATTGCTTGGCGTGTCACGTGCGGTATGCGTGCCGTGCGTGTTTTGAAAAATCAGTCAGAAGTTCCAACGGTCCTCCCCTTAGAGAAGAGCTGCCAATAAACGAAATAATAAGCTTGCGTAATTGCTTGGCACGAACAGGTATTAGGAGAGATAGCAAAAAGACAAAACATTAATAAAAAGGAAGGAAGCTGTGAAGAGCCACGATTGTTCACGGTTAGAAGAGACCTAGCACATGGGAGAATCATGTTGAATTAAATTTTACTATTTTTATTTATTTTTTTTTTTTTGTTACTTATACATTTTTTTTTTTTTAAATAAAAGAAAAAATTTCCAGGATTCGAACACTGTTCGTCGATTCCAATTACTGTGCTGATATATTCGCCGTACGCTTTTTGTCTTACTCATAGAGATATGCAACAATTGTCAAATGGACATCGTACCGCGTGTCCTAAGGTAGGAGTCGCCAAATTTTTACTATGTGCTGACATAGAGTTAAAATCATTCAGTTTGACAACAGCTTACGTATTTTTATACAAGTCAAGGTCAATATACCTGTTCTACAATATATTTATATAGTCATATATGGTATATATACTTTAGTATATATTAAAATTAAATTTTATGAAATATAATAATGACTCAGCTTTAAATAACCGAAGAGGGGTTGATAAACTGTAAAACAAAACAACCAAATAAAAACCAATCAAGTCTATGGCGTGAACACCAACAACGAAAATATGGAAGTTATTCTCCTCCCTTCAACCTCTCACCCACAGGCGCGGCGTGGCAAGGCTTTCGCTATTCTATCATTACTTCCACGGAAAGTTCTCGGACGAACTCCATTCCCTGGTCCCACCAAGTCAAACCTTCACCATCCATTCCTATACACAGAAATGGCATCTTAACGTAACCCTCTACATCGAGTGGTCCCGGGCCTTGTAAAGCAGGGATCGGTAACCTTTTGCTATGTGCCGTGTTAGGGTTTTAAAATCATTCAGTGTGCCAACAGCCTACGTATTTTTATACAAGTCAAGGTCAATATACCTGCTCTACAATATATTTTATATAGTGATATATATATATATATATATATATATATATATATATATATATATATATATATATATATATATACTTTAGTATATATTAAAATTGAAACAGATATCTTCTTTGCTTTGTTGCAGTTATTGCTTCAGACTTTTTACCTGTTCTACAATATATTTTATATAGTCATATATAGTATATTTACTTTAGTAGTTATTGTTTCGAACTTTGTGATGTCATTCGTGACTGCATGCCATTGGAAATTACTTGGCGTGACGTTTGTTTGTTTTTTTTTAAAAAGTCAGTTCGAAGTGCCAACGGTCCTCCTCTTAGAAGAGAGCCGCCAATAACCAAAATAATAAGCTTGCATAATTGCTTGGCACGAACAGGTATTAGGAGAGAGCATAAAGACAAAACATTACTAAGAACTACAAAAGGAAGGAAGCTGTGAAGAGCCACAATCGTCCACGGCTTGAAAAGACTTGGCAAATGGGAGAATCATGTTGAAATATATTTTAGTATTTTAGTTTTCTTTTAATATACTTTAGAAAAAAATATTTTCTTTTATTTTTAATTTATTTTTGAAAAAAATAAAAATTGCCAGGCCAGGATTCGAACACATATAGTAATATATAGAATATACACTTTACTATGAAGAAAAATATACAGAAAAAACAAACAAAAATTTTAATATGTAATTATGCTGTATTAATGTTAATATAAAGTCAACGTCGGACGTTTAGGTTTTAAGTATTAGGTTGGTGCAAAAATAATGTCGTTTTCTCACATGTGTTACTATGTGAGAAAACGACATTATTTTTGCACCAACCTAATATTAATTGGGTCGGACTTTGTGATGTTATTTGCGGCTGCGTGCCATTGGGAATTGCTTGGCGTGTCATGTTTGGCACGAATGCCGTAGCTTGCCGAACCCTTCATTATAGGATGAAATAACTTACAATGGTCATTAGTTATAATAGTTAACATCTGGATTCAATCAATTCCGATGTTAATTACTCTTTTGTAAATAGAATTACTGTTGATTTCTTTTCATTATCTTCGACATCTTCGTCTTAGTGGCCGTCGGCGTTCATAATATTATTTCGAATGCCGGGCTTTTTTTTTTTTAGTCAACTCTTCGCACAGCCGTCGGCAAGTTTCCTCTAAGGCATGTTGCATTTTTTTTAACCTTCCATGTAATCACTCTCATTTTTGTAACGTTTTACTGAAGAGATATAAAAGTCGCGTACCGGGTATCAACGTGAAAATTAAAATCGGCGTGTCAGGTTCAATTTCCAGCTTCATTTGCCGCCTTTGGGAAAGGCATGAAACCGTTAGTTCTATTCGTTAAATAGACGGGAATATGTATATATATATATATATATATATATATATATATATATATTGAGAGATTTTTTTTAAGTTTATAGATTCTTTTTATAGATACAAATATTTAATTAAATGTTCTGTTTATAATAAACTGTATTAAACAACATTTACCGGCCTGAATATCCGAGAAATTTTAATAGAAAATATTCGTGTTCCGACACGAATCGAACCGATATATAGCCTGACGTGCCTTTACCGACTGGCCCACAGAGGAGCGTTTCGGTTAGCAAGGTCAATTTTACTGTTTTTAAACACAATTCTCCATGATTTTCTCTCATACATTCATATCTACTCAATGCATATTCAAATATAACATACAGTAAAATCAACTTTGCTAACCGAATGCTCCTCTGTGGCCCAATCGGAAGATGAATATTTTCTATGAAAATTTCTCGGACATTCAGGCTGGTAAATGTTGTTAATACTGTTTATTATAAACAGAGCATTTACTTAAATATTTGTATCTATAAAAAGAACGTATAAACATAAAAAAATATCTTAAAAAAATAATTGTCGGACTTTGTCCATTTCATAATATATATATATATATATATATGTGTGTGTGTGTGTGTATGTGTGTGTGTGTGTGTGTGTGTTCCCTTCTATTTAACTCGATATTAGCTCCCGAAAAATAATTAAATCTGTCGAGCAGTGTGGGAAGAAATCAGCGAATTTGTAAACATTTAATATTACTGCTGATCAAACAAGACTCTCCAAATTAGATTGAATTCTCTAGGTGTCTGGCGTGTTTATGAAAAAATAAATACGTACAAATTCGCCTTACTCTGTGCCGGGCGTCGATAGCCTAGGGGTTAGATTCTCCGACTGAGATCTCGACTTCAAGCGATCGGATATCTAGCCACACTGATGAGCTGCCTGTGGATGACGATATATATATATATATAGTAAAGGTAACAAATCCGTTGGTATATAATCCAATGGGAATTGGAGGAGAAAGCTTTAAGCCCACAGATATTTTGGAAGATTATGTTCCACACATATTCCTAAGAGTCTTTGAGAGGTGACTTATGTTCAGAAGAAAAAATTAAAATAATAAAATACAATAATCAAAGCCAACTGTTGAATTAGAGTAAGGAATTAGTGTTAAAATGTCGACATAAAAACAAATTCAAATATCCATAATGTAGGTTTAAATTAATTAGCTACTATATTTCCATAATAGTCACCCCCTCTAACTCTTGAAATGTCGAAAGTATAACTAATTCTAATTTCTATAGCCCACCTATGACCTCTTTACATTATATCAGTTATAATATATAAACTTTACTCTAAGCTCCCTCCACAACTCTCTTTCCATTAATCCATTACATCCTTTTATTTATATATTTTAAAGTTATTTTTAAACCCCTTTTTGTTCCTCTTTTATTTTAAATTAATATTTAATTCTTCATATAATCCTAAATTAATGTCATAAGGTTAATATTCGCGTTTAACTTTATAAAACTTCTTCCGTTTTAGACAAATAACTTCCAACCTCTCCTGACGCCTGCCTCGTGCCTTTCGTCTGACTGAAACATTGAAATGGGTAAATTCTGTACTTGTCTTTCGACTGGTGTTTATTTAATTTCTTTTCTTTTTTTTATTTAGCTATCACACAGTCCACACCGGGGTTGATAAGACAGAGGACGGATATATTCGTCTGCCTAAATAAGCGATATGAGATGATTTTTGGATTTTATTTTTTATTATATATAGTAATCTGTTTATCCGAAGAATTAATGATATTCCCACAATTAGATTTGTCGATAATCATTTTCTAATAATTCTTCATTAAATCCTTTCGTATTAAGGCTTTATACTACTTTGGATCTGATTTTACAAATATTTGACTAGATTTGAAAACCAGTTAGACAATTTTGAAATGTATTTATTTGATATTATTGATAATATCGACTTCCATAATCACAAAAATCACAATAACGTTGGTCAGGCACGTCAACCAATCGGGATAAATATGGCGCCGTCTGAGTCCTAAGGTGGCGCCCTATTTATTTCAAGTTGCCTTGACTTGGCAGAAAATTTCAGCTGCTGTCTGACAAAATTTCAGCTTGTATTGCTTCATGCTACAACGCTGTTACGTTGCGGTTTAAGTATGCACCCATTTTTTTAATTGTTTGAGTGGGGTGGGGAATCAATTCTCTCCATCCAACCCTTCGGTTTACTATGGAGGTTGAGAATGATGAGACTACACTTTTTATATATTCTCATTAAGCGTAAGAATGGGGTTATTCTATACCATCGTCTTCCGTAAAGCCACATTCACAGGCTTATACACAAGTTGGAATTCTATTGTCCACAAAGCCCCAAAACATTGGTCTAATTTCGACCCTGGTTCATCGCGCTTTGATGATCTGTTCTTCTTTGTTAGATGAAGAACTTGCTAATACCCAGAAAATTTTTGAAAGTAATCGGTATCCCACCAATAACATCAAACGCGTTATAGACAATAAAATCAAACGTTTTAGGGAGCCAGTGTTTTGGGGACCTAGTCGGTACCCTATTTATTTAAAGTTGCCTTGGCTTGGCAGGAAGTGTCAGCTGTTGTCTGACAAAATTTCAGCTTGTATCGTTTCTTGTTACAATACTGTTAAGTTGCGTACTGTGTTCAAAACAAAATCTGCGTTCCCTTCCTTTAATAAGGATCGTTTGTCCTATTTTCAGAAAAAAAATAGTTGTGAAAAAAAATTCAAATGCCGATGCGAAGCGGCGTACATTGGACGAAACATTCTGAGAATGGAGACTCTGATTTCGCAAGATGTTGCCGCCTATTTGCATTCAAGTAGTCGAAACCAAGTTTTAAGAATTACTCAAGCAGTCCATGATTGATCGATTGCGAAGCATTTGCTGGACAAATCCTGATTGTACCGCTGAACATAAGGACACGTGGGTTTCTTTTCTACATAGTACTGGCTCGGTTTACCATCTCCGGGTCCTTGAAGCTGTGTACATAAAGTTTTAGCTGCCGGGCATATGTAGACAAAAGGAGCATTTCATGTTCTTACGATTGATCGAGGAACTGTGAGTGTCTTTTCCACATTTTTATACATTGGGAAACTTGTTAATTATTTTATTCGTTAATTATTTACAATTAAAATTTATTTTAATCGCGTTCTGACTTTCCCTCCTCATTTGTTATTTTACATGTGTCTTGATTGTTTTGCTTCTTGCTAAAGATTAACTCTGAAAAGGTTGAAAATAAACGTCATTTTTGTTCAAATATATGTTCTATTTCTGTGAGTACAAGTCTCTGTTTATGTATATATATATATATATATATATATATATATATGTGTGTGTGATGTGTGTGTGTATATATATATATATATATATATATATATGTGAAGAAATATAGTTTTAAGGTGTGCTATATTTATAACATAAAGTGCTCAATATTTCATGTTAGACGCAATTGTCAGACTGATTTATATATATATATATATATATATATATATATATATATATATATATATATATATATGAAGAAATATAGTCATAAGGTGTGCTATATTTATGGGATAAAGTGCTTAATATCAGAGATAGAACGTGTGTAAATATAAAAGTGAACATAGAAGTCAACACTTAGAGGCGGCAGTCTGTTTCATGCTATATGCAATCGTCAGGCCACGTGCATATAGCATGAAACAGCCCGTCGCCTCTAACTTCTATGTTCACTTTTATATTTTTTTATATATATATATATATATATATATATATATATATATATAGAGAGAGAGAGAGAGAGAGATAGATAGATCATAATTAAGTAATTCATCGAGTCTAGAAGAAACCTCAACAGATTGAAGAAAGCACTGGACGGACGTTTTGTTCTATATTTGGGTCTCATCAGCAGTGCGCATCCACTACCGGGAATTGAAACCCGGACAAATTCCCCTAATTATTTCTATCTGTATATTCTTGCTTGAACCGGATTCGAATGTTCTGGCCTAAGCGGCTTGAGAATAGTAGTCGTAGCTCGTTGAGGCACAGTCCTATGGGTAAGAGAGAAACTCGGATGAGTTCCACCACGGAATATGTGAGCGAGCGGCGCTATATCGAGTCTGATTCGCTATCTCTTCGTCACCGAGGACCGTTGGAACAGTTGGTATGACGTTTCAATTCTCGGTAGTGGATGCGCACTACTGATGATTCCCAAATATAGGACGAAACTACCGTCCAGTGCTTTCTGCGTTCTGTTGAGATTTCATTCTAGACTCGACGAATTACTTAATTTTGATTATTTAAAATCCTCCTAATTTATATATATATATATATATATATATATATATATATATATATATATATATATATATATATATATATATAGTATTATATGTGTGTATAGACAATGGGGTGTATTGATTTGTAAAAATATATATCTTCACAGCTCAATGTTCAGACACACAGATATCATGCTAGATATATGTATGTGTGTACTTACAGCCCCTTATTTACATATTTCACAGACTAACGCCTAATATCTGAAGACAACTGGCATGGTATTATACTTAAAGATTTGGCAAGGAAGCGATAAGCTTGTCACTTGCCATATTTTATTTGTAGCTTTCTTTTTGATAAGTCGCGCTGCCGTTGTCCTAACTTCGACGCAGAGATTGTTCTCCATTTTCTTAGCGCCATCTTAGGTGAACTGAGCTGTCGGGTGAATTACGCTAAAACCGAACGGGGACGAGGGGTGCGTAAGACCTGTCGATGATGTCTCAAGTAGGTAATTTCCTTTTGACTGGACAATTTTGATGACAGATGAGGGAGCGGCGAAAGAAGGTCAGTTTATGGCTTTTGCATCAATTTGTCCAATCAGTGACTTGACTGGACATATCGAAAAAGAACTATTTGATTTTAAACAGAGCGCATCAATCTAGACACACCCAACCCCACCCACAAGCATATATATATATATATATATATATATATATATATATATATATATATATATATATATATATATATATATGGATGCATCAGTCTTTCCATATCTATCTGTCTTTCTCACTCGTTTCATATCTATCTATCTATCTATCCCAGGAAAACCTAGTTTTATCATATCTTTCTTAGTTCGTTTCTTTCTTTCTAAGTTTCCCTGGCGATATAAAATAACCCAACAGTAATTAACATATACAGTCCATTAACCAATCTATCTATCTATCTATCTATCTATCTATCTATCTATCTATCTATATATCTATCTATCTATCTATCTCACTTTGTTAATTATCTATATATCTATCTATCTATGTATCTATCTATCTCTGTTTCTATCTATCGATCTATCTCGGACTGTTACTATCTATGTATCTATATATGTATCTATCTATGTATTTCGGTCTGTCACTATCTATCTATCTATCTATCTATCTATCTATCTGTTCCTATCTATCTATCTATCTATCTATCTATCTGTTCCTATCTATCTATCTATCTAACTGTATGTTCCTATCTATCTATCAAGTTGGTGCAAAAATAATGTCGTTATAAAGTCGTTTTTTGACATTAAAAAATACGTCAAAAAACGACATTATTACTTCATTATTTTATGCAATAACCTAATATGTATGTATGTATCTATCTATCTATCTATCTATCTATCTATCTATCTGTTCCTATCTATCTATCTATCTATCTATCAAGTTGGTGCAAAATAATGTCGTTATAAAGTCGTTTTTTGACGTTAAAAAATACGTCAAAAAACGACATTATTACTTCATTATTTTATGCAATAACCTAATATGTATCTATCTATCTATCTATCTATCTATCTGTTCCTATCTATCTATCTATCTATCTATCAAGTTGGTGCAAAATAATGTCGTTATAAAGTCGTTTTTTGACGTTAAAAAATACGTCAAAAAACGACATTATTACTTCATTATTTTATGCAATAACCTAATATGTATGTATGTATGTATGTATGTATCTATCTATCTATCTATTTATCTATCTATCTATCTATCTATTTCGTTAGCTAGCTCGCTAGTTTAGTTTATCGCTGTCTATCATAATATGTATGTAACCGTCCCACCCTTATTGATCCCCAGGGAGATAGAAATAAAAGTTGTCAAATCCTAGGTTCCTTTCTGTTTATTAAATCCGAATTTCCTCTCGCCGACTCTCGCCAGACTTTGTCAGGGTTACTGAAAGAGTTTCATAAGTCAATTGATAATGAACAAAAGAGACGCCCATTCCCATAATAATCAGTACTTTATTTATATGACGTGCTACTCAAAGTTTTGTAGCCAGGCCAAGATGGGATTAAAAAAAAAAAAATCTTTGGTCTTGTCATTGGAACAGTTTTGTGGGTAGTGGCTCTGGCTGAGAAATTTCCATTACGCTCTCGCCACAGACGTAACATGAATATACCCCCACCCCCATTACCAAATAATACTTATTTGAAACTTCTCTGGCGCTGATCATCGCTAATAGACGTTTTCCGTAGCCTTTGATAAGGCTTCTGAATTTCTCGAACTGTTATCTTCGATCGTTTGTCTATGCCGACACGTTCCGAATCATAGAGTTCCGTTCGTGAACAGCAATTTTCAATTCATCTCACAGACGTTCGAATGGATTTAGACTTTAGTGATTGGGAAGGTCATTCTATTAGCCTAAACCTATTCCTGTACATTCGAAATTTGTTTCGCCTCTGTTAAAAGATAAATCGTCTATCAGTTAACAATTGGATCGCAAAGGGTAAAAGTTTTTCTTTTTCACTCGAAATGAATAGATCGATATTTTAATATATATATATATATATATATATATATATATATATATATATATATATATATATATATAAAGAAAGAACAGTAAGATATATAATCCGGTGTTCTTATAGATATTTTTATTTTTACAAAATAGTGCTCAATGTCAAGTTACAGAGCATTAATATTATAAATTAATTGACTTAAAATATGTTTTTTTTTCGCTACACAGTTCTAACCAGTGTGGAAACATGGTTAGAACTGTGTAGCGAAAAAACATATTTTAAGTTAATTAATTTGTAATTAATATATATATATATATATATATATATATATATATATATATATATATTCTACCTCAAAACTACAAAAAAATCTTTATATCTTCTACGCTAAATCAACAAAAAACGAAAAAAAAAAGTTTGCAGAATACATTTCATCTTTGAAGCTGCAGCTGGGGACAGAATTATTCACCACCACCTTCCATAACCTTATATATAAAGTACATGGTATGTGTGTGTGTTTGTGTGTGTGTGTGTGTGGGGGGGGGGCAAAGCAGTTGCTCCGCTCCCACTGGTCCGATTTCAATGATTCTTAGCTTATTTAAAAGCCGTAGAAAAATTAGGCGTAGGGAACGATTTTCGTTGAGCTCAGATTCAGGGTTGCCAGATTATTCGAGGTTAAAAATATATATTAATATATTATACTAGCCATTATCGTTGCTCTCATGGTTCAAGAGGAGTAACTTTTATTTTGTATTCAAAATTGCAGCTATCTTAAAATTTTAATCTATCTAAAATTTGAAGCTATTTTAAAAGCCGCCCTATTGGGCAGCATTTAAACTACCTCCTGTGGAGGACACTTGGTTTGGCTCTTATCACAATAGCTAGGAAGGAGTATGTTTGATAGACATTAATAAACTACAGAAGAACTCAAAAGTGATCGCTGCATTTAAGTATTGCATTAATATTTAAGCTTACCTTTTAAAAGTTGAACGCTAATTCTTCTGCTTCCACTTAATTTACAGGCGATTTGATGTAAATAGATCCTTATTTTTGGTAGAAACAATTATTTTTATTTCATGGGTGACAGAACAGGGGACAATTTATAAGATAAAACTAGTATAGTCTAAAGATGGGAAAATAGAAATTAGAATTATTTATATATTCAACATTTGAAGAGTTAGAGAAACATAATAGCTAATTGAGTAAAACCTATACTATGGAATCTTTATAAATAAATGCGAAATTGCAGCTCAATTCTTTCACGAATTGTGAGATTTAAAAAAAACAGCTCAACTTTATAGAAATTTACACTCTAAGAGCTCAATATGCGTATTATATATTATCTACTCCTAGGCAATATCACTCTTCAGGTTTAACTAATTTGCATATGAATTTTTAAAAAAAGCTTATTTCATTAATTAAATTTCCTTCATTACTTTTCTTTGATTCGAGGATTATTTTGATTTTCATATCAAAAATAGATCTCTTTAGGAGTATCATCTTATATAGTTCAGAAAAGTCTTTGAAATTTGCATTTTACTTGGTCTTCAACAAGTTGGCATCTATTTGTAAAACTTTTTTTAACTATAAGAAGCCAATTTATAAATGAAATGTTCATTTAAAATTTCAGTAATTAATTAATGTTTAAGCTTACCTTTTAAAAGTTCAACGATAATTCTTCAGTTGTCACTTAATTTAAAGATTTGATGTACGTAGGTCCTTCTTTTCCGTACAATTATTTTTATTTCATGGGTGACAGAACAAGGGACAGAACAATTTATAAGATAAAATTAATATAGTGTAAAGATGGGAAAATAGAAATTTGTTATACATTCAACATTTGAAGAGTTAGAGAAACATAATAGTTAATTAAGTAAAACCTATCTTATGGAATCTATTGTGTACATTAAGAAACGGACAAAGTCCGACAATTTATTTATTAAAGACATTTTTATGTTTAACGTTCTTTTTATAGATACAAGTATTTAAGTAAAATGCTCTGTTTATAATAAACAGTATTAAATAACATTTACCGGCCTGAATGTCCGAGAAATTTTCATAGAAAATATTCGTCCTTTGACAGGATTCGAACCTGCATCCTATACGGAGCCGTCATTTACGGTGAAGTGCCTTAACCGACTTAAACATAAAAATGTCTTTAATAAATAAATTGTCGGACTTTGTCCATTTCTTGATGTATGACGTCATTTGTTTACATTTGATACGCCATGAGCAGTTATGAATGTACGAGATTCATGGAAGATTGAAGTTTATAAGCAGTCAATTCGACCTTGCCTATCGAACGATCCTTTGTGGCTGAGTCGGTTAAGGCACGTCAGCATAAATGACGGTTCCGTATAGGATGCAGGTTCGAATACTGTCAAAGGACGAATATTTTCTATGAAAATTCCTCGGACATTCAGGCCGGTAAATGTTATTTAATACGGTTTATTATAAACAGAGCATTTAATTAAATACTTGTATCTATAAAAAGAGCGTTAAACATAAAAATGTCTTTAATAAATAAATCTATTGTGTGTCATTTTATTTGCGTACATAAATGTTCCATAGAATTTAGTTGTTAAATACAAGTTTATTTTAATTAAATTAGTTTTATTTTAAAATAAAGCATATGCTATTTGCTATATCTATAATACAAAACTTTACTAATTGTAAAAAATAGATTTTTTTTCATCGAATGGTTATTGGGGCGGGGGCGTCCACCAAAAGAAATTAAGAATAAAATGTTGAGAACGGAAACGAAAACGAGGCTAGACACAAACTGGCATTTGATCTCCAAATAGCAGAAAAAATCTATTAGGTTGGTGCAAAAATAATGACGTAATAATGTCGTTTTTGACGTTAAAAAATACGTCAAAAAACGACATTATTACGTCATTATTTTTAAACCAACCTAATATTTTGTATTATATAGAGGTTTTATTTAGTAAATCTATTGTGATTAAACATTATTAAATATTAATCTCAGTAGATTAACAAAATAATGCATATCCAATAAAAAATATTTAAGCTTACCTTTTAAAAGTTCAATGATAATTCTTCTGCTGCCACTGAATTTAAAGACAATTTGATGTACGTAGATACATATTTTCTGTACAAACAATTATTCTTATTTCATGGGTGACAGAACAGGGGACAATTTATAAGATAAAATTAATATAGTGTAAAGATGGGAAAATAGAAATCGGAATTAGTTATACATTCAAGACTTGAATGAGTTAGAGAAACATGATAGCGAATTAAATTAAAACCTATATTATGGAATCTTTATAAACAAATGCGAAATTGGAGCGCATTTCTCCTACGAATTCTGAGATTAAAATTCCCCAGCTTCACTTTATAGTAATTTAAACGGTGTTTACTTGCTCCCCCCACGAGGACGAGATGTGACACAAGGTCTTTTTAAAGTGGAGACCCATACGCGTGCACCCGAGAAAGGGACAAAAATAGACCACAGCCCCCGCAACAGTTGGTTGCGCTGGCCTCGGTGCGTGCATTGGTCCTTCTCTCCTGCAATGAGAAGGCGCAGCCTTGGGCAGCTGTTCACCAGGGCTGGCACCTCTCAGTATAATTTTCCTCAGTTGCCACTTTGTTTTCGACGGAGTCGACCCTGAGTGCACTCTGTCCAAAGACAGAAACGCAACTAAGAGATGATAAGTAGACGTAAAATTACTGAAAAAGAGTAATTGACATGGTATTAACTCCTTCGCCCCACTTGGACGAGATTTGAAAACAAGGTCTTTTTAGGTGGAGACCCGAGCACGTACACCCGGGACAAGCACAAAACTATATATCTCTATTATATATTACCTATTTCTAGGCAATATCTCTATTCAGGTTTAACTCATTTGCATATTGATTTTAAAAAAAAAGTTTATTTCATTAATTAACTGTCCTTCATTACTGTTCTTTTATCCGAGGATTGTTTTGATTTTCATATCAAAAATAGTTCTGTTTAGGAGTACCGTCTTATATAGTGCAGAAAAGTGTTTGAAATTTGCATTTTACTTGGCCCTCAACAAATTGGCATCCATTTGTAAAACTTTCCTTAACTATAAAAAGCCAATTTACGAATGAAATGTTCATTTAAAATTTTTGTTTCAAAGATTTCAAGTAGTGAATATATATTACTTTGCGAATTGATAGCGAGCGGGCAAAGCCTGGTAGTTACAAATAACTGTGTAATACCTCAAATTTTCATAGAAACTCCATTTTTTTATTTTTTTCTTACAAATGATGAAATAATGGATTTGAAAGAATCTGGAGCGATACCCACAAAAATTATTTTTTATTTTATTGTCAAAAAATAATACAAAAATTCACAAAAAAAATTTGACAGAAGACCAAACTATTGACCCTCTTTCCTCAATAATCAACTGTGTATCCATTATTTATAACTATTGCCTTTAATCATTTTTGATAGTTCCTTTCAAGACCCCTACACACATTGATAGGTATTTTACTCCAGTCTTCATTGGCAATAGCTTCCAGTTCCTCAAAATTAAGACTTTTTTCACTTACCTTTTGGTTCAAATATGTCCATAAATTAACAATGAGGTTTAGGTCAGGAATTTTGACGTTGTAAGCCAATAACTTAATTTGACTGTAATCTAATTATTTTTTAGCAATTTATTACATGTGTTTCCGGTCATTATCATGTTGGAACGTCCAGTGACACACCAAAGACAGCTTTCGTGCACTATTTAAAAAAAAATAGCCAATTACTGCTCTTTATCAAACAAAACCGAAGAGAGATTCAAAGGAAAGCCGGGCGAAACAAATTATTACAAGTTTGTTCAAATAACATAGTAGACATGTAATAATATTCGCTGATATAATTTTCATTTCTTTCCACTAAATAAAAAAAAATCCCTCATATCAATAAAAGACGTTAAATTCAGAATTTCTTCAGGGTTGATCACTTCTCAAGCAAATGATATATAATCCCAAAGTTCATTCTTGGATGAAAATTGTTTGTTGTCCTCATAAAAGCGCTTTTTGACGATGCTCCAAAATTTTTTGATTGCTTCACGACCCGGCGAACACAGAGCCCACTCTATAAGTCGGTCATTTTTAAACTCCTATTTTAGTAATTGTTTTACCCCAAACAAGCCGATAATGCAATTGGGATGCAGGTGGGGTTATAGGGAGTGGAAGAGAATGAGAAGAATTTAGCGGGGAGAAATAACAATAGAGAAACATGGTTTCCACAAGAAAGAAGATGGAGATTGCATTTGAATGCTTATATAAGTTCGGTATCAAGGAAGAAAGAAATCGGAAATGGCGGATGGATCTAGCTAGTTCAACAGGAAAACGATGAGATCTCGTTGCCAGTCTCGTTGTCAAATCTTGTTGCCAATCTCGTTGCTAGTCTCGTGCCAGTCTCGTTGCTAATCTCGTTACCAGTCTCGTTGCCAGTCTCGTTGCTAAAACTGGTTTCCAATTTCGTTACCAGTCTCGTTGCCAATCTCGCTGCTAGTCTCGTGCCAGTCTCGTTGCCACTCTCGTTGCTAGTCTTGTGCCAGTCTCGTTGCCAATCTCGTTGCTAGTCTCGTGCCACTCTGGTCACACGATTGAATTCTATTAATGGAGCCGATATTATTATTATTATTATTGATAATAATATTGAAAACGATGAATGTAACTCTTCCAATACGTTTCAATAGTTAAGAGAAGAGCGCGATATATACATATATATATATATATATATATATATATATATCTGTCTGTTTCTCTCTCTCTCACTTTCTCTCTCTCTCTCCCTCTCTCTCCCTCTCTCTCTCTCTCTCTACATGAAGTCGCAAGTCATTGTGACCGAGGATCGAGGTTGTTGACCACGCTAGATAACACGCTCTCACCCAGAAAATGTAGCTAAGTTCTTCTCAGCATAAGTTGGCTATGTAGGTGTTGAACAAACACAAAAATACACCTGAGCCAGCGTCTGCAATAGGGATTGACTAGCCGCCCTAATAGATGAGTATCCTCGAATACGAGTGGCAATTTATTATTATATATATATATATATATATATATATATATATATATATATATATATATATATATATAATCCGTGTCTGTCAGTCTGTACGTGTGTGTGTGTCTGTGTGAGCATTGTATATGTTTAGGCTTATTCTGGTATTTTCCATGTTTAACCTCACTCTGAGATTTTATTTGGTCTTGAGACAGTAAAGAAAAGAAAAAAAAACACAGTTTGACAATGTTAAAAAATGTTTTGAAAGTAAGTCTATCTTCTTCAGGTTATATTTAAACAATTTTCAATTCAGAGAGAGAGAGAGAGAGGTTAGAGGTGAGGTTCACCCAGCATGTTCCGGGTAAAGTGCGCAGGCATGAACCAATTACATCCGGGTGTTCGCAGACTCATGAGTCAGCCATTGGTGAACACCTTTTAAATTCTGTCGATTACAGGACGAATTATTCTCCCGATTTTTTTTCTGTCATACGCAGGGTCAGGACGAGGCTGTATTTAGATATCATGGAGTCTATTATTATTAATATGCAGCGTTCTGCCCTGTGTAGACAGAGGGAGATGAAATTCAGGTTGGTCCCTATTCGGGGAGATTACTGCTTAACGTAGAGAATATTTAGTACTCATAAGGTTTTTTTCCCCCTCTTCCTTTAATTTTTCCCCTTTTATTACATCTTGGTAATCTATTGTTTTTAATATCGTTCGTTGATAATAATTTTTCTTATCAACTTCTTTGTTTTATTTTGCCGACGATTATTTTTCTGAAGAAGTGTCGGCCGAAACGCGCCTTAAATCCCGCCTTTTTTTCTTAAACGAGAAACTTTTGTACCTATTTTAAAAATAAAATGGGAAATATGATCCTTATATTTAAATCAATTTTGACTTGGTGCGGAGTAAAAAGAACCTGTTCATATATATATATATATATATATATATATATATATATATATATATATATATATATATATGGCGAATCGGTAGTTGATTTATGCAACTGATAATAACTCATATTAAATGTATATCACTCATTTAAACCGTTATTTAAATTCTCTCTTTAAAACTTTTCTCTTTTTAATTTTATTCCCCCACCCTAACTTTAAGGTCTTTCTCCTTCTTTCTCCCGTTGCACCCCTCTCTAGATGTTTCATACATTTCCCTCTGACCGTTGTTTCTCCCTCCCACACATGCACTTTCATTTTTTTTTTTTAATTTTTTCATTTAAAGCCTGGAATTTGTAGGTCTGATGAATTGGATCGTGATTACGATTCCAGTGCAATAAATTATAACAATGGAATATAAGTGCTTAAGCCTTATATATATATATATATATATATATATATATATATATATATATATATATATATATATATATATATATATTAAAAGATATAAATTTCTATAGAAATAGAAATAAATAATATACTTCTAGCACTTATAATTCCAGCACTTGAAAATTGCTTCGGCATGAAACTGCGAGTTGTGCAATTAATGTAAGATATTATGTATATATACATATATATATATATATATATATATATATATATATATATATATATATACATTATTTATATATACATATATATATATTATGTATATATACATATATATATATATATTTCATATATATATATATATATATATATATATTATTTATATATACATATATATATATTATGTATATATACATATATATATATTATGTATATATACATATATATATATATATATTTCATATATATATATATATATATATATTATTTATATATACATATATATATATTATGTATATATACATATATATATATATATTTCATATATATATATATTATGTATATATACATATATATATATTATGTATATATACATATATATATATATATATTTCATATATATATATATATATTTCATATATATATATATATATATATATACATATATTATTTATATATACATATATATATATATATATATATATATATATATATATATATATATATATATACATATATATATATATATATATATATATATATATATATATATATGTATACGGCGGGGGGCGACACTATTTTCGGGACACTTTGAAAAGTGTGCTTTAAGGTGTTTTTTGCTGCCGAGAGCTTTTGTGTTGATGAGTAGGTAGTTCAGCTGTAACCGTCCATTAATGGTATGAACATTGATTGATGGGTTTGTCTTTGATTTCATGTTTTCTTTATTTTTACTTCAACTTAGGCGACACTATTTTTCGGACATAACACAAATCCCGGGTTTTTTAATGATTTAGTCGTCGAACGTCTACAATATGCAAATTTTCTGCAGGTAAATTGTACCATGACCGTTAAATTTGAGTATCTTTACCATTCACTGCGAAAACGTATTAAAATCCTGAATAAGAATGCATTCAAAAGAAGTCATCAGTTTAATCCAACAGAAGAGAGAAGACGGGCTCAGCATCCGAAAGATCGCCGCTGAGATGAAGCTATCGAAGTCAACATTTGAATACATGCTAAGTACAAACTATGAGCGGAAGAAGAAGAAGAGAGGACGGAAAAAAAACAATTTCCAGGAGAACAGAAAGAAGAATGAAGAGGAGTGTTATGAGGTTGTTATCATCTAGATAAAAGGTGACAGCGAAGAAAGTAAAGGAGAAGTGTGAACTTGACGTCAGTGTTCGAACTGTACAAAGAAAGCTACACGAAACTGGACTTAAGTATGCTAAAACCAACAAAAGAATTACACTAACGAGAAAACACAAGGAGGCAATGTTGGGAAGCGCCAAAAGATGGATAAAAACCATGTCGACTTCAAGAAAGTTATATTTACTGATGAAAAACGTTTTAAGTTCGAAGGACCTGACGGGTGGTGTACATGGTCGAGAAAAGGTGAACCTGTTATTCTCAATAAGAGACAGATGGGAGGAGGAGGAGGAGTCATGGTTTGGAGTATGGTATTTCCGAATGGAAACTTGTGGCTCGAGTGGTTAAAAGGACGTCAAAATAACTTGAGCTACAGAGAACTTTTGGAAAAGAGAGCCCTACCACTCAGAAAAAATAATGGGAAGTAATTTTATTTTGTAGCAAGATAACTGCAACATCCATGTGGCCAAATCAGTGAAAAATTGGATGTGTGAATCAAATATAACTACTCTGGAATAGCCTGCAAGAAGTCCAGACTTAAATTTAATTGAAAACATATGGGAAATGCTTGCAGAGCTTGTTTACGATGGGCCAGAAATAACCAGAGAGGCTGAACTGTGGCAGCGCATACAAAATGCTAAATATAGACTACTAGAAACTCGAAGAGACGTTATTATCAATATGTACGAACTTTATGAAGATAGACTGATAGAAGTCATTGAAAAAAGGGTGCTTCCATGAACTATTAGCATTGTTTCTGCAATGTCCGAAAAATGTGTAATGTGAAAATTTGTAAAAAAATAAAAATACTTCTAATTTGAATTGTACTTTTCCATTTGTAGTATTGAAACAGTTTTTAAATGTTTTTGCCATTACGCTAAAACAGTACACACTGCCTGTTCTACCTAAAATTTGAAAAAGTAAAGCGTCTGAAAAATAGTGTCGTCCCCGCCACCTATATATATATATATATATTAAATAGCTCTGTCACTTTACATTGAGCTTTTTTCATAAACTATAGGGTATTTACATGATTTTGTATACGAACGCTCGCTCGTATACCTAATTATATTTCCCCATTCGGCTATATATATATATGTACATATATATATATATATATATATATATATATATATATAGCCAGAGGGAGATGAAATATGCTTCATATATATATATATATATATATATATATATATATATATGTTAAATAGCTCTGTCACTTTACATTGAGCACTGTTTTTTCATAAACTATAGGGGATTTACATGATTTTGTATACGAACGCTCGCTCGTATACCTAATTATATTTCCCCATTCGGCTATATATATATATATATATATATATATATATATATATATATATATATGTATGTATGTATGTATATATATTGGTGGCTGCCTTCTCGCAAAGTGAGTATGACCTTTACTGACATATTCATCCCGTAAACCTCCCCCCTACCACAAGACTGCATTCATTGGTTGTGTAAACGACAGCGGCTCAGAAAGTCATCCATCGATCTGCATTTCTTGTCACGTATGTGTCATAAGCTAATGTCGCCATATCTGCAGGCCATCAGCTGTGTACTTCCAGCACGTCAGACCTGTACGTGCCGCTGCATCGCCCTCGGACTTGGATTGAAAGAAAAAAAATAAACTACAAGCTAGTAAGCTGTCAGTAATGCCCGTGCGGGTTTTAAGATTGGATGAAGCTTGCACATCATTGCATCGACCCGCACCGCAAAACCACATTTTCCATAGACAAGCAACTGCAGTGTGGCCATGTGGTGGGTTTTCTTCTAGACTTTCCTTCCCCTAGGAGTCTGCCAAAAAGCTTGACAGTTCCCACCCCCAGTGGGCTAACCACGCGTCTTTATACCATCCAAAATATTCCTATCGCCTCGCGCAGAGATTGCTGGATGGCCGTTTACCTCTCAAAGAGCGTCATCCGCCCCTTGACAGGTCTTGTTTTGCCAAGCACGGTTTGGAGCCACCTTCGTTACCAGTTAGATTTGGTGGGGGAGCCGGTTTAGTTGCCGATTGCCCGACCATGCTGCAAGTAGTACTGGCTAACATGATAGCAGCAGCATCCAATCAAAATGTCCTAGCATTATACACACAGACACACAGACACATACATAGACACACACATACACATATATATATATATATATATATCTAGAGAGAGAGAGACAGAGAGACAGAGAGAGAGAGCAAGATAGAGAGACTGTTTCGCTGTATCACAGTTCTTCAGTGTGGCTAGAACGTCCATTTGCCTCTGGCTAGGATCGAATCGGCGTCAGTCAGAGATTCTACCCCTAAACCGTCGGCGCACGGCAGGGATGAAGGTAAATTTAAGCGTATTTATTTTTTTGATAAACATACAGTAACCGACAGGACTCGATTCTCTTTATCGAAGAGTCTCGCTATATCAGCCGTAATAGTCACTGTTTACAAACCCATATTTCCTTCCCCAGAGAGCTCAACCGAAATTAATTTTTCAGGATCCTATATAATTATCATCAATTGACAGACAGTTTCGCTGTATCACAGCTATATATATATATATATATATATATATATATATATATATATCGAATCCAGTTAAATAATTTAGAGATATATCTATTAGTTTTCGTTGTGATGCTTTCAATTTTACGGATTAATGTCTTGGTAGATTTAAAAAAATTGTGTAAGAAAAATACAAAAATTTTCTTCGAATAGTTTTTATTTTTCTCAAGTAGTTTCAATCTCATCCGAGACCATCATCAGGGACTTAAGTTGTATGCGAGTATGTATATTTATCAAGCTTGTCTGGATCGGTTATTTTTAATAAGCCGTTACAAAGACAGGGAAAAGCAGCTCGTGACTTACCTGACGAGCTTGAGCAGGTGGATAAAAGAACGTGGTCTGGGGCAGGAAGCGGAAGGAAGGAACTTGCTGAGAGCTGCAAGAGATAGAGGGGAGTAGAGAGCCATGATCGCCTACGTCCTGAAAGGACATGGCACATTTAAAGAAAGAAGGTTCACTTTTATATATATATATATATCTACCCCTACCTATATATATATACCTCTCTCTCTCTCTCTCTCTCTCTCTCTCTCTCTCTCTCTATACATATATATATATATATATATATATATATATATATATATATATATATATATATATAGAGAGAGAGAGAGAGAGAGAGAGAGACATTCCTACCCAAACCTAAACGTAACACCTTTTTCGAACGTAACTAATAAATGATACAACAATAGTAAATGAAAATGCACACACAACCAGCCCTTGTCTGGATGAATGGATTTCCCTGTATCCTTGGAAACAGTGAATTGTGAATTTTTGCCGTGCCTTTAAAACTCAGTAAATTTAAAAATAAGTTACTCTAAAATTCGCTTGAGGATGAAATGCACCTAATGTTTTTAATCTAATTACAAAATTAAATTCGAAGCTTTTATCTTCCATTTTCGAACCATGGTTAGAACTGTGTAGCGAAAAACATATTTTAAATCAGTTAATATATATATTAGGGGGGTCATAGTGGAGAGCGGTTATGATGTTAAAAGACCCGAAACCTCTCATGATCCATAGCTAAAATCATCATGTAGACATCAAACAATGCATTTCACAAAACACACACACACACACACAGACATATATATATATATATATATATATATATATATATATATATATAATATAAAATGGAAATTAATAAGAAAAGCTAGGATAAGAAAAGCGAGAATATGTAGGTCATTAGATAACCCATGTCCTTTGTGCATACATGAGAAACTATATATTACTAAGTTTATAAAAAATAAAAATTTACTGAATCATAGAAATGAAATAGCTATTTCTTGCCTTCATTGTCAAAAATTTTCCTTAAATAATATTTTAAAATATATTTAAAAATAAATTTAAAAATAAAATTAAAAAAATGAGAGCTGGTAATATACATACTGATATTTGGTAATAATTTCAAATAATATAAGTAATTCTATTACATTTACTTGTTTTTAAAAAGAAATAGAGTCTATTAGTAATTAAGTGTAAAAATATTTTTAAATTGTAGTTTAATAAAACGTATTTTAACACACATAAAAAATCTTTGAGTATACAGAAAAAAATGCCGAAAACCTTTTTGCCGTTAATAATAATAAAAAAAGACCCAGCCGACATGCATTTAACGGATGTCAGAATTCCTTGAAAAATAAACCTACCCTCCCTAAACTTAACCTCTTTTTCCAACGTAACTCGTAATTGATAAAACAATAGTTAATAAAAATGAACACGCTACAACTGCTGTATGAATGATTGGATTCCTCTGTATCATTGGAAACAGTAAATTATGGATTTATGTGTGTTCAAAACTCAATAAATTTAAAAATAAGTTATTCTAATATTCGCTTGAAGATGAAACGGAACTAATGCTTTTAATTTAGTTATATAGTTAAATTTAAAGTTTTTAGCTTCCATTTTTGAAACATGGTTATTGCTGTGTAGCGAAAAAACATATTTTAAATCAGTTAATTTATAATATTTATGCTCTGTAAATTTACATTGAGCACTGTTTTGTAAAAATGAAAATAAAAAATAACAAGAACACCGGATTATATATCTTACTGTACTTTATTTTTATTTATATATACATATATATATAAAATATATAAATATATGCATACATACATACACATACACACACACACACATATATATATATATATATATATATATATATATATATATATATATATATATATGATAATTTCCAAGAAAATAGAATCCATGTAGAACTCAATGTCCAGGATAGAGTAAGGATATAATATAAAAGGCTTAAACACTAATATTCCATGGTCATAATTTATTCCATTGGAATCGTAAATACAATCCAATTCATCAATCGTACAAATTCAAAAAGAAAACTGAAAAAACATCTCCGGGAATAAAAAATAAAATTTCGTAAGAGGGTGTGTATGTATGAGTGAGGGGGATGAATGTGGGAATTAAATGAAAATTCTAGAGGGGGGTAAAAGACGAAAGAAGAACAGGAAGGCCTAATGTAAGCCGTCATTTAACTCTTCTCTTTAAAACTCCTCTCTAGAGCTTTCATTTAGTTCTCACATTCGTCCCCCACTCACATACAGTAGCGTCAAAAACTAAGGGACAAAATTTTAAAACCTAATATTTGTTAGAAATAACAACTGTGAAAACTGGTAGTCGTTATCATCCATAATAACATACTAAAATTTGAATCATTTGCAAAGGATAGAAAAATAATTATAACAATTATTTATTTATTTTCAAAATAGGATCGTCCAAAAGTAAGGGACAAAATTGAAACTAGATTTCCCTTCAGACATACTGGAGTTGAATTCACCGGGGACCTTCGGATTGGATAGGGTAGTAGGGAGGTGAAGATATATTTGCCTAACATCGAGACAAGTGAAGAGGAGAAAATAAATCTTCACGTATCAAGGTCTGAAGAAAGAACAGCACACCTATATCCGGGACCACCTTGTATCTTCAGGCCTTGGTATGTGTTGTAACCTAGGGAAGGTTACCGAATAGAATAATCACAGGAAGGTTGGTAATGAACGATAAAACTTAGGACACAAACAATACATATAATATTCGCCAGTGGCGCGTAGAAGTAGTAGTCAACTGCTATAAGTTAGTCAAGTAAATTCCACAATGAATCTCCAACTGTAGGATGTCTGCAACCTCGTTGTCAAATGTGGCACAAAGCCGACTTTAATGTTGGGTATCCAAAAATTCCCCTTAGGCCCCGTATAAAACGGAGTCAGGTAGCAGTTTCCGAAGATGGGTCTCTGTATTTCGACATAGACTCGTATGGAATCCTCTCTGCCCAGAGGCAGAGAGTTTGAACAGCACCGCTTGGAGACGAATCTTCAACTGCAGACCAACATACAGTAATTACTACTGTATTAATGGGAATAGGGACATACTTATTATCGTCCATAGGTATGCTACAACAGAGTATGTTTCGTTAACTTTTTATGGTAGCAAGGCTGCCATCTACAGTGACAATGCAAAGAGATTCCTAGTGGTTGGTTGGCCGGCTGTTCAAGAGATTTTTGCTGTGCCGCCATTTCCAGCAGAAGTTTGACTCTTGTTGAATCAAGGTCTGCACTATTCCGTTTTTCTCTCCCTGGGATCTAGGAAAGAAAAACCTGCCTCTAAAAGGTGGTTGGTTGAAGACAAATAGATCATTTCACCCTACTAACCTAACTAACCCGACATTCAAATGGCAGTCAGCAACCACCGCCACACCTATAGGGAATCCTCGAAGAGAGTTGGTGGCAGTAACATCTAAAATGTTTTTGAGGCGTAATGAATCCTGGCTTGCTGTTGAACCTGAACGATGGGGATTTTCCCCCTCCATGCCAGTCAACAGAGAGAGACTCTTTAGAATTATATACATACGGAATCAATACCTGGAGATATTTAGGGCCTTATAGTACCATGAAAACTTCCAAGCCTCAGGAAAAAGTCCCAGTGTCGTTCTGGGTCCCATATATACAAAGACATATATATATATATATATATATATATATATATATATATATATATATATATAAATATATATATGCATGTTTCATTAAAAACGAGAGACAAAGTACTACGGTTAAGCTTTTTATTTAATTTTTTTTGTGTTCGATAGTGAACACATAGTCAAAAATTTACATACACATTTATTACAAAAAAGAAATGCACCTTAATTACAAACAAGACAAATCTTCACTAAGACATATTATAAAGAAATACACTACCAAAATTGAACTGAATCAAAAAATCAAATTATCTATTATAAAAAATTTAACACTGCCAACCTTATCCTCAAAAATAACAACACACCAGCTAAGTCAAAGTTACAAAGAACGAACATTATCTATGAGTTCAAATGCCCCTGAAGGAACTGTTTTCCTGATCAAACCGGACTCATAAATAATTACATCGGTTACACAACCACATGCTTATCCAGACGTCTTATTTACACCTATCTGATCATAGCTCCATTAGAACCCATTTAAACACACACACACACACACAAAAACTACCAGACTCCATTCGAAACATACTAGTAAAAAACACAAATATATTAACTGCATCCACTTGTAAAAAAAGATTAAAAATAATGGAAGCTTTAATAATAAAAAAGAAAAAAAAACAACTCTTAACAATATTAACTACGAACAAGGCCACGATGTGCTAACCGTATTCGGAAATTAAAACATCCCTACTACACACTAAGACATACATATAATGCACACACTCAATTAAGCTGAAAAATTAAATCATCCTTGATAATAGATAAAGGTATAGTCGAAAGCGATCGCAACTCAAAAAAATTTGGACAGTTTTTACACAATCGTTGTCCAGAAAAGAAAGCTCTTGTTCGAACACAAGAAAAAGTAAATAAAAAGCTTTATCGGAGTACATTATCTGTCGTTTTTAATGAGACATGCATAAGGATTTCTGCCTATATATATATATATATATATATATGTATATATATATATATATATATATATATATATATATATATATATATATATACAAATTATTTAAGTAAATGCTCTGTCTTTAATTAAGCAGTATTAATTACATTTACCGCCCCGAATTCATTAAATGAATTTTATCTATACGAATAGCGCATTAACAGAAAACTTATTAAATAATTGTGCGAACTTAATTCATTTCATTTTAATGTTGTCATTGTTTACGTTAAGATACCTTTCGTGATCAGATTTTGAGTTTATAAACAGTAATTCGGACTTGGCTAACCCGACTCTTCTTTGTAGCTGAATTGTACGGCACGTCTGGTCTAATGATGGTTAGTGGGTAGTAATACAGAGAACAGAGAATTTACTTAAATAAGTGTCTTCATTAAAAAAAAAACGTAATGTAAATTCTCAGTCTTTCAATTTCGAGACATTTCCTAGAAAAATATATGTGTTCTACATCAGGAATTGAACCTGTGTTCTACAAGATTTCTCAATCACTCAGTCTGATAGATGTAATTAATACTGTTTCATTGACGCTAGAACACTAACCATGGGTATATAGTAACCAGCGCAATTTTCCTATTTTTAATTACAGTTATCTTTACCTGGCTCATTGGAACTATTTGACCAGATGTGCTGTACAATTCAGCTACAGAGAATCGTCTGGTTAGCAAAGTCCGAATTGCTCAATAATATGTTTTTCAGTTCCTATTAATGTTAACTCAAAGTACAAAATTTGAAGAGCCTCCGTGTAAAATATTTCAAATAATGATTTATATTTATTTATTTTTTTTTTTTTTTTGATATTTTCAAAATCGGGTATGATATACCCGTGGTTAGTAGTGGTGTAACTTTAATTGATGGGTAGTGTTCCAGGGTTAAAGAACAGAGAATTTACTTAAATAAGTGTATCCATAAAATTAAAACCAGAAACAAAAAAAACAAACTTACAAACAGAAAACATATTAAAATATTTGTATATTTGTCGGATTTAATCCATTTCATATAATAAATAAATGAATATATATATATATATATATATATATATATATATATATATATATATATATATATATATCAGTGTATGAATTAAAGATTATAATTAATTTGATTTTAACAAAATAAGCTATGAATATTTATATTTACACATCAAGTTTTCAGAGTCTAGAAGGAGATACGGAAGCCACTGATTACACATTTGCGTTCGCTGAGGTATTAGAAAATTGAATTCTCTCGGTTAATACATCGTAATTTCGCTCGTAACAAATTCAGTTCGCTTTTCGCTTCTTCGACTCGCCCTCTGCCAACAAGTGATTTTCCCCATAAATTACACTTTAAGATTCCCTCAATGCCGCAGCACGAAAGTCTTAATTATTTCAACAAGATTTTCTCTCTCTCTCTCTCTCTTTTTACTTATTTTTTATTTATTTTGAATTTGTGACAAACCGTAATTATCTGTAAATAGGGACCCCAAAAACGATTCATTTTTCCTGCTATGTCTGTTTTATCGCAATTGATAGTTCTTTATCGATTTTCCTCCGTTTTTCATGCTGTCAAGAACCTATTAAATGTTTTAAAGAAATAATTATGCATGTCTGTTAAAAAGAGTTGTACGTGTGTATATATAAACCACATTTTGCGTTCGAAATACACGTCTTCGTGGTTTTCCATTGTGGGCAAATGACAGGTCGGCAAAGCAGCTGCATACTTTACAGGTGGTATATATTAAATGCCACGGACCTTGCTTGTGCCGAGAGAAAAGGAAATTTATTCCTTCTCTTTCCTTACTGGGAGGATTGTGAGTCGATGTTTTCCTTTTTATACTCACTGGAACGATTTATTTTTGCCATTTCCCCCTTTTTATATGTTTTTCTCTGCTTTTTAATATTAAATTCTATTTTAATCCTATTTGCTCCTTACCTTAAAGTTTGTCTATTATACCCTGATTCTTTGGCGTGCATGTGAGATACATATAAACCATAGAGAAAACCCAATGATAAACCACTGTATATATATATATATATATATATATATATATATATATATATATATATATATATATATATATATGGGATCACCCATGCCCTTTATGCCTACATGAGAAACTACATATTATTAAGTTTCTAAATAATAAAAATGTATTAAACAATAGACATGAGTTAACGGTTTTTCCCGACATCATCAAATCTTTGCTTTGAATAATTAGCATATAATTTTTTTTTAAATCCATAGTCCTAATAAATAGCTTAAATACCCTACAAAAAAGATAACCCTTTATGAAGTCGTCAAAAAACAAATGTTACGTCAGTTTTTTTTTATATATACACAAAACCCTTCTAGAAAAAATAAAATAAAAAATAAATACATCTCCCTAGTCACGTAAACCAGACTAGACTAAATCATCTTCCGTTTTAAATTTAGACACCCCAGCCATACCCTGACTTGACACCTAGAAATGTAACTCTTTACTGATAGAAATTATTAACACCCTGCGCCCCTTTCTTTATTTTATGAACAATCGCGCTGGCCGTCACCATGGAAATTTTGATTTCAATAATGAATCTGCTATTAAAACACTTAAATTTCAGAAATCAGTTATTACAGAAAAAATTTCGCTTGAAGATGGAACAAAGCTTACTTTAATTCAATTTAATTCAAATAATTATATTGAAGTTTTCAGCTCTTGTTTTGAAACATGAGTACTCTTATGTAGCGTGTTGGAATCATATTTTTAAATAAATAATTATATATATATATATATATATATATATATATATATATATATATATATATATATATATATACAGCTTCCAATCAACCGCCAAAAACGTAAAAACAAACGTAGGAAGAAATATGCTTCGAACTCTTCCCCGAATAAAGCACTCTCCACAAAATATTCAACAACACAGTAAAAATCAGCTACAATTGCACTGAGTACATGTCACAAATAATAAAAAGCACAATAAGAAAACTATCAACAAAACGCCCGAACAAATTAAACCGACGTGTAACTGGAGAATGAAGAACGAATGTCACTTAAACGGTAATTGCCTACAAAACTATGTAATATACCAAGCCACAGTAAAATAATCAGATAACGAAGAAAAAATATACATAGAAGTAACTAAAACTACCTTGGAAACAAAGAAACTATGCACACAAAACATCTTTCGCAAACAGTAAATACGCGAACACCACAATGCTTTCACAGTATATCTGAGAAATTAAAAACAAAAAGCAAATCACACAAAAAATATGGAAAATAAGAAAAAGAACATCAATTCAAAACTGCAACCTTGCCTGGAGGAAAAATTAGCTATAATTACTTCCCAGTGCCTTCGCTAAAGGGTCAAAGAAGACCGTGGGACGTGGGTCAGACGCCCTATGCGGTAAAATGACAAAGGAGACGGCGGGATGCGGGTCGGACGTTCCTGCGCTAAAGGATAAAAAACCGTGGTACGGGAGTTGGGCGTGCCTGCGCGAGGGGGTAAAAAAATCCCGCGGAATGGGTGTCGGACGTCCCTGTGCTAAAAGGTCAAAAAAGACTGGTTGCTTAGCCATCAACACTTCCTCTTTGACGTCATGATCTTTAAAAGACCGTTGTTGAAGGGCCCTAAACGTTTAAAGAATAGTACTATCCGTGCCATGCGGTTTCTGAAACTCTCCGATAGCATCTTTGTAGTGAGTAAATTGTTTTTGTCTATATGAAAAAATTATAATATATATATATATATATATATATATATATATATATATATATATATATATATAAGACTTTCAACATCATCACTTGATAAGACACCAGAAGTGTTGAAACCTTATGGCTATTTTGTAGTGATTTTATAAAATATTTATGTTATAATTTTCGAATAAATTATATATATATATATATATATATATATATATATATATATATATATATATATATGTGAACCCGTATCATTTTGTGTACGATCTTACCCGTTTAAGTCCTAGGCCAACAGTTATCTTTCCAGTATATCCCTATAAGCTCTGCCTCTTACTTTGTAATCCGCTACCTTGAGTGGCTCTTGGGTATTGCACATATTGAAGATCATTGTAAAAAAGAATGTTGAAATGCGAGACATTCTTTTTATCTGCAATTTATTGTACTCCTTTGCTCTCATCGACGATGTTTTCAAAATTCATATCATATTTGTTACATGACGATTTCATTATCGTCGTCGGAGATACATTACTTTCATTGACTGTTCTGTTATATCAACGACATTTTTTCTGTCCTTTGATCTCCGTCTAAATTTATTTCCGGTCCTTATCGCTTAGAAATATCCTGGGTTCAAAGCAGCGTTCTTTTTTTTTTTAACTTCGTGTTTATTAATTCCTTTTACTTTTTCTTTCTAGTATTTTTTTTTTTTTTTTTTTTTTGTGGGCTATATTCTGTTATCTCTTGTTAAAATATGGCTTTGCCACCCAAGAACTAGGCGAAGATAAACGTTTAAAAAAAGTAAGGAAAGTAAGAAAAGAAAAGAAAGCAAGAAATGGACCGAACTGGCGTGACTTTTACTATCTTAGAATTCGTGGCACTTCTATTCTATGACGTGGCATTATCAGTGAAACTTCCCAGACGAAGATTTTTGACGGAATCCCGAAAAAAAAAAGACTTTAAACGGAATTACAGAAGAAAAAAAAACTAAAATAAAGACCTCATGCCATTCCACTTAAAACTATAATATTAATAAAAATAAAATTCGCTAGTTATTTTTTTGCAAACAACAGCCATTAAGTTCCCAGATGAAACTTTATTTTTTTTCAAAAACAATTGCTTACAGACGTACTTTCGAAAACAAGAATTCGTAAAGAAACATTAAGAGAAAAGTCTATTCCTTAATCGGAGATTGAGACATCACAGTGTTTGCCAAGAACTGGGCACTGAACTACTGTGGAGAATGATTTGCGTGAAAACCATTTCTGATTTAGAACTGTATCATTGAAAATTGCTTCATAGATCAAAGCTGACAATGAGTCTAACAGCGGTTCATTGGTATTAATATCCGGCCATTAAGCCAATTACGGAAGGTTAGTTTACTCAGATGAAACAACATGGAATGGCGCAGTAGAAACACGTTTCTTGATATATCTGCTGAAAAGATAAGAACAGCAGCGATATGGATTTATACCTTTCTACAACGGCATTAGTAAGAAATAAATTTGCCTTACCGATAATATTTTGCATTTTCGGTATAACACGATAGAGCTATGAAAGAAAAAATATTCTCTCAATATATTTTCCCCATTATGGGCATTATTATATCCGTGATATAATAGCACCATACAGACCGGACGGAATGGTTGAAAGGAAATGGAATGACAAACATGCTTTTTTCTTACAGAAACTTTTATATCACTAAGACATACACAAATCTATATATAAATGTATACAAGTGCCCCATACAGAGAATAATATATCACATATATTGATACAACAAGCAGAGTGTAAGGAGAAACAAAAATGATGGGTTTTTCATATAATATAGAGATACTCCTGTGTCTGGATAAGCCATGTTTAGGATTCCAGATTCAAACGGGCCGGATTCATCTAGTATTCCCAGGCCAGGTTTCTTTGTATTTATTGAGTAAATCCAGACAGAAAACCCCGTAGGGGAGGTTCGAAGGCGGTTGGATGTCAACAATGACCACCTTCCGGCAACTCCTGCCGCCAGGTCGTCCTCTAACATAGGGCCCTCTATTCCTTTGGATCTCGTCGGTACGGCCGAGACCCGGGGCAATTGTAGTCTGGGAAGTGCATGAACTCCATAAATCATTGCCAATGTCACTACAGTTTCACCATCAAAGGACTGAATTTTGACCAAACAGGGTACCATCTTTATCTCGGGAGACAAACGGATGCATAATATTTATAGTTAAATATTAATGTTAAATTTATTATTTTTTTATTCTTATTTTTTTAAATTATTTTTGTTTCATTTTTTATTGTAATATTTTAAATTATTTTTATATTAATCATATATTTTAAAACTATATTATTTTTATTGTCATAATTTTTTTTAATTTATTATACATTCAATTCTTGTTTGTATTAATTATATATGTAAGATCCTCGGGTTACGTCGGACCCGAGGTGCGGCGTTTCGTGGCTACAGCGCTATTTCCCATAATATAATACGTCGTTACACGGCGTTATATGAGGAACACGGCGTTGTTTTTTTTTTTTTGTTTTTTTTTCACCTGATGTACGCCTTATTAGATTATGCTATATTCGCTATCTCCTGTTTTTGTCATTTTTTGGGAAAAACTTTTTGTCCCTCATTATGGCCATCAAGCGTAAGACAGACTCGTTGAAGCTCGTGGACGCGAATTACGACTTGCATCGAAAATCAGGTTCCGCCGAGCCGTAGGAATTGATCTTAGGCGTAGGTTGAGGACCCCCTTTATTTTTAAATTATTATATTTTAAAATTCTTGATTTTCATATTCAGTTTTTTTATTTTATTTTATTTTTTTTTATTTGTAATTGAAATTCTTTACATCTGCCTTGGCACACATCATCGGTGAATGTTTTAGTCGCGGGTTATAAGGGATTTCAGATCATTCACAATCAGAGCCCGCCATCACGTTCACCCAGTCGATACTGATCGCATATCGACATGTGTGCCATCGAGCAGCTAAAACTGTTCTCAAATATACCGATTCATGATACGCTGTCTCTCTTCTGGGTCGTATAATCGAATCTCGAACAGCTTCCGGTTTAGCAGCCTCTCCGATCTTCCATAGGAAGCTCGAACATCTCTGAGATGAGGTATTATGATTATTTACATTATTCGGATTGTTATCCTCATTTTCATTGCCATATTCACAACGTTTCGGCCATTGTACGCTCCGGCCTTCTTCAGGTGATCGGAATTTCGAACATCCCTGAGATGAGGTATTATGATTATTTACATTATTCGGATTGTTATCCTCATTTTCATTGCCATATTCACAACGTTTCGGCCGTTGTACACTGCGGCCTTCTTCAGGTGATTGGAATTTCGAACATCTCTCAGATGAGCTATTATGATTATTTACATTATTCGGACTGTTATCCTTTTCATTGCCATATTCACAACGTTTCGGCCGTTGTAAGCTCCGGCCTTCTTCAGGTGATTGAAATTTCGAACATCTCTGAGATGAGGTATTATGATTATTTACATTATTCGGATTGTTATCCTCATTTTCATTGCCATATTCACAACGTTTCGGCCGTTGTAAGCTCCGGCCTTCTTCAGGTGATTGGAATTTCGAACATCTCTCAGATGAGGTATTATGATTATTTACATTATTCGGATTGTTATACTCATTTTCATTGCCATATTCACAACGTTTCGGCCGTTGTATACCCCGGCCTTCTTCTGGTGATCGGAATTTCGAACCGAACCCTTTATTTCGTCCACAGGGCCAGATTGTTCTAGTTCCACGTGCCATGCCTCTTCCAGATGTCAGTCATTTCTCTTTAACTCAACTCACCAAGTTTTGGTTCACCACTGCTGTGGCCTGGTATTGAACTCACAACTCTTTAAAATTAACCAAGAAACAAAATTTGTAATTTGATTTAATAAAAAAAAAAAAAAAAGAATTTCGAAAGAAAAGTTTCATGGGTGAATTTTGAGAAAGCCACAAGATGTCTTCTGAACAGATTATCTTACGACAGAAAGGATAACAATCGTGTCAACAAGAATTAATCTCTGTTTCTCTTTCCCTTCCCCCTCTCACTCTCACTATCTTTCTCTCTTTCTATTTCCCCCCTTCCACTTTCTCTCTCTCCTCTCTCTCTTTCTTTCCTTTCTTTCACACCCTCTCTTTCTCCTTCTTTTCATAACACGCTGCCACTCTTCTGGCCCGGATGGTCGAATCTCGAGCAACTTCCGGTTTAGCAGCCTTTCCGATCTTCCACAGGAAGTAAATAGAATGACCGTTTCTTAGGAAATCCGGCGACAGTCTCGATTTGATTTATTATTACACTTGATGAACCCTATTTTTAAATAACGATTCATTTTAAATTCCATTTTTTTTTATAATCATCGTTCAACTTTGGTATATTTTTTTTATTTTAAATTCGTTGTCAATGATTTTATTTATTTCATTTAAACAAGATTTCCAATGAAAAAAATCTGTCGTCTGCAAAATAAATAAGTAAAAATATATAAGAGAAATAGTTCAATCAAAACTAATCAACAAACAAAAGTTGTAATAGGATTTAATTTTAAAAAAAAGAGAGAAAGGTCTCATGTGTGACTTTTGACAAAAGCCAAAAGACATATCCTCTGAACACATTATCTGACGGCAATTCATTTCATTTCGATAGAAAGAACAACAATCGCGTCTACAAGAATTCATCTCTCTTCCCCTTTTCTCTCTCCCCCTTTCTCTCTCTTCCTTACTCTCCCTCTTTCTCTCTCCATCTCCATCTCTCTTTCTATCTTCCCTCTCTCCCCTCTCATTCACTCTCTCTTTCTCTACTCTCTCTTCCACTATAACTTTATTTGTCCTCTCTGTCTCTCACGGCCTTTTTTCTCCCCCACTCTCTCTTTCTCTTTCTCTCTCTCTCTCTCTCGTTCTTCCCATCTCTCTCTTTCTCTCTTACCCCTCTCTCTCTCTTACAGTTTATTTCACTCTCTGTCACTCACCATCTAACTTTGTATAATATTTATGCATTAAACCTTAATATTTATTCGGTCAAAATTTCATTGCTAATTATGCATTACTTTTTAAGTAATACACATATTTATGTCTTTGTTGTTTCCGTTCCTTATATTATGGCCGCTACTATATATATATATATATATATATATATATATATATATATATATTATTTAAGGATAATTTTCCAACTCTTCTGGAGTAACAATGTGCCTCACAAGTTTCACGTACGATTTCATTTTGAAGTTTTTTTCTTCACTGCTCTTTGATCTGTCATTGCTGAAACTTCTCTCACCTGTGCCAAAAGTCTTATGGATTGAGTTGCATCTTTTCTAATTGATCCCTTTAGCTTTAAGTTGAAATGATGGTCCCTCTTCCTGCTGCGACCTCCAGATTCAACTATTCACCATACTCTTGATGGTTCTTGAATTGACACGGAAGATGTAATCCAGAGTATGAATGTTGGCGCCTATTACTGAAGGCTTCAGTATCTGTCTATATTTCTGAGAAGAGGTATTATGTACACTATTTACATTGTTCGGACTGTCGTCCGCATCTTTGTAGTCATATTTATCACAATGTTTCGGCCTTCTTCAGGTGGTTGGATAACTGACATCCATTAGATATGGCCCGTGGAACCAGAATAATCTACCCCAGCGAGCGAAATAAAGTGTTCAGTTCGACATTCCAACCACCTGTAGAAGGCTGGAGTGTACAACGGCCGAAACGTTGTGATAAATATGGTAACAAAGATGAGGATGATAGTCTGACAAATGTAAATAGTGTTACGGAAGGCTTGAATGATGTTTTTTCTCTAACCGTTGCTCAGTTGGGATGACATCGTGGACGACAGAATTTTAACATGCCGTCTTTCTAGTCGAATGACTGAAATGATTTTCCAAAGATTTTTATGGCAGATGGCGTGAAGATGATTAAATGTTTTATCTAAAACCCTGCAAAAAAGAAACTAATATATTTCTTTCTTTTTTTTTTTTTTTAGATATTAAACAATTTGTGAGGTAGTTATGTTTTTACACGATTTGTAAAATTTTTGCTGTTACGAACGGTATAATGGATTTATTTTTTTTATTTTTACACAGTAAGTTCCCGCTGTACAAGGCCCGGGAGCCACTCGAGGTAGGGGCTTATGTGAAATTAAGTAAGGCATTTGTGGATATGTGATTGTGCGCCTGCAGTCACGTGACAATCAATTTACGTGCTTTTATCTTTTCAGAGCGTCAGTGGCGAACTATCAGCTTTCGTATGAGCTGAAATAACACGTTGCAAATCTTCCGATAGACGCAAAGCATAGTGATATTGTGACTGCACTTTTTTTTTTTAAATGTCGTTTGTGCACAAATTTTAGAAGGAGTTGGAAACATCTAGCGAGGATGTGTCGCTTGCGGCAAAGCGCAAAAATAAATAAAAAATTAAAAAAAAAAACATTCACAGAATTTTGAACAGTATTAGGGCACCACGATTCGTACAGCAAACAATATTGATGCGAATCACTGAGCGTTCATGAGGATCATTTGCTGGAGATCTCCAGGTGTCTGAAGTCTGCAATATGGCGTATGAAGATATCCAGTACAAGTCATACAGAATGAGTTTTTTTTCTTCTTCTATTCCTTCCAAGCTGTTTACCAATATGAATATCTCATCGATATAAAGTATGGGGAGATAGAATTATTGAAGATTTTTTTTCTACATGACACGCGTAGAAATTAGACTGTTGCAAGTAGCAAAGAAAGCCGGTTATATTTTTAATAAACTTTTCGTGGTTTAAAGCTAAACGCTTTGTCTGAGGTAGAAATCCGTGACTATAGCGTCCAAAATTGAATTGGGAATATGGGCTGTTGAATTCAAGGATTTTTATTTCAATGCAAAGCATTTTGTTTGAAACCAAGAAAAGTTAATTTAAAAAATATAACCATCTTTCAGTAATACATGCATGAAAAAAATGGCTGCTTCAATATATGTTAATCAATATATATATATATATATATATATATATATATATATATATATAACGTCATCCACAGACAGACTGTTTCGCTGTTTCACAGCTCATCAATGTGGCTAGACATCCAGTTGCCTCTAGCTAGGATCGAAACCCGACTGAATTGGTGATTCTACCACTAAGCTGTCGGCGCACGGCAAGGATGTAGGTGGATTTTTAGCGTATTTATTTTTAGAAACACGCCCAGTGACTGACAGTGACTCAATTCGCTATGCGAAGAGTCTCGCTGTATTAGCTATAATAGTCACTGTTTACAAACCCATATATATATATATATATATATATATATATATATATATATGACACCATTTAGGGGCGCAAAAAGAAGGAAAAAGAAGGAAAGGAAAAAGAGAAAGAAAAGAAAGAAAAAGAGAGGCGAAACTTAACTTATATGATAACGGGAGGCCACCCACGAGAAATACCATTTGAAAATGTTATTTTGATAATGGAAGACACTGGTGAGGGTTCTGTCGGCCATTGTCTTGGGTCCAGGTTGATACATTGTTTTGTTTAGATAGATAAAAAATTAACTGATTGTCGGGAGTGGTGAAATTCCCCGCACGGAAATTTTAAAGATAAAGTCACCTACGAGAAGAGACATTTGAAAATGTTGTTTTGATAAATGAAGAATGGTGAAAATTCTTATGGTCATTGTCATAAAGCTAATTGACAAACACCAGGTGATTACAGAGTTTTAAATAGATAAAGGTTTACTTGTGTCATGATGGCAAACAATTTAATAGGTCATCTGTTGACCACACACAAAGAGAGTCATCTCTAGGTTGGGTCTTTGTCGATGGGAGGTGTCATTGAGAGAAAACACATCTGGGCTGTGTTGGAATTTGAATATGACAGCGAAACAATATTTCCTTGGCGCCGAAGAATGAGTGTGTCTGGTTGACTAGCCTTTTGGTGCTGGCGAAAATCTGATTGAAGAATCCCATATGCCGTGACGTTAGGATAAGAATTGAGATTGTCACTCTACGGGTCGTATTGTCTTCTTGGCGGCCAGAGAAGAAGAAAGAAACAAAAGAAAGAAAAGGAAAAGAAAAAGATAATTTTTTTCTTTTAACAAAATATATATATTTTTTAAGAACAAGGCTAGTCTAGTCACGCCCACACTGTTGACCATTGGTTGAATGCTAACCAGCCAGGCGGAGGTGATCATGTGACGCAAGGAGGCAGCTCATTGAGAGGTAGGTATGAGAAGTCCCTGCGAGGAAGTGGGGACGTGTCCATATGAAAATAAGAGAAGATGGGAGTAAGAGAAGACTTCCAAAAATGGAAATAATGAATTTTTCCTGACCGAAAACAAAAGAAGGGGTTTATGGATTTAGACTTATCAAGGAACCTCAAACCCCGACGAGCCCACCCCCGGTTTTGAATCGGCGTCCATATAAGCAAAGTCGCAGCGAGCAAAAATCAGTTTCAGTTTAGTTGAGTTTAGTTTTGAGTTCGAGAGAGAGTTCCAGTTGAGAGCTCTGAAGCCCTGCTACGAAGAGCTGACCAAGATTCGCGCAATTTCCGAACTCATCTTCTAACCAAGAACAATTTATTTTTTGAAGAACGACTTAGACTCACACCACCAAGATAGGCTTTGTGAATTTCGCCTAAAAACCACGTGTCACAATCCATATAGCGGGTCGGGAGATAGACGCAGTCCTATGTATCCAGCAACCAGATATAAAATATTGTTATCCTTTTTTTGATACCATTTTCGAGTTATTATTTTATTTTATTTTGCCCGTACTTGTGCGATACCGCCCACGTTCGTACTCAAGCTTGCAGTACGGCCCCAACGCTGATTGATTTCGCCTGCCTAAGATCAATTCACAACGTGGGTAGGCAGACTGGAGATCAAAGTAGTTACTTCGGTAACCAGACGTTGGATGTGATGATCAATATGCATTTTTATCTTTTCAGAGCGTCAATTTCGAAATATCAGCTTACTTATGAAATGTATTGATGTTATAAATGTTGCGATACACGCAAAGAACAGCTTTGTTGAGATTGCACATTTTTTTTTAAATTTTGCCAAGTCGTTTATGCAGGAAATGTAGAAGGAGTTGGGAGCCTCCAGCGGGGATGTGCCGCTTGTAGCAAATCGAACAAAAACGCCCTTCACCGAGTTCGGGTAGTATCGAAACACAGCCGGTGATGAATCCTAATCCCAGAAACGTCGATGAGTATCACTGATAGAGATCTCCAGTTGTTCGAGGGTGCAATAAACAATGTAGGGCATGAGGGCATTCGATGATATGTCATACGTGATAAGGAAAACTGATGTTCAGGCCTTCACAAAAACAAGAACAATTGTTGCCGCAGAGCAAAATGTTTACTGAACAATTTGAAACATCCGCAGTGACCTGGCACGCTCTTTTTTGTTTTCTTTTTTTTTTGTTTCTTTGCAGACGTGAGAAATATCTAGAATCGAACCTAGGAAATGGCTGGTTATGTGTGGATTTTTCTGATGTCCCCACCGTTTTAGCAATTGGAAGTAGTGAAGGGCATTACACTTCATTCAATATGGTGTTTGGTAGAATGCTGCTAACCACACCGAGGGGCGAAATCCTAGAGCTCTTATGCGATGGAAGGCCGTATGCGTTTCAGCAAGACAATGCACCTTTTCCCAAAGCTGGGGTGACACAAGACTGTCCAATCTTCCCAATCACAATACACAAAACATGTAGTCAGCTAACTAGCCATACCTAAATCCCCTTGACTATGATATCGGCTTGGATTGGTTTGGTCTGTTTTACGGTATATCAACCTCAATTATTTCATGCAAACAAGATTTTTATTGCTGGTAATATTTTTTTTCAAAAAGTATTTCTGGTAATATATTTTTCAAAAATGTAATGCTGGTGACTTTATTTTTCAAAAAAGGTATTGCTAGTAATATTTTTTTTTTTAAATGTATTACTGGTATTAAAACCTATTTTTACACGTCTTGACCCCAGTTTAGAGGTTAGCTATTTACCCATAGCTGGGACCCTAATAAGTGCTACGACCCCGGCAATCACCAGCAATTAAGAGATGTTTCCACGCTCGTCAAAACATAGAAGTCAACACTTAGAGGCAACAGTCTGTTTCATGCTAGATGCAATCGTCAGGCCACGGGTGCTACGATTTTTCTCGGCTATTTATATATACGGCTCAGTTGTGCATTGTGGGTAGTCTATTTTGGCGGTTATTTTACCGGAAGTCGGTATTTATTTATTTGGTTTAAATTATTTTGCTTGTTTTTATTTATTTTTATTATTTATTTTTTATATTTATTTTTATTTTTATTAGTCGGTGTTTTTATTAACGTAGTAAAAATTTGTTTATATCGCCTATTTAATAGTTTTGTTTTGGTTTGGGAAGATAAAGTTATTTATTCAATTTTGGGGTTGATTGTTGTAGTTTATTCTAGTTATATATATATATATATATATATATATATATATATATATATATATATATATATATATATATAAAGCTATAAATGTGGATATAGATCAAATAATTATATATATATATATATATATATATATATATATATATATATATATGTAGTTCGTGCCTGATGAGTTGGTAAAACCGTGAAACTTTAAACTGCACTACGAAAGTTGGTATAGATATATACTTATTAATATATTTCTACCTTGGAGAGATTCTAAGCTAGTCTATAATACTTTGATTTTGGCACTGATGAGTCTTACTAGTGTGTTCGTGCAGTTGACAATTTTCGTACGCATGCTTGGATTAACATCCATACCAGACAATGGCCGTAGTACAACTAATTGACAATCGAGACAATAGTTTCTGGGCATGGTAAAAATTTGATGCAATCACGGCTGACGCAATATTTTTCAAGGCTAAAGGGTATATGGAGGCGTTGTTGAATGGGAGAGTAATCAACGTTCATACCATTGATTACTAGAAGACTGATTCCTAGAAAGCCGCCATAACCCGAGTAATGCGCAATATCAATAGACAACGTGATGCCTTCTTGTTAACGATTCCGGTCCCGCACGGAAACCATCTTTGTGGTAACATCGAATAAACATGTAATACTGTTAGAATTTTTGGGTACTTTGTGTACTAGTGAGCTAGCCAAAATGAGTAAAAATTTGTTTATATCGCTTATTTAGTAGTGTTGTTTTGGTTTGGAAAGATAAAGTTATTTATTCAATTTTGGGGTTGATTGCTGTTGTTTATTCTAACTATCATTTTGGCGTGAGCAGTTTTTAATTTGTTTATTATTTCATTTATTTATTTATTTGGATTGATTATCTTTACTTGTTCTTTCTAACGGTTAATTTATCGGGATCGGTTTGTTAGTTTATTTATTTATTTGAATTAATTTAGATTAATTTATTTTACTTGTTTTATTATATATATATATATATATATATATATATATATATATATATATATATATATATATATATGAATCGTAAATACAACAGCAGAAACGCATAGAAACGGAGACATACACGTATACAAATATACATATATTTTTGTTTTAATTTTTGCAATAAACATTATTTTAGTGTGTGAGAAGTATTTCACACTCCTGCACATTTATAAACATTGAATGTAACGTTTACCGGACTAGATCTTCAGAAATAGGACTAAAGGAAATGTACATATTTAATAAACATGTCGATCCGTGCAAGTCAATGATTGCGGTCCCGCACTGAATACGCCATTGAAACTAATGTCGTTTATATGTCATTCAACCACTGCTAGCAGCAAACCGCTTGCATACGGATAGAAAATGAGTTTAGCAGATATAAAAGAATAGAAATGGGTGTAAGACAAGGGTGGGTCTCCTCACCGGATATACTCAACCGATACAGCGAGGCAATTCTGAAATAGATATTCTAACAGGATTTATCATTGGCAGTCACAATCTTAATAAGATATGCAGATTGCAGAAACGTAACGAAAACAAAAGAAACCTTCCTACAGAAGGTAGTGAAGGAAAGCGAGAAGAAAGGACTGTTTATAAACTACAAGAAGACAGAATGCAAAGATTTTAGCAAAAGAATGACCCCAAAATGCAATTTATAAATCTTAGATACCAAAATAAAAAATGTGCAAAAATTTAAATATCTGGGAAGTGTTCTAACTGGGGACGGAAAGTGTGATACTGAAAGTCATCAAGGAGACTGAAAGCAGAGTCGATGGAAATGGGCGTATCACGAGAAACTGACCCATCTTTAAAATATCTACGAATTTATATAGCAACAGAGAAACACAGAGACGCACACAGACACACTCGTATACAATTTTTTTTTTTTTTCAATTTCTGCACTAAACATCACTTTGGTGTGTCCAGGTGTTTCATACTGCAGCGTATTTACAAACATTGAAAGTAACGTCTACGGGATTAGATCATCAGAAATATGACTGAAGAAAATGTACATATTTAATAAAAATTTCAATGATTTGGGAGGTAAAAATCATTTGATTACTGCATGCCAACAATTGTAGTCCCTTTGCAATTTATTTAAAGCCAGAAAATGTTTTTAGATTGTAAGACAGAATGCATGTTTGTTAGCAAAAGGATTAGCACAAAGTGCGAATTGCAAATGAGAAGTGCGTAAATTTAAATATCTGGGAACTGTTGACATAAAGAGTGACCCTGAAATCCGAAGCCATATTGGGATGGCCAAGGAAGCATTCCTAAAGCTAAGCAGAGTACTAAGTGTTACAGTTTTTTGGATATATGTGTACTAGTGAGCCAGTCAAAATGAGCTGACTTATTTTATAGTTCACCAAGAGAAGGGTTAACCAATCAGAAAGCTCAAAATATTCAATGCGACGTGTATAAAGGCAGCCATTTTATTTTTTCTCCCGAAATATCTCCACTGCCAACCTGATATCGAAGACTTAAAGAATTAACAGCCGCTATTCTGTCCGAATCTTCACTGCCTACCTCTGATATTAAAAAGATTATGGACTTCACTGGATTCCATATTCAGAGACGACGGCAAACATGGTCAACACTAAGAAATTGAGAAGCTTCCTTAGAAACAAGAAAAAAGAATACTAAACTGCAATGTGATCATCTATCCTCCTGTATGGCAGTGACTTCTGGACGATCTCCTCAAAAATGAAGACGACACTTAAAGCAACAGAATGTAAAATTTAGTCGTTCCAGTAGAAGTCGGTTGAAAACATGGTGATCAAGGTGATTTTTTTAATTAAAAATGGGATTAAGAAAAGGAGAAAAGATGGCCGAGATATAAGAAGATAGAAGATGACGATTGACATTGCATTTAAACAGTAACAGATACCAGATCAAAAATTAACAAAAAAAAAAAAATGGAATCGGCAAGACGCGTTCAAATTATAGTCGTGACCGCTGCAGTTAATTCCGACGAATTAGTTTAGTGTTCATTTCAGGGGTTCTCGTCCGAACATCGAAGTTAAGCAACGTTGTCCATGGCCAGGACGTAGATATGAAACTGAAAATGATAACTGTAGTTTATTGGCGGCCATAATCTGAACAATATAAGATATGCAGATGACACAGGGTTCATATCAGACACAGAAAGAAAGCTAAAAAAAAATCCTACAGAAGGCAGTGAAGGAAAGCGAGAAGAAAGGACTATGTATAAACTACAAGAAGACAGAATGCATGGTTGTTAGCAAAAGAATGACCCCAAACTGCAATTTTTTGATCGTAGATACCAAAATCAAAAATGTATAAAAATTTATATATCTCGCAAGGGTTCTAACCGGGTACGGGATGTGCGACACTGAAGACGCATTTGGATAGCCGAAGATGCTTTCCAAAAGCTAAACAGTGTATTAAGAGACAGATAAATGTCTTGAGAAATAAAGAACAGAAAACTTAAATGTTAAGTGATGTTTGTCTTCCTAACCGGAAGCCATCAACTTAGCAAAAAACATTAACAGCTTTAATACAAAAAAAAAAAAAAAAAAAATCAAAAGCAGTTTTTGTTTTTACTTCGGATCTGAAGACCACTGCCTAAAAAATGGAGACAAAATGCGTTGTCTTAAAAACACTTTTCTATTGTATCATTTATAATATGTTTATTATACTAAATTACAATAAAAACATATTACATCCTTACACAAAAACGTTCATCTTTCAGTACAAAGGTGATACTTCTTCAGGCGATCGTAGGGAACTAGTTATAAAAATGATTTATTAGGGAATTTGAAAAAAAAACAGATCTTTCTCTTTTTCTGTAAGTTAAAGGGTGGAGGCATAAGGAAAGAATTAAAGAGATGAGGCAAGAAGACAGAATGCAAAGTTGTTAGCAAGAGAATGACCCCAAAATGCAATTTATAAATCGTAGAAACTAAAATCAAATATGTACAAAATTTTAAATATCTCGGAACGGGAAGTGCGACGCTGAAATCTGAAGTCGCATTTGGATAGCCGAAGATGCTTTCCAAAAGCTAAGCAGTGTATTAAGAGACAGAAAAATGTCTTGAGAAACGAAAAACAGAAAACTGAAATATTAAGTGATGTCTCTCTTCCTAATCGGAAGCCATCAAGGAGACTGAAGGCAGTTAACTCGAATGAATATGTAATCCGACCACAACTACATCCTGTACTAAATTATGCATCAATAAAGTTAGTTGTTTCAATGCTTTTACCCAGGCTTAAATGTGTTCTCAAATATCTTACGCAATCTCTCTTAATATAGAATGTGCGATGGATAAATTGTCGTCTGAATGTCGCAAAAATGAAAATATTATTGATATATCATTTTAACAGGAAGATATTAGGTTGGGGCAAAAAATAATGATGTCGTTTTTTGACGTATTTTTTAACGTCAAAAAACGATATTATTACGTCATTATTTTTTGCACCAACCTAATATTTACCAGAATTGCGCAAAAAATATCTTAAAATACTAGACAATCAATGTGTTCAAAGAAATCACCATTGGTTTCAACCACGGCCTTCAGACGACTTCGGAATCTCCTGCAAATTTTCTGAATAGTCTCCTTGTGTTACAAGCAGTTTTGTTGGTCTTTCGCTTAACTGAACCCCACACATAATAATCAAGGGGTTTGAAGTTTGAGGAGTTAGGTGGGCAGATGTAAGCGGTGATGTGGTTTCAGAAATTGTCTGAAATACTGCCAAATATAGGGGTCTTCCAACTGCCACCCTCTTGACACAGGGCAGCACTACCTTCTCAAGGGACTTGATGTAGGCCCTCTGTATTGAGTCCGAGAACCTCACCAACAGATTCAGAATTTCTTTTCTTATCAGAACGATCAGAGTGAGTTATCCGATCCGTTGTACCTTCGAAATCACTATTAGACTCACCCAACTCTTTGCGAATCCTCTGTACTGTCCTCAGATTGACATCCAAACACTTTGAAATAATCGTATTGGAGCTTCCAGCGCGAAAGCCAAGCAGTACAGTATGACGTTTCGAAATTTCTGGCGGAGAGAAATGCGTCATGGTGCTCTTTTTCTCACAGACGGTGCCCAGCTGAGCCGCCTGTAGTACGGAGTTGAAATTAAGAATATAAAATGGCGAAAATTTACCCATCGCACTTTGTATATATATATATATATATATATATATATATATATAATATATTATATATATGTAAATATATATATATAAAAATATATATATGTACATATTTATATATGTGTGTGTGTGTGTGTGTACATTTTGAAAGCTTGTTTACCAAAATAAACAAATAGATAAAATCCTTGAAAAACAAAGGAACAATTTTAAAATAATCACTTTCAGTCTATACTATTTTTAAAAATATAACGAATTTAAAATATGATGACATTTTTTAAATAAATTTAGTAATGTAGTTTTAATAAATAAAGAATAACAAAAATAAATAAAATAATAATTTACAGATATTTATATGATTGAATGTGAAATTGGAACTGAATTCTCCCACGAATTCTGGAGTTACAAAGCCCCAACTCTACATTATAGTAATTTGGTATTTACTCGATCAACCATGAAGTTTCGTTGTGAAACAAGGCCTGTTTGATGTGGGGAGCCCGAGCACGTATACCGAGGCTAGGAAAAAATATCTGAGAAGCATTTTCACAGAAGATGGAAAGTGCGACACTGAAATCCTAAGGCGTATGTGATGGCGAAAGGAACCTTCCAAAAGCTAAGTAAGGTAAAAATAAGCAGGGAGATTTCCCTAGAAATAAAGAAAAGAGTACCGAACTGTTATGTAATATCAGTGCTCCTATACGGCAGTGAATGGTGGACAAACTCCTCACAGATGAAGAAGAGACTTGAAGTAACTGAAACAAAGAAAAGAGTACTGAAATGTTACGTAATATCAATCCTCCTATATGGCAGTGAATGTTGGACAAACTCCTCACAGATGAAGAAGAGACTTGAAGCAGCAGATATGTTGTTCTACTGAAGGATGCTGAAAATATCATGGAGCCAAAGTTTGGCGCTTCCACGAAGTTTTAGAGAAAATGGAAACTAAAAGGAAACTTACACTTAACATCAGGAAGAGACAATTGAAATTTCTCGTTCACTTAATGAGGAAAGTGGGTTTGAAAAATTTGATACTTACAGGATAGATTGAAGTCTAGCGGAGTAGAGGTAAACAACGCTTAGAGGGTTGAGGGTAAGAGAGAGGGTGGAGAGAAATTGACGTTGAGAGAGAGAGAGAGAGCAGAGCGTGAGAACGACGGAGAGGGAGAAAAAGAGACAGGGAGAGAGAAACAGACAGAAAGAGAGGGTGATAAAGAGAGTGGAGAAAGGGAGGGTAGATAGAAATAGAGAGAGGGGAGAGAAAGTGATGGCGTGACACAGAGAGAGTCATAAACGGTGAGAGAGTGAGGAGAGAGGAAGAGAGAGAAGGGAAGAACGAGAGAGGGAGAGAAAGAAGGGGAAAGAAATAGGCCGTGAGAGAGAGAACGGACAGAGTATGTGGTAGTGGGTGAGAGGCTATAGAAAGAGAGAGTGAAAGAGAGGGGAAAAAAGAGATGAAGAGAGAATGAAGAGAGAGAGAGAGAGAGAGAGATGGAGAGAGAAAGAGGAAGAGAAGGAAACGGAGAAGAGCGAAAGGGAGAGAGATCAATTCTTGTAGACGTGATTGTTGTTCTTTCTATTGAAGTGAAATTAAGTGCCGTCAGATAATGTGTTCAGAGGACATGTCTTTTGGCTTCTTTTTCAAAAGTCACACATGAGACCTTTCTTTCTTTTCTGTTTTGTTTTGTTTTTAATTTAATCTAATTGCTTGTTTCGTTTATTGGTTAATTTTGTTTGAAGTATTTCACTCACATATTTTTTTTACTTACGTATCTTCCAGGCGACAGTTTTGTTTTTTGGTGATATTTTCCAAAATGAATGAAAGAAATAAAATCATTGTCAACCAATTTAAAATAAAAAAAATAGCCGAAGTTGAACGATGGTTATATAAAAAAAAATGAAATTTAAAATAAATCATTATTTTAAAATAGAGTTCATCAAGTGTAATAATAAATCAAATCGAGAATGTCGTCGGATTTTCCAAGAAACGGCCATTCTATTTGCTTCCTTTTTCTATGGAAGATCAGAGAGGATGCTAAACCGGAAGTTGCTCGAGATTCGACTAAACAGGCCAGAAGAGTGGCAGTGTGTTATGAATCCTTATACAGTGTAACCCGGATATAAGAGAGTTGTCCGGACCGGAGAAGTCTTCTCTTATATCCGGGTTTCTCTTATCTCCGGGTTTGGTCTATTTTGTTTAAGTAAGTATGGCTCTAATTTGGGACAAGAGAAAATCTCTCTTATATCCGAGTTTATCTTATATCCGGGTCTCTTATATCCGGGTTACACTCTACAAGATGTCCATAAAGTTCGTGTGCACTTTAAAAAATTTATAACTTTATTTGTATTTGCGATAGAAATAATCTGTAAAAAATGTTATAAAGTTTAATGTACCTAGTTTTAAGTATAGCTAAAATAACTAGCGTGATTTCAGGCATTACTGTAAATCAGTTGGCAAATGTTTTCCGTGAACTGCAAAATCCTATTACCCTTTATATTGCTAATGATGGAGGACATGTGGAAACTTAAATAAAATTTCAATAAAGCGTTAAAAAATATAGATTTACTTCTTTCTAATCCTTTTTACAAATTATTTCTATCGCAAATACAAATAAAGTTATAAATTTTTTAAAGTGCAAACAAACTTTATGGACACGCTGTATTTGAGGAGATTTATAGCTGAGGGATGGCAGACAAGACGACATCGAGTGAAAGAGAGCGAGGAAGAAAGAGATGTGAGAATGAGGGGAGAGAAAGAGGGAAGGGAAAGAGAGAGGTGAGAGAAAGCGAGACGGAAAGTGATAAGGGGAGAAGAGAGAAAGGGAGGGGATTAATTCTTGTTGACACGGTTGTTGTCCTCTCTGTCGTAAAATAACGTGTTTAGCGAACATGTCTTGTGGCTTTTTTTTCAAAAGTCACACATGAGACCTTTCTTTCTTTTCTTTTCTTTTCTTTTTAAAATTTAATCTAATTGCTTGTTTTGTTTATTGGTTAATTTTGTTTGAAGTATTTCTCTCACATATTTTTACTTACTTATTTTCCAGGCGACAATTTTGTTCCCTTGGAAAACTTCTTTTCCAAAATAAACAAATACAGAAAAAATTACGAAATGAAAATGTAAACCCGAGTATTTTTACTGTAGTTCACCAGTTAAAAGACCCAAGAACCACTCAAGATAGGCAGTCACTGAATTAGATTTAGACGAATTAGATTCAGATGATTAATAAAGAGGAGTTTAATTTTGGATGCGTTAAAATTAAGAAGACCATCCGTTGTCCCAGTTAGCAACAGGCTTCTAAAGAAACTCTGGCAAAGCTAGTCCCGACTAGTGCAAGATCAAACCAAACGAGCTAGAGAAGTGTCTTGCCGACCGATCGAGTGTTGTCAAACCTCTGCGAACTTCGAAGAAACCTGGCGTGAAAATCGTCCACGTCGAACAGAACAGCATCATCTTCAACATTGATCACAAACACCGCCCCTTTTGCACCAGAATTTGGTCCTTTCACATCGGCATTGAAAGGCGGGTCGTGATCAACTCATGAATTTGCAAGAATCCCAACTGTATCATATGACAGTGACTACAGGACTATGTGCAGCCAGTGTAGAGTAATGGTTAACGGCTCAGACTGGGGAATGGTTTCAGCCGAGATCAAATTCGTTGCGTGCCCCCTGCCTTCCTCAGGTGTATATCAAACCAGGTAAATAAACGAATCACTGAAAAAATACACAATGAAAATATAAATCCGAGTATTTATACTGTAGTTCACCAGGCAAAAGGCACAAGAAACACTCAAGATAGACAGTCACTGAATTAGATTTTTGCAAGCCAGTAAAAAGCGCATCGTCTGAGGACGTGTAGGATAGATAAATTGTTAAGCCTAGACTTGAATAGCTTGAGATTGCTAAACCAGACGATGTGACGTCCCCCCCGGTGTCGCTGCGCCAAATGTGACGTCTGTCTAGCCGCGTCCGTCGTGCTATCCTGTCCTGTGACGACTAACTGGCTAGGTATTGGCCGCGGCACCAATATGTGACGTTCTAACCTTTTGCTGATTCGGATGGGAATCTGGTTAGATTCGGTATCAGCCTTGTCGTTCCCAGCTCGCCTCCAACGTCTGGTTACCGAAGTAACTGTTTTGATTTCCAGTCTAACCTACCCACGTTGTGAATTGATCTTAGGCAGAGGAAATCAATCAGTCGTCCGGCCGTAATGCAGGCCGAGTTCGATCAAGGGCAACACCGCACAAGTATGTGTAAAAGAAAAGAAAATAATGACTCGAAAAGTTCAAATGTGTTAAAAAAGGATAACAATATTTTATATCTGGTTTCTGAATACAGGACTGCGTCTTCTTCCCAACCCGCTATATGGATTCGTGACACTTTGTGTTTGTTAGGCGAGTCTTAAAATCTTAAGTTGTTTGTTCTTTAAGAAACTGGTTCTTGGTGTATCTTCAGGTGATATTCGTAAAACTTGTTTTGGTGGTGTGAGTCTAAGTCGTTCTTCAAAAATAAATTGTTCTTGGCTAGAAGTTGAGGTCCAGATTTGCGTGAATCTTTCGGTCAACTCTTTGCGAGACGGGCCCAACTCAATTCAACTCAGCTGCGAACTTCACTGCGAACTTAACTGGAACTCGAACTCGAACTGCTTTTCACTCGCTGCGACTCTGCTTATATAAACGCCGACCAAAACCGGGGTGGGCTTGTCGGGGTTTGAGGTTCCTTGATAATTCTAAACCCACAATACACTTCTTTGTTTTCGGTCAGGAAAAATTTATTATTTTCTATTTTTGGAAGTCTTTCGTCTTCCCACCTTCTTCTGTTCTCATATTGGTATATCCCCACCCCTCAGAGGGTGTCAACGGGTTTCCCCTCTCTCTCACAGTGGCATCTCACACCTATCCCTTCAGGGGGGCGCAACAGGCCTCCCCTCCTTCTTCACATGATTACCTCCACCTAACGCTCATGCCACCATTCAGCCAATGGGGGCTCAGCAGCGTGGGTGTGCCCAGACTAGCCTCGGTTTAAAAAATCTTGCTCAAAGAAAAAAAAATTATCTTCTTTTTTTTTCTTTTCTTTCTTTTTTTCGAGGAGACCTCACACCCTAGACCCTTATCTTAACCGAATCACCTGGAATTCGTCAATCAGATTTTCGCCAGCATCAATTGGGTGGTCATTTGGACGTATTTGCATTCTTGGTGCCAATTACTGATCCGATAAAATAGTTTCGCTATCATAGCCAGCCCTGATGAAAAACAGATGCTTTTTTCAATGATATTCTGCATAAAGACAAAGTCTTAACCTTCCCCTTCATGGTGGTCAACGGACACTTTTGTTTTTCTCGGACAGTGCGTGCTTAATTAATTTTTATTTTTATCTCTTTAGAATTCTGCGGGAGGTAACTTGTCCAACTTGAAAATTCACTTTACCATTGCCATGGGCAGATTGGACATATCTTACTCTCCGCCCCGTAACATAAATCAGATTAAATTCTGTTTTACTTTCTCGACAATGGAAATACAAATCTTACCACTTTTCCTTGTCAGAAAAATAACACCGCTTAGTGTCCTTTTCGTGATGGCTTCTTATCACATAAATTTAATTCTCGCCTTTCTTTTTTTCTTCTTTCTTTCTAGCGACGTAAATAGTGTCGCACGATATGGATTTGGTTTGGTTTGTTTTACGGCATATCAACATCAACGGGTTATTTAAAGCCGACAAAATTTATTTTACTGGTAATATTTTGTTTTTGTCAAAAATCTATTTCTGGTAATATTTTTCCCTCAAAATTATATTGCTGTTAATATTTCTTTTTTCTACAAAAATTAATTGCTGGTAATAATTCTTTACGAAGTATTTCTGGTATTAAAACCTATTTTTACAATTCCATAGTGTTTTTACCACAGTTTCGGGGTTAACTATTGCCCATAGCTGGGACCCTAACAGGTGCTACCACCGCATGTCATGGTATACCGGAGAACACTGACAATTAAGAAGTGGTTCCACGCTCCTCAAAACCTCGTGATAAGGGGCCTTGCTGTTGGATGTAGTTTATCGTCATACCCAGGACGCGGATGTAGTTTATCGTCATACCCAGAACGCGGATGAAGTTTATCGTCTTTCCCAGGACGCGGATGTTGTTTATCGTCTTACCCAGGACGCGGATGTAGTTTATCGTCTTACCCAGGACACGGATGTTGTTTATTGTAATACTCAGGACGCGGATGTTGTTTATCGTCTTACCCTCGACGCGGATGTAGTTTATCGTCATATCCAGGACGTGGATGTAGTTTATCGTCTTAACCAGGACGGACGGACTAGATGATATCCTTAAACATGAGCTGCGGAACTATAACAATCTACCCCTCCCCATGTAGATTAAATTAACGGTTCAGTTCGGAATTGCCTGCAATTTACCTGCATTGATATACACCTGAGGATGACAGGGGGCGCGCAAAGAATTTGATCTCGGCTTGAACCATTCCCCAGTCTGAGCCGTTAACCATTACTCTACACTGTCTACACATAGTCCTGTAGCCACTGTCATATGATACAGTTGGGATTCTGCTATATCTTGCAAATTCATGAGTTGATCCCGACATGCCTTTCAACGCCGATGTGAAAGGACCACATTCTGATGCAAAAGGGACGGTGTTTGTGATCAATGCTGTTCTGTTCGACGTGGACGATTTTCACGCCAGGTTTCTTCGAAGTTCGGCGACACTCGATCGGTCGGCAAGACACTTCTCTATCTCGTTTGGTCTGATCTTGCACTAGTCGGGACTAGCTTTGCCAGAGTTTCTTTAGCAGCCTGTTGCTAACTGGGATAAAGGATGGCCTTCTTAATTTTAACGCTTCCAAAATTAAACTCCTCTTTATTAATCATCTGAATCTAATTCGTCTAAATCTAATTCAGTGACTGCCTATCTTGAGTGGTTCTTGGGTCTTTTACCTGGTCAACTACAGTAAAAATACTCGGGTTTAAATTTTCATTTCGTAATTTTTTCTCTATTTGTTTATTTTGGAAAAGAAGTTTTCCAAAGAAAAAAAACTGCCACCTGTAAAATACGTAAGTAAAAATATGTGAGTGAAATACTTCAAGCAAAATTAACCAATAAACAAAACAAGCAATTAGATTACATTTAAAAAAAAGAAAAGAAAGAAATGTCTCATGTGTGATTTTTGAAAAAAGCCACAAGCCATGTCCGCTGAACACGTTATCTTACGACAGAGAGGACAACAACCGTGTCAACAAGAACTAATCTCTCCTCCTTTCTCTCTTCTCCACTTATCACTTTCCGTCTCGCTTTCTTTCACCTCTCTCTTTCTCTTCCCTCTTTCTCTCCCTTCTTTCTCAACCTCTCTTTCTCCCTCCCTACTCTAACTTCCATTAACATGGTTGATGCTAGCCTCCACGAGTGTAACTTGCTGCGCCTTTTTGGGCTAACATTCTCGGCTGACATGAAGTAGACTATATCGAATCCATTGCTAGGTCAGCTGCTAAGAAAGTTGGTTCAATGTGTTGTGTTAGACGGTTTTTCTCTCCATTGTCCATCTAGACATATCTTTAAGTCTACCATTCATCCACACTGAGAATATTGCTGCCAGATATGGTCCGAAGCTACTGCTATCATTTTCTATCCCCTTGATCTTCCCATGAAGAATCAGCAATATTATTGGTCCTGATCTGGCGTCTCGGCTTCTGAGTTCTACGCTCTGAACATTTCCAGTTGTCTAATAAGTTTCTTGATGTTAAGATGAAATTCATCAAGGAAGGCGTCGTAGATTTTTCTTTGTTTTTTTTTTTTTTTACCCCAAGTTCTTCCGACTTTTTCTACGATCATCTTCAGGGTTAAAGTACAAAGACAGGCTCAATCTAATTGTAAAAAAAATCTGCAATTCCGTTTTGATAGCGATTTTAAATTTAAATTTTAACAACGGATAAATTTAAAATTCTAAAATGACTTTAACAGAACTCTTTCGCGGGCGTTTTTTAAAAATCGACACCACAAACGAACGCAGATTTTATCGCAGTTACAATATGTTTGCCTTTCTAATTTAGCCCTGAAGATGATCTTTGAAAAGGTCGAAAGTACTTCGGTTAAAAAAAATACGGCGACTTCCTTAACGAATTTCATCTTAACTTCAAGAAACTGATTAGACAACAAGAAAAGATCAGTAGTCACAGTATGTGTATATTATTCAATGAAACATGTTTAAATGAAGATATGCTGCTAATATATATATATATATATATTGGAATCGTAATTAAGATCCAATTCATCAGACCTACAAATTCAAAAAGAAATCGGAAAAAAATAACCCCGGGTATAAAAAATAATATTTTAGTGAGAGTGTATGTATAGGAGTGGGAGACAAGTGTGAGAAGAATATAAAAGCTTTAGAGAGGGGTAAGAGACGGAAGAAGAACAGAAAGGCCTAAAGGTGAAGGTGGGGACTAAACTTTAACAGAGAGTAGGTTTAAAGAGAGGAGTTATATAACGGTTTAAATGAGTGAGATACAGATAAATCTGAATTATTTTTCGATGCAATTCGCTACTGAATCGCTGACCCCAATTAAAATTAAAAAACAACAAACAAACAAAAAAAACAGACAGCGGAAACGGGTGTACACATTTGTGGTGACACTACCCACAATAAAAGACGATATGATCTAAACTTATTCAGTAGCGAATTGCATCGAAATATAATTCATATTTATCTGTATCTCACTCACTAAGAGATAGATCAAGTATCGACCATCATAAAGACTTAAAAATAAAATTGATATTAATATTGTTTAAGGCTGACGGACACGCATGTCTTAATTAGTTTTATTTTTTTGTTTTGTTTTTTACGAATTGGTCAAATCCAAACTCAAACAAAAACATTGTTTTCACTCGTTATGAGTCTACCGATTGAATAGAATTTTATTATAAACAATTGTCTTGTAAATGGAATTTTTAAAGCATTCTGAATGTAAAAATAAAGAGAAAAGTGTGCAGGAGAATAAGAAACACTACCTGCCAAAAAAAAAAAAAAGAGAAGTTTTGTTAAAATCGGTTGAAAAATGTAGGAAATCCTATCCCATATATAAACACACACACACACACACACAAACAACCTGGGTTTTATAATAAGTATAATTCGATGTGAGTTGTCCCCCTTTCATTCTCGCGATGCCTCTTAATCGTGTTTTCAAATTGATTTCGTGCAAAAACAATTGTGTTTTTCCAATTTTGGGCGCTGTCAGAACCACCACAAGGTAATTTTACGTAGTGCTGTGAATTTTTCTTGAAATCGGTTAAAAAATGTAGGAAATCTGATCCAATATATAAACGTAGACACACACACACACAACCTGGGTTTTATAATAAGTATGATATATATATATATATATATATATATGTATTGTTCATAACCATTTTTGTTCTCACTACCTATCTCCTCTGCAGCCGATCGTTTTTTACGGTCTAAAATCACTACACTATCTTTCTCACCTTCTGAAAAATATATTTTCGTTATTCCCAATGTCAAATACAGATATCTAGAAATATAATATAGAGACAAAACCATGCAAGCATCTTCCCATATCTCATGTACACTAAATATAGTTGAACTCTAGTTTCTTTTTTAATTTTAATTTATAATTAATCATTTTCTCTAATTTATCCATTAAACAGTTTTATTAATGCTAACCGAATGTATAAATGCTATTGAAATATACTCTAAATGTTTAATAGAAAAATAGAAAAAAAAAATAATCCTGTAGTCGAAATATTTCCGCATACAAAAGCAAAGACGTCAAGCATTTTATATACATGTAGATAAATCATTTGTTTTTGCTTAATGGACTAAAGTAAATAACATTAATTTCGAATGAACACTTTTAATGCGTCAAGTGAATTCGTTTGGAAAGTTTAGTATCAAAGACTCCCACCGTCTATTTGGATTCTGCTACGAGTTTTATCCGCTGGAAAATGGCTCTTTTAAATGGAATTAATGTGCTTGAATCTTTTTCGCGTGACGTCAGTGAAATCTCGGCAAGATCTCGCAAATCTTGAGAACTATAAAACAGCGTGAGGCCGGATTTGGCGAATGGCTTCCATTTTGGCATTTAACTTAGCAATGTCACAGGGAGATCATTGGAAGTGTAGTTGCACCCGACGGCTCAGCAGCGGTAAAAACAAAAATGAATGACATTGAATGGACGGGGAAGAAGATGGAGGAAAAGAGTAAATAAGAAGAAAATAAATCTATTTCAAAAACAGCCTTTGAAAAAAAAAAAAAAAAAAAAAACACGAAAAAATGGTGGGAGAAAACGAAGAGGTGTGATGTTAATATAACTGTTTCCTTATGAGGAAACATTCAGTGTTCATTAACCGAACAACCTGTGTTACCGTCGGGTTGAAATTTATAAAATAGCTCTCTTAAAAAAAAATTCTCATGTCCGGTAGCTGTTATCGCTCTTTTCAGTACTGGTTGCGTTTACCTTCCTAACTTTTTGTTCGAAATAGTGTGGAATATCTCATTATTTTTTTTTTTTTTCGAATTGAATGATATCAATTTTGCCGCTTGCTCTTGTTGAAATTTCTGTTATTTGGGAATGTTTTTTTTTTCCTGACGCTTTAGCGCCAATCTACGCGATACATATAATGATGGCCTTCGCCAAGACCGACAGGTTTGATTCACTTGAAGCTATTTTTAACTTTGATTTAAGAAAGCGCTTGCATACAGCTGACAATTCAAATGTTTCTGAATAAGTTTGTACGACATCCATTTAAACTATTACTGACAGTTTATGGACGGACAGTTGCATACAGGACATCTGCATCCATAGACAAATACGCCCCTGGCTAATTGCGTACCTCTGATATTTTTTGAAGCTACTATTTTCATTTTAAAGAGTAGCTTAATGCTGCAATTTGCGCACCAATACATTTAATTACTCTAAACAAGCAGAAAGGTAGTTACCATAAATAATAAAGAAGAAAAAAAAATTCTTTTTTAAAGCAAGAGAAAATTAAGCTAGCAGTTTCAGTTCAGTCCAGCAATACGTACCACAAGCATCTAAAAGATTCTGGATTTTATAGATTATATTTTTATTTGAAACCCAAGGCTAAGTTAACAACGGGGGAAATATATTGGTGAACGAGGAAAACTGTTAAATAATAGTTTCAGACTATTATTTTTTTTATTTATTTATTTTTTTTGAGGCTGACCTTGGGGTCAGCTAGTAAAACAAAACAAAGGAAGTTGTTCTTGATTGGCTGAGCCGAACGTGGGAATGTTAGAGTTAGAAAGTATTTTCAAGGAGTTATGTTTGAGGCGTCGAAGAATGCAGACGTGTTAATTTCTTGTGCGGGGAATTTTCTCCCCAGTGCGGGTGACAGAGCGAACCTACTGGATAGTTAAAAATGTAGAGGCTGATGTTTTTAATGACGTTTTTAATGACGTAGCAATTCAAAATCTCTTTTGTTGAAGTTGTCATTTTAACTCTGAATCTAAAAACTAGCAAACACCCGGCCGGAAGATGACAAAGAGAATAAAGCAACGTATGAGCGAATCAAGAGCGTTGCTTCAAGACGACCCCCAGAGCGAAGGGGATATACAAGAAAATTACAGCTACCACTATTAACGCCCATGAAACAAAAACACACTGGCGATGTGTAGAGCGATCTTGCAACACTGTTAAACAATTTTTTTTAAGCTTTACGCCTCGAGCAAGGCTTGAAGCCACTAGGATGCAGAGTGTTGCAGAAGATTTGGAGCGAGAGCAGATAGGAGTGATAGAAGAAAGGATGAGGAGAGGGATAGTGGATAGATCAAGGTAACTGGAGATGTCGATTGACATTATATTTGAATAGTTGGAGATTATAGCTCTCAGGGAAACAGTAATTGGAAAGGGTGTTCCACAGGCGAGAGGTGCGTGTTATGAAGCTATTGGAGTAGAAGAGACGGCTAGATTTAAAAGTTTATACAGTGTAAGTGTGGGAGCGGGATGCCAGCCTCGTAAAGCGCTTGAATTCATGGAGTCTGGGAACCAGTGAAAGCAACTCATCGGAGCAATTGCCATGAAAGTATTTGTAGAAAAGACAGAGAGAGGCGACGGCGCGTCTGTGAGAGAGTGACTGTAGACGAGACGCCAGATCAGGGCCAATTATATTACATATCCGTCTCTGGATCTTTTCAAGAACTCCGAGGTAAACAGAAGGTGCCCCAGACTATATATGTCGGCAATACTCCATGCAAGGGCGAATGGTTGATGTGTATATTTGAAGTATCGATTCCGGGGAGAAAGATTTCTTGACGAGGCACAGAGAGCCAACTTTCCTTACGGTTTGACGAAGCAATGTATTTGTTCCATCTCAGGTCAGCAGTCAACGTGAGACCGGTCACTTTTAATTTAATTTTATTTTTTTTAATAAATTTATGATTACTAACTAGGCTTTTCTCAAAATTTATGGTAATTGCCTTTAAAAGCCTAAAAAATTATCAGAGGTACGCAATTATCTAGGGACGAAATGACAAGGTATGCAATTTTCTGGTACGTTATTGCCTGAGATACAAATATCTGCGACGTAAATATCTAGGAAGGCAAATGTCTAGTACGCAAGTGCCTTAGAACCACTGACATTTACCCAAACCATCTTCCTGTCTATGAATCAAAAGATTGTATCAAAGTGGCATGGGCAGCGATACACAACAAAACAAATGTAATAAAGTACTTTCGAACAATTGCTCTGTATTCAGTGCAGTAGTGGTTGTCATAGATTTGTCACTTGACGTCATATCTGCAAGCAAACGCAAAAGCATTATCGTATATTCAGACTCTATGTCATTACTCACGCAGGCAAAAGAAAAAGCAAAAAATGATAAACCCAACGATTATAAAACTTTTAGACAGAATAGAATATGTGTTAACATTTAATATCATTTTATACCGGCATCAATGTCAACGATAGGTCCAATTCGGTAGCCCAAAGAATAGCAACCTCCAAAGATAGTTCAAACCCAAAAAGGCCCGTCACAGACGTCAGATCAAAGCTTAACACATTTCTCAAATAATGGCAGAAACTGTGGTTAGGCTCCTTATCATGCGACTTTTGAAGACGTCATTTTGAATCGAATTTTATGGTGGTCGCATCATACACGAGATATAGAATTAGCGTATATACTGCTGGCCCTGACTATACCGTTGACCAAACTATATATCCATTTACTGTATATATATATATATATATATATATATATATATATATATATACATATATATATATATATATATATATATATATATAGAGAGAGAGAGAGAGAGAGAGATGGCCACTTGTATTCGAGGATGCCCGTCTACTAGGACTGCAAGCCAATCCTCATTGCAGACTCTCGCTCAGGCACATTTGTGTTTGTTCAACACCCACAGAGCCAAGCTGTGGTTTATACTTCAACTATTCTTAGCGGTACTCCTCTGCTCATATATGTAGAGATAGGCTCAACTTTACCAAAATTTTCGATACTCGATCTTCCGTTTGAGTGGCCAAACGTTGAATCCGTAATTCTGATTTGCAATTTTCTTTTTCTCTGAAAATACATCCGCGCGTTATTTACCTCTTGCCTATCTAAATATTTAAGTTAATTAATGATTTAATCCTGGCTACACTCGTTAGTGAACGTAAAAATATCTTTTAGTTTTTGGGAGGTACAGCTAAGATATATATATATATATATATATATATATATATATATATATATATATATATATATATATATATATATATATATATATATATATATATACAGAAAAGCTTGAAGAGGAAAAACGAAAAATAATATATAACAAAAAAATTAGAAACCTGATTGATTAATGTCAATATCGTAACTGTTTTTACTTATTGGTCGATAATCCTGCAATTGTAAATCCATGATTTTAAATGATGCCTTACAAAAATCGTTCTTCTGCTTTCCTTCGTTTATTCGTTCGTTCTTTTCTTTCTTTCTTCCTTATTCCCTTTATTCATTCAATCATTTGGTTTTTCTTATTTTTTTCTTTGTTCGAGTATCTTTTTCTCCTCTCCTCCTTTTCTTCATCTCTTTACTTCTATCTTTCTGATTCTTGTCTTCATTTTCCTTCTCTTTTGATCACCCCACGCTTTCTTTCTTTCTTTCTTTCTTTCAACATTCTTCTCCCACACTTATTTCTTACTCTGCTCTTCATCACATTCATCATCAACATCACCCTCATCATCACCTTCTTCTTCTTCTTCTTCTTCTTCTTCTTCTTCTTCTTCTTCTTCTTCTTCTTCTTCTCTCCGTTTTTTTGTTCATTTTTTCATTTTGTTCTTTCTTTCAATATTCTTATTATTCTCTTTGCCTTTTTCTCTTCGTTCTTGCTTTTCTTCTATCCATTCTTTTCAATTATTTTTCTCATTCTCTTTCTCTTTCTTTCTTTCTTTTTTTCTTTCTTTTTCTCATCCTGTTTATTCTTTCTGTTTTTCTACTCTTCCTTTACTTTTTCCTCCTCCTTCTACCGTTGCTTCTTCTTCTTCTTCTTCTTCTTCTTCTTCTTCTTCTTCTTCTTCTTCTTCTTTCTTTCTTTCTTTCTTCGTCCTCATCCTATTTATTCTCCCTGTTTTCCTGCTCTTCCTTTGCCACTTCCCCTCCTTCTGTTATTGCTTCTTATTCTTTCTTTCTTTCTTTCTTTCTTTCTTTCTTTCTTTCTTTCTCTTTGTTGTCTACTTTTCCTATCTCTTTTTTTCTGTTCGCCATTCTTCTTCTCGTCTTCTTTTTTGTTCCCACTACTCATTCTTTCTTTCTTTTTTTCTTTCTTTCTTTCTTTCTTTCTTTCTTTCTTTTTTCTTTCTTTCTTTCTTTCTTTAAATATAATTATTTTCTTTCTTTTATTCTTCTTCCGCTTTCTGTTCATTCCTCTTATTTTCTATATTTCTTTTTCTTTCTTCTTCTAGATCTTTTTTCCTCATTTCTTTCTCTTTTTTTTTATATTAATTGTCTTCTTTCCTTCCCCTTCTTTCTCTTTTGATCTCCATCCTCTTTCTCTTCTTCCTGCTTTCTATTCCGTCTACTGATTTTTCTCCTTGACTCTTTCCTTATTTCCTTCTCCTCCCCCTTCTCTTCTTCTCCTGCACTTTTTGTCTTCACTTCGTTCATTCCGTATTCTTCTCCCCCTCTTCCTTTTCTTCAATTGCCTTTCAAAATAGATTGATGTTCTCCTCCTTTACTCTTTTAATTCTTCTGCTAGCACTACTTGCAGAAGAATCTGTTGAAGCTCCTGATAACATGCCTTCTGGAATTCTGTGTCTGTGGGGAATTATTTGCCATTATTCCTTCCGTTTTCGAATAGACACTGAGACCCGAAATTCTTGTAAAATTTAAATAATTATCGGATTTTAATGAAACTTTCAGAAAATATTCAGAAATGAATTAAATTATTACTGATTTTTTTTTTAGAAAATCTTGGTAAAAATATTTTTTTGCATGTTTCCACCCCCTTACATATTTTCATGAAATTTCGAGGAGTTAAATTTTAAGAGTGGGATTTTTTATTAGGTAAGAACAGAAATCTTTAGAGAAAGTAAATTACCAATTTCTTTTGTAAAACAGTTACCGGTTTCATCGAAAATCTGGTCTGAATTGTAAAAGAAAATGCAAATTATTTAATTAGATACGCTTTTACTTGCTTTTGTAAGTAAGTTATATTAAGGACATTATTGTCTGAAGAAATAAAACTTTTTCGATGAATGATGTATTTTTGCAATTTTTTCTTCATTTTTTTTAAATTTTATTTATTTATAATATTAATAGTTGAAAAATCGTTTGTGAATTCTTCATTGCTTTTAAAAATGCAATTTGGTAATATGCTTAAGTGAAAAGTAAATTTACGAATCGAAATTTGTAAAGCTTATAACAATCGTTTGAAGACGAATATTTTTAAAATAATTTTTAAAAAATGCATCATGTTTTATTGAAGTATTTTTTTTTTCTAACGTCGAATATTATTGGTTTTTCTTAATCATAAAATGATACAGGCTAATGGATTTGTCGTCACATAGCAGTGAGACATCTATACGATCCTGTTTTGGATGTCTATTGACTCTCTACAAAAGTTGCATATTCCCTGTTTCAAGCAACTACGAAATAGCATTGATTCATTTATTTTTTTAAAACTTTGGTTCATTTTGTTTTCGAGTATTGTTTTACGACACGTAATCAGTAATGACCTTTCTTTCGTCTGACTCTTTACTTCGCATTTTATTTATCCAGTAACAAATATAGGTAAAATCCTGTTTGACAAATTTACTATACATACACTAATGTTCAAGTTTCTGGTTACCCCTAGTAATTTTTAAAATTGACCTAAAAAATAGTTTTGTATTAGGTTGGTGCAAAAATAATGACGTAATAATATCGTTTTTTGACGTATTTTTTAACGTCAAAAAACGACATTATTAAGTCATTATTTTTGCACCAACCTCATACTTTAAATAAGGGGGGAAATTATTATACATGGTTAAAAAAATGTGAGACATTTTTGTATTAGAAATTTTATTATGACAAAAAGAAAAAAGCGTTTTATGATTACATTTTGCTCTCGACAAAATATCCATCTTTAGCCTTGATTACTGCAGCACGAATTTTCGGCATTCGTTGCAAAATTTTCCCAAAGTATAAGTTTGATAATATATCAATTTTTCTTTCAATGAGTGAAAGATATCTTTTACTCTTCTGTCAAGTTCATCCCAGGCTAATTTGGGTGTGGCTGGCTGGCTTCAAACTTTTGAATTGTAGGGTATATTAATATCAATTACGAATTTCTAAAATAATTTAATTTGTTCAAAGATCAAAAAATAACGTGGTATGTGTATATTTTTTTTTATTTCCGTAGAGGTGTTAATTTACAATGAATTTAACTAGAAAAGAAAGAAAAAAAAATCAGCATTATTATTGGTGCTGATCTGGCGGTTCGGCTTCAATTATTACCCACCTCCCACGACCGACACCGTAAAGTTGCCTCTCTGTGTTTTTTTTTTCTGTAAATACTTCTATGTCAATTGTTTTGCATAAGCTTTTCGCTATGGTATCGAGATTTCGTGAATTTAAGCACAGCATCAGACGGGAGTCGAGATCTCATCAATTTATAGTTGAGCTGGATAGATGTCGCCGTAAGTTCTATGCTAACAGTTTCTTTTCTCGCACTTCTCTCTTGTGGAACTCCATTTCCGGCTCCATGCTTTCAAGGCAACTTTACTCTGGAAAAATTTAAATGCAAATTCAATCGCTATCTACTGTCCTCCTGATTACTCTTTCCTCTTCCCGCTCATTATTAATCTTTCTGTTCCTAATTCTTCCACATTCTGTAACCTCCTTGTGTCTTAGTGGCTTTAATGCCTTGCTTGTGGAACTTCCTTCTGGTTCATTGCTTTCCAGCCAACTTTAATCTGCAAAAATTTAAATGCAATGTCAATCGCTATCTACTGTCCACCTGATTACTCTTTCCTCTTCCCGATCATTATTAATGTTTCTGTTCCTAATTCTTCCACATTCTGTAACCTCCTTGTGTCTTAGTGGCTTTAATGCCTTGCTTGTGGAACTTCCTTCTGGTTCATTGCTTTCCAGCCAACTTTACTCTGCAAAAATTTAAATGCAAATTCAATCGCTATCTACTGTCCTCCTGATTACTCTTTCCTCTTCCCGCTCATTATTAATGTTTCTGTTCCTAATTCTTCCACATTCTGTAACCTCCGTGTGTCTTAGTGGCTTTAATGCCTTGCTTGTGGAACTTCCTTCTAGTTCATTGCTTTCCAGCCAACTTTAATCTGCAAAAATTTAAATGCAATGTCAATCGCTATCTACTGTCCTCCTGATTACTCTTTCCTCTTCCCGATCATTATTAATGTTTCTGTTCCTAATTCTTCCACATTCTGTAACCTCCTTGTGTCTTAGTGGCTTTAATGCCTTGCTTGTGGAACTTCCTTCTGGTTCATTGCTTTCCAGCCAAATTTAATCTGCAAAAATTTAAATGCAATGTCAATCGCTATCTACTGTCCTCCTGATTACTCTTTCCTCTTCCCGCTCATTATTAATGTTTCTGTTCCTAATTCTTCCACATTCTGTAACCTCCTTGTGTCTTAGTGGCTTTAATGCCTTGCTTGTGGAACTTCCTTCTGGTTCATTGCTTTCCAGCCAACTTTAATCTGCAAAAATGTAAATGCAATGTCAATCGCTATCTCCTGTCCTCCTGATTACTCTTTCCTCTTCCCGCTCATTATTAATGTTTCTGTTCCTAATTCTTCCACATTGTGTAACCTCCTTGTGTCTTAGTGGCTTTAATGCCTTGCTTGTGGAACTTCCTTCTGGTTCATTGCTTTCCAGCCAACTTTAATCTGCAAAAATTTAAATGCAATGTCAATCGCTATCTACTGTCCTCCTGATTACTCTTTCCTCTTCCCGATCATTATTAATGTTTCTGTTCCTAATTCTTCCACATTCTGTAACCTCCTTGTGTCTTAGTGGCTTTAATGCCTTGCTTGTGGAACTTCCTTCTGGTTCATTGCTTTCCAGCCAACTTTACTCTGCAAAAATGTAAATGCAATGTCAATCGCTATCTACTGTCCTCCTGATTACTCTTTCCTCTTCCCGATCATTATTAATGTTTCTGTTCCTAATTCTTCCACATTCTGTAACCTCCTTGTGTCTTAGTGGCTTTAATGCCTTGCTTGTGGAACTTCCTTCTGGTTCATTGCTTTCCAGCCAACTTTAATCTGCAAAAATTTAAATGCAATGTCAATCGCTATCTACTGTCCTCCTGATTACTCTTTCCTCTTCCCGATCATTATTAATGTTTCTGTTCCTAATTCTTCCACATTCTGTAACCTCCTTGTGTCTTAGTGGCTTTAATGCCTTGCTTGTGGAACTTCCTTCTGGTCCATTGCTTTCCAGCCAACTTTACTCTGCAAAAATGTAAATGCAATGTCAATCGCTATCTACTGTCCTCCTGATTACTCTTTCCTCTTCCCGATCATTATTAATGTTTCTGTTCCTAATTCTTCCACATTCTGTAACCTCCTTGTGTCTTAGTGGCTTTAATGCCTTGCTTGTGGAACTTCCTTCTGGTTCATTGCTTTCCAGCCAACTTTACTCTGCAAAAATGTAAATGCAATGTCAATCGCTATCTACTGTCCTCCTGATTACTCTTTCCTCTTCCCGATCATTATTAATGTTTCTGTTCCTAATTCTTCCACATTCTGTAACCTCCTTGTGTCTTAGTGGCTTTAATGCCTTGCTTGTGGAACTTCCTTCTGGTTCATTGCTTTCCAGCCAACTTTAATCTGCAAAAATGTAAATGCAATGTCAATCGCTATCTACTGTCCTCCTGATTACTCTTTCCTCTTCCCGCTCATTATTAATGTTTCTGTTCCTAATTCTTCCACATTCTGTAACCTCCTTGTGTCTTAGTGGCTTTAATGCCTTGCTTGTGGAACTTCCTTCTGGTTCATTGCTTTCCAGCCAACTTTACTCTGCAAAAATTTAAATGCAAATTCAATCGCTATCTACTGTCCTCCTGATTACTCTTTCCTCTTCCCGATCATTATTAATGTTTCTGTTCCTAATTCTTCCACATTCTGTAACCTCCTTGTGTCTTAGTGGCTTTAATGCCTTGCTTGTGGAACTTCCTTCTGGTTCATTGCTTTCCAGCCAACTTTACTCTGCAAAAATGTAAATGCAATGTCAATCGCTATCTACTGTCCTCCTGATTACTCTTTCCTCTTCCCGATCATTATTAATGTTTCTGTTCCTAATTCTTCCACATTCTGTAACCTCCTTGTGTCTTAGTGGCTTTAATGCCTTGCTTGTGGAACTTCCTTCTGGTTCATTGCTTTCCAGCCAACTTTAATCTGCAAAAATGTAAATGCAATGTCAATCGCTATCTACTGTCCTCCTGATTACTATTTCCTCTTCCCGCTCATTATTAATGTTTCTGTTCCTAATTCTTCCACATTCTGTAACCTCCTTGTGTCTTAGTGGCTTTAATGCCTTGCTCGTGGAACTTCCTTCTGGTTCATTGCTTTCCAGCCAACGTTACTTTGCAAAAATTTAAATGCAATGTCAATCGCTATCTACTGTCCTCCTGATTACTCTTTCGTCTTCCCGCTCATTATTAATGTTTCTGTTCCTAATTCTTCCACATTCTGTAACCTCCTTGTGTCTTAGTGGCTTTAATGCCTTGCTTGTGGAACTTCCTTCTAGTTCATTGCTTTCCAGCCAACTTTCCTCTGCAAAAATTTAAATGCAATGTCAATCGCTATCTACTGTCCTCCTGATTACTCTTTCCTCTTCCCGATCATTATTAATGTTTCTGTTCCTAATTCTTCCACATTCTGTAACCTCCTTGTGTCTTAGTGGCTTTAATGCCTTGCTTGTGGAACTTCCTTCTGGTTCCTTACTTTCCAGCCAACTTTCATCTGCAAAAATTTAAATGCAATGTCAATCGCTATCTACTGTCCTCCTGATTACTCTTTCCTCTTCCCGATCATTATTAATGTTTCTGTTCCTAATTCTTCCACATTCTGTAACCTCCTTGTGTCTTAGTGGCTTTAATGCCTTGCTTGTGGAACTTCCTTCTGGTTCCTTACTTTCCAGCCAACTTTAATCTGCAAAAATTTAAATGCAATGTCAATCGCTATCTACTGTCCTCCTGATTACTCTTTCCTCTTCCCGCTCATTATTAATGTTTCTGTTCCTAATTCTTCCACATTCTGTAACCTCCTTGTGTCTTAGTGGCTTTAATGCCTTGCTTGTGGAACTTCCTTCTGGTTCATTGCTTTCCAGCCAACTTGAATCTGCAAAAATTTAAATGCAATGTCAATCGCTATCTACTGTCCTCCTGATTACTCTTTCCTCTTCCCGATCATTATTAATGTTTCTGTTCCTAATTCTTCCACATTCTGTAACCTCCTTGTGTCTTAGTGGCTTTAATGCCTTGCTTGTGGAACTTCCTTCTGGTACCTTACTTTCCAGCCAACTTTAATCTGCAAAAATTTAAATGCAATGTCAATCGCTATCTACTGTCCTCCTGATTACTCTTTCCTCTTCCCGCTCATTATTAATGTTTCTGTTCCTAATTCTTCCACATTCTGTAACCTCCTTGTGTCTTAGTGGCTTTAATGCCTTGCTTGTGGAACTTCCTTCTGGTTCATTGCTTTCCAGCCAACTTTAATCTGCAAAAATTTAAATGCAATGTCAATCGCTATCTACTGTCCTCCTGATTACTCTTTCCTCTTCCCGATCATTATTAATGTTTCTGTTCCTAATTCTTCCACATTCTGTAACCTCCTTGTGTCTTAGTGGCTTTAATGCCTTGCTTGTGGAACTTCCTTCTGGTTCCTTGCTTTCCAGCCAACTTTAATCTGCAAAAATTTAAATGCAATGTCAATCGCTATCTACTGTCCTCCTGATTACTCTTTCCTCTTCCCGATCATTATTAATGTTTCTGTTCCTAATTCTTCCACATTCTGTAACCTCCTTGTGTCTTAGTGGCTTTAATGCCTTGCTTGTGGAACTTCCTTCTGGTTCATTGCTTTCCAGCCAACTTTAATCTGCAAAAATTTAAATGCAATGTCAATCGCTATCCTAAACCCTTGTGTCTTAGTGTCTTTAATGACTAGGATGGTATGAAATCGATTTTTAAAAAAAGTATACGATTGTACCTATTTGTATATGTTAAGTAGTGAGTGAAATTAATGAATATTAAACTAAGAGACAAACAGGAAGTGGACTACTGATCACGTGTCATATAACAACGCAGAACAACAGCGTTATTTGAGGAATCTGCACATGGTTTCTACATTAATTCCGATTATATTCTCTTGTCTTATTAAGATATCTTTTTTGATGAAAAACATTTTATTTCCTTTAATTTCTAAAAAAAAAAAAAAACACAACAACAAAACATGACTCCATGGGATGAAATTGCTTTGACAAAAATTGCTAAGTCAGTTTAATTTTTTCGTTTTGCTGTTTGGGAAATTTTCTACACCATTTACGTCCATTTAAAAAATAATATTCACTAAGAATTCGCCCTTTCTCATTAGTTTTATCTTTTACAGTTTTTAAACGATAAATTCTAACATTTCAAAGGTCCAGTTTGCCAAAGAATACCAGAATAGCAGACAAAGAAATTCTGACAACCGCCCAGACTCCACATCGGTTCTTGCTAATGACTTGCTATTGTCGAACTTACTTGAAAGAAATTACCAAAATATGAACTCCAGACAGTACAAACATTATACTCAACAACTGGAAAAAATATAATAAAAATTTATATAGAGCGTTAAGGTTCTTTTTAATCTAACTATGAATAGATGAATACTTGCAGCCTAAATAAACCATATATATATATATATATATATATATATATATATATATATATATATATATATATATATATATATATATATATATATATATATATATTGTCAGACACTGTTTGGTTGTATCACAGCTCATGAGTATCGCTAGACATCCGATGGTCTCAAATCGAAACCCGACTTCTTTCGCATCAGTCGGAGATTCTAACCTTAAGCTATCATCGCCCGGTTGAGAGAAGTTTATTTTTTACGTACTTATCCTTCGAATAAACACGCCAATGACCTACAGGAATCAATTCATCACATCACTACCCACCCCCATATATATATATATATATATATATATATATATATATATATATATATATATATATATATATATATATATATATATATGTGTGTGTGTGTGTGTGTGTGAAAAGTGTATATACAGTGTAACCAGGATATAAGAGACCGGGATATAAGAGAGATATTCTCTGATCCCAAATTAGAGCCTGTGTTAATGTATATAAAATAGACCAAACCGGATATAAGAGAAACCCGGATATAAGAGACTTCTTATCTGGTCTCGACAATTCTCTTATATCCGGGTTACGCTCTCTCTGTCTCTATCTCTCTCTATCTCTATGTATATATATATATATACAGTGTAACCCGGATATATATATATATATATATATATATATATATATATATATACATTTATATATATACAGTGTAACCCGGATATAAGAGAGTTACCGGGACCTGAGAAGAAGTCTCTTATATCCGGGTTACACTGTATATATATATATATATATATATATATATATATATATATATATATATATATATATATAATGTCCACATACGTTTATATTTGTGTGAGCTCCGGCCGGCGAGCGCGTGTGTATGTGTGTCTGCGTACCTCAATGAAATCCCTTCCGTTGATATAGTAATACGCAGAGATCAGTATGTTCTTATATTTTCATACAAGCTTGAAGTCTTCCATGTTACAAAGTAAATCAAAAATGATTTAAAAATATTAGACAGGCACGATGGAACGATTTTAAACAGTTCGTTAATAAAATCCTTTCCTTTAATTACAGGAATAGGCTGAGATCAATAGATCATTATATTTTCGTACAAGCTTGAAGTCTTCCATGTTATAAAGTAAATTCAGGTTTGTATTTCCAGTAGACACTATGTAAGTAAATATATGGATATAGATCCGACAGTATGAAGAAAAATATACAGAAAAAACAAACAAAAATCTTAATATGTTAATATATAATATTATATTCGAAAATATATGAACTTATTGATCTCTGCGTATTCCTATATCAACTTTAGGGATTTCTTGACGAACTGTTTATATGAGAAAATAGTTCAATCGAGTTTGTTTAATATTTTAATATTTTGAAATCATCTTCGAATACGTCTTCACAACATCGCCCACGTGACGACGACGTGATTATATTTTAAACGGATCGCTGATCTTATATAAAAATTTCAGTTATCTGTTTGGATTAGTTGTGCTCTTATGTCCATTGTCTTTTTCATATTGAATTTTATATGTTCTAATGCTAATTATGTTTTATGAATATGGCCTGAAGATGGTCTAAAATAGACCGAAACGTCCGACGTTGACTTTATATTAGCATTAATACAGCATAATTACATATTAAGATTTTTGTTTGTTCTTCTGTATATTTTTCTTCATATATATATATATATATATAAATATATATAGTGTCCATAAAGTTCGTGTACACTTTAAAAATGTATAACTATTTCTATTTGCGAGAGAAATAATCTGTAAAAAATGTTATAAAGTTTAATGTACCTAGTTTTAAGTATAGCTAAAATAACTAGCGTGATTTCAGGCATTACTGTAAATTAGTTGGTAAATGTTTTCCGTGAACTGCAACATCGTATTACCCTTTGTATTGCTAATGATGGAGGACATGTGGAAACTTAAATAAAATTTCAATAAAACCTTAAAAAATATAGATTTACTTCTTTGTAATCCTTCTTACAAATTATTTCTATCGCAGATACAAATAAAGTTATAAATTTTTTAAAGTGCATACGCACTTTATGGGCACCCCCTATTTCTAATATATTAGGGCAGCTGATCATTGTCTAAACATAACCGACAACGAATGTCTACTATGTTTGATCACGAACCGTACTAAGCTTCATTTTCTGTTATATTTAACAATATATGTTTGGACACACACACACACACACACACACACACACACACACACACACATATATATATATATATATATATATATATATATATATATATATATTAGTCTACTTATATGTATGTACAGGGTTGACCAAAAGTAGTCTTACAGTTATTTCACTCTTTGTTTCACACCTCTTAACCAGTGTTAACTTCGCCGAACTCTTCTTTCACCAAGATGGAGTACCTCCCCATTACGCTTTGGCAGTAAACCAAACCTTTCTTCACCTTTGGTTCAGAAGAAGGTGCAGCATCGAATGACCACCATTATCACTTGACCTAACACCAATGGATTTCTTTTTCGGGCGGGTGTAGTAATGCACACGTTTTATGAGTGAAATCCCCCCACACACAGTGGGCGAATTCAAAGAGTACACTTCAAAAGTATTTATTGAAATCGATGCAGATCGGGGTTTGTGCCGTGCTGTATGGTACAGTGATCTTGAGACTTTCGCAGAATGTTGCAATGCTGAAGGAGGATATTTGGAACAATTAAGAGATTAAACTGTAAAAAAAAATGCAAGTGTTAAACATGTAAGTGTAAGTGTTAGTAAAGTGTTAAACATGTAAATGTAAGTGTTAGTAAAGTGTTAGACATGTAAGTGTAAGTGCTAGTAAAGTGTTAAACATGTAAGTGTAAGTGTTAGTAAAGTGTTAGACATGTAACTGTAAGTG
>OZ010575.1:13655210-13657710 GCA_963932145.1 Acanthosepion lycidas
TAGACATATATATATATATATATATATATATATATATATATATATATATATATATATATATATATATATAGCTCTGGCGTTTATAGTTAAGCACTCTGTTTTTATTTCCAACACTCATTCTTCACTGCAAAGAGAACACTGAAAAAGTCATACGCACATACACACGCACACACACACACACACACACACACACACACATATATATATATATATATATATATATATATATATATATATATATATATATATATATATATATATATATATACTCACAGTTTACAGACGCACTCTTCCTTCTCCAGAGAGCTCAACCGAAATAAATTTTTCAGGAGCATATATATTGTCATCTACAGACAGACTGTTTCGCTGTATCATCAGTGTGGCTAGACGTCCGTTTTGCCTTTGGCTAGGATCGAAACTCGGCTGAATTGGCATCAAGGAAGTGTGGGTTTGTAAACAGTGACTATTACTATTAATATAGCATGATTCTTCGTCAAAGCGAATTGAGACGTTTCAGTCACTGTGTGTTTATCTAAAAATAAATACGCTTAAATTCACCTTGGTCCCTTCCGTGCGTCGACAGCTTAGTGGTAGAATCTCCGACTGACGCCAATTCAGCCGGGTTTCTATCCTAGATAAAACGGAAGTATAGCCGCACTAATGAGCTGCGAAACAGTCTGTCTGTGGAGGACAATATATATATATTGATCTTTTTGGTTCTATGTCGGACTATTTCCCTGCGTCCGTGTACATATCTGAAAAGAATAAATTCTGCGTCAGCCACTATCTGACATTGCATGGGAAAAATCAAGACGGTTACATAATGTCCGAAGAAAACCGAAATTTCACAGGCACTATATTAAAACTGGTCACTGAAAACAAATGATTCAAAAAATAAATTTATTAAAACCTTAACAACTTTCGTTTGTCTCAAATCAAACTTGTAGAAAAATAAATTGCTCTCTAAGTACAACCAATATATATATATATATATATATATATATATATATATATATATATATATATATATATGTATGTATACACATAAATATACATAATATATATATATATATATACATAATATATATATATATATATATATATATATATATATATATATATATATATATATATATATATATATATATATATATACGATGCTGTATGTTATTTACATTTTTTTGTTAAGCAATCATTTCTTGTCGAATTGTTTCCTTTTACCTTTCCTGTTTTTATTTCCGTTCCAAATTTTTTTTTAAATAAATAGCTTTTCAAAACTATGTGGAGGAAAAAAAAGGCAAAATTTAATAATCTGCACTGTAAGATAAAAGAAATGTGTAAGAAAAATCCTCTAAATTAAACCAAATTGAAACGGTGCCAACGACTCGAGAATAAAATTAGTTAAAAATAATAATAAAAAAAATCCATTAAGCGTTCGACCGTAATTTAAGATTTCAATTAAACCTTTTCTGATAATTCCCAACATCGTCAAAATCGATCACATTTTCGAGCATAAAACAAACCTTTTTTTTTTTCTTTTTTCTTTTTCCCCGTATCGTCTTTCCTCTCGCTTGTAGGACGTCTGTTTTTTTTTTTTTAGGTGGGTTATACGACGGCAGTCGTAACATTTCGTTCGATCAAGTTTCGATTCCTGACAAGGACATTTTTTTAAATAAATCATTTTACCACAAGGAAGGCAATAAAGCTACGCTGACGCAAGAATATGAGAAAAAAAAACGCTATTAACGGGAGAGAAAAGAATAAAAGAGAAAGACAACAGATTACAGATCATTGGATAGCCCTTGAGGATCCCCAGACGAGACTTTGTCGAAGAGCAGAGTCTCGTGTGGGAAGACAGCTACCTAACCCGGTTTTTACGGGGTCTACAGTGCATTTTTGGCCGAGCTTACCGGCTCGGATGTACCACAATAAACTCGGCCTTGTCCCACATCCGACCACCTGGGAGCGGTTAGTGAATATCTTCACGCTTTTCAAAACTCCCCGGTCGCTGAGTTGGGATCAAAGTGTAGTATCTGTCGGTTATCAGCTTTTAAGGAAATATTCGACATTCACTGACCGAGCAGCCAGTACTAATTTCGGATGAAATAAAATATTTCTTTTTAAACAATTTTACAGGGAATTACCTTTCTTAAGTCCAGTAAATGCTATTACTATAACGTGTATTGATAGGGATCTTCCTTCCGAATTTTTTGTTCCAAGTTGTGGAATGACAACATCCTGAGGGTTTTATTTTCTCTTAGAGTTATATGAGCTCTCCATTTTTGTATCTGTTTGACGTGGCTTCTGTTATCTGTAACAGTTTTTTTTCGTTTCTGATTGTGTAGTGCCAAAGTTCTAAGAAGAATCATTCTCGTTAGCACCTACAGGCTTCATTAACTCGGAACCATTTTTTAGCATTTATCCGAGAAAAGGGTCGTGTACACCTGACTGGTAAGATATTTCTGAACGTTTCTGGTTCCATTCATCACATCCGTTTGAA
>OZ010575.1:13662710-13675210 GCA_963932145.1 Acanthosepion lycidas
CCCTGTGTCTGTCTCCGTATCTTATCGATCCCCCCACGTGGATTGAATGTGGCACAAGGAGTTTACTGTGGGTTTCTCCGAGCCCGTAGACTCGGTCAAAAATATAGCACTTGAACCCGCCTAGACAGGTTCAGGCTCTGTCTACCTTCCCGGACGAAACCTTGCCCTTCGGCAAAGCTTCGTCCGGGTTCCTCTCTGTTAACGCAGAGAGTCCGACAGCCGTCGCAAACAGTCAAAGACTGTATCGAGACGTATCTCCGTATTTATTGATCCCCCCACGAGGATTGAATATGGCACAAGTCCGAATTTAATGTGGGTTTCTCCGAGCCCGTAGGCTCGGCCAAAAATATAGCCCTTTGAACCCGCCTAGACGGATTCAGGCCGTGTCTACCTCCCCGGACGAAACCTTGCCCTTTGGCAAAGCTTCGTCCGGGTTTCTCTCTGCTAACGCAGAGAGTCCGACAGCCGTCGCAAACAGTCAAAGGCTGTATCGAGACGGATCTCAACAGCAGGTATCCTCTCTCTCAGTATAAGTATACTTCGGACGAGTTCAACTTATGTAAAAAGGGGAGAGCCCCACAACAACAACATTTCGTTACTCTCGCAAAGTGTGAAGAACTTTTTAAGGATATTTTCTCAAGCTTATCAGATTTTTAATCCAATCTCGAACAATTCTATTTAGGTTTAACGTTTGGGGTATCTAATTGAAATTTTTAACAAACTTGGCCCTGATATGGCATCTCGTCTGCAGTCGTTCTCTCACAGACGTGCCGTCGCCTCCCTCTGTCTTTTTTACAAATATTTTCATGGTAACTGCTTTGATGAGATGCTTTTGTTGCTTCCTAGACTCCATGAATTTAAGCGTTCAACTAGGCTAGTATCTTGCTCTCATCCTTTCACTGTTGAAACTGTTAAATGTAGCCGTCTCTTCTATTCCAATAGCTTCATGTCTCGCACCTCTCGCCTGTGGAACTCCATCCGCTTTTCCTGTTTCCCTGATAGCTATAATCTCCAACTATTCAAATGTAATGTCAATCGACATCTCCAGATGCCTTGAGCTATCCCCTATCCTTCTCTTCATCCTTTCCTATATCGCTCCTCTTTGCTCTCGCTCCAACTCTCTGTAAACCCTTGCGTGCTAGTGGCTTCCCTTCTTGCTTGGGGTGAAACGCTTTAAAAAAAAAAGTTCTTTTTTTTAATAATTTTGCTCCAAGAAATCCGGGAATGTTACTTATACGCCGGTGGTTACACCTGCTTATTAGTAATACAGAAAGCTAAAGTGAGAGATAAGCCTAGGTAAAGAGCGATTTAGCTGAAACCCACGGAGCCAGGTTTTTAACGCATGGTCGGTTTAACGTGGGGAACATCGAACGCGTACAACTCGGGCTAAGGACAAAAATTTTGTGTTTGAATGCCTGCGTGGTCAGTAGTAGCATTCTTAAGCCACTTGGTATGAAGGGCGTTAAAGTCGCCAAACGCAAATATGTGAGCAAACGGGTGGAGGGAGAGAGCTTTGTCTATGCTGTCAGAAATGCTATCGAGTATCCCACAGTCTTGTGAGGATGGAGAGCGGTAAAGGAAGAAAAGATAGCTTACCGCATTGAGAAGAGAAAGACAGAGACACATGTACGACTGGTCTGGTGATTCGAGAGACAACTCTCTGGCCAGAGGGAGATGGTCCTTGACGTAGACACCAAAGCCGTGCATGTGGGTTAGAGAGTCTTTTCTGTGGAGAGGAAGGTAGCCTGGGATCGAGAGATCAAAGGATGGGATAGACGAGACAAGGTTGGTCTCACAGAGAGCCAGTATATCCGTCAGTTTGCAGTGAGGAAAGATTCCATACTGCAGAAGTTTGTTCTAATGCCACGGATGATGGAGAACGAAATGTTGAGGGGTTTAGGTGATTTTTGAGGGGCTGGTTTAGGAATACTTGTTCGGTCATCATGTGGAATTATGGTCGGAAGCTGAGAAGGCCCGAAGTAAAAGAAGCAGATAGTTATCGACCGTGACGTGGGCAGAGAGGAGTTGACACAGCCTCAGGGGTGGCCTCAGGGCTTCCCACCGGAGGTGACTGCAGGGACACCATTCCATGCGCGACATGGCACTACAAACACCCCGGTATTATACAACTGATGATCAGAGCGGGCGCTCAAGACGCTACGCTGTTTCCGACGGGAGAAACAGAGCTGCACTAGTACAGAGGCCAGAGAGAGAGAGAGAGAGAGAGAGAGAGAGAGTACCGGGAACCCCTTCCTAAACAAGAAACAAGGCGTGAGCCTCTACTCATGTCCAAGAGAAGCGGGAGGAGTGTTGACCGGGCAGTAGTAAAGCCTACTTACTCCTATTACATATAAAACATACAAGAACGACAAAAACAAAAGGAAGGATAAGAGGGGGAGAGAGTTGGCAAAGTCTCCAGACTGTCACTTGGATTTTACACTTTCACAACACTGTTTTAATTTAGTATAAGTCCCATTGTCCTATGCTAAAAAAAGAAATTGAAGAAAATAAGGTTATCCGGCTTTGTTGAATTATGATAATAAATGCCACATATCTCTCTAACATTCCCACGTTCGGCTCAGCCAATCAAAATTGACATACCTATTTTTTCTGCCATCTGACTTTAAGGTCAGCCTCAGAAGGTCCGAGCCAAATACACTGGCAAATAAGTAATAAAAATAATAACCTGAAACTATTATTTAACAAAAACAATTTACCCATCGCAACATGAGTCTGCCCAAAATTGTCTACTGGCGCTCAATGTCATAAGAAATGGCAGAGTTTCAATATCAATTCAAAAACCAGGTGACTGCACACAATCTTCCGGCAGCCATTTTTCGGATTTTTTCGGATTTTTTCGGATCCATTTCCTATGATATGATGTTGTTGCATACTCCCTCTCTTCTGGGGCGGTCTTGACCACTGCGACAAATAAGCACAAATGTTGTATACTTTTCCTTGTTGGAAGTGAGTGTTGGTGGAGGGTCTTCAGGCGATCATAATAAAGTTGTCTTCCTCTTTTTCTTCTCTAGGCTGGGTGATCACTAGTTGCTTTGTTCGGAGGGTAAATGAGAACTTCAACAAAAGGGATTTTAAACTTATCAATTTTATTAAACACATCGACGTATATATTTTAAACTAGCCAGTGGGGTCGCTCTATCAGCTCCACTAGGGAGCAAGTTCCCCGGGGCACAAAACAACCACGTGTGTATGACGTGTAAAACTTACCACCTCATAAACACTTTCTATCTCTCTAACCTTCCCACGCCAGTTTTAACAAATCAAAAATGACATCCTTTGTTTTGTCTACCATCTGACCTTAAGGTCAAAATGAGGAAGTCAGAAGAAAATATTTCTTTTCTTTTTATGCACAGGACGTAGGCGATCGTGGCTCTCCACTTTCCTCTATCTCTTGCAGCTCTCAACAAATTCCGTCCTTCTGCTATCTCCCCCAAATCACATTCTGTCATCAACTTAAGCCTGCTAGGTATGTCACGCGTTGTTTCGGGATTCGGAACGTTGTAGTGCTCCTTTCTTTCGTAGTTTCCCTGTCGCTTTCGTCTTTCTGTCATCCGTCCGGATGATCACTAGTTGCTTTGTTCGGAGGGTAAATGAAAACTTCAACAAAAGGGATTTTAAACTTATCTATTTTATAAACACGTCGACGTGTACATTTTTAACTAGACAGTGGGGGCGCTATCCACCCCACTGGCAAGCAAGCCGCGAGACAAGATTTTAATACGTCCACATTGGCGACATGCATATCTTAACATCCTGAAATCACTTTCTATCTCTCTAACTTTACCGCGCCTGTTTTAACCAATCAAGAATGTTTTGTCTACCATCTGACCTTACGGTTAAAATGAGAAAGTCAGAGGAAAATATTTCTTTTCTTTTTATGTGCTGTGTCCTGTCAGGATGTAGGCGATCATGGCTATCCACTTCCCTCTATCCTTTGCAGCTCTCAACAAGTCCTGTCCCACTGCCACCTCCCCAAAATCACATTCTGTCATCGACTTAAGCCCGCTAGGTATGTCACGCGTTGATTTCCCTTGTCTCAGTTGTCCTCTATTCGACTCGTGAGTATCAGATTCTCCAGTTTCTCTTTCCTCATTATATGTTCCAAGGAACTTCAGCTGCCTCCTCCTGATCTTAAGTATAAGCCTCCTCCTTGTTTGCATCCTCTGTAAGAGCTCATCTTTTTTCACACGCTCCGTCTATGATATCCTCAGCATCCTTCTGTAGAACCCCATCTCCGTCGCCGCGAGTCTCGTCTTCATCTTTGAGGAGACCGTCCAACATTGGCTGCCGTAAAGGAGGACGTAAAAACTGAGTACATTTTCCTTTGTAACCAAAGAAGCCCTCTTCTCGCAATACTCTATCCAGCTTTTGGAATACATCCTTGGGCATCCCGATACGTCTACGGATGTCAGTGTCGCATTTACCGTCCTCTTGCAAAACACTTCCCAGATATTTAAGCTTCCACTTCTGCTTGATTCTAGTGTCCTCGACCTGTAAATCGCATTTCAGGATCATCCTCTTACTGATGACCATGCTTTCTGTTTTCTTGTAGTTTATGCTTAGTCCCTTCTTCTCGCTCTCCTTCGCTACAATTCTTTAAAAAATAATAGTCTGCCCTATTATTATTATTTAACACTTTGTCTTCACCAATGTATATCTTTTCGATTATACTACATTTTTTATCTTTCATTCTTTTTCCTTCATTTTTCATTTTTTTTACATTTTTTTCTTTCATTTTTTCTTTCATTTTTCATTTTGTATTCATTTTTCATTCTTTTTACTTCCTTTTTCATATTTCACGCTTTTGCCTTCAAATTTTATTCTGTTTCCTTCATTTTTAATTTTTCATTCTTTTTCATTCATTTTTCATTGTTAATTCTTTTTCATTCATTTTTCATTGATCAATCTTTTTCATTCATTTTTCATTCTTTTTAATTCATTTTTCATTGTACAGTCTTTTTCCTTCATTTTTCATTTTTCATTCTTTTTCATTCATTTTTCATTCTTTTTCATTCATTTTTCATTTTTCATTCTTTTTCATTCATTTTTCAGTTTTTTTCATTCATTTTTATTCTTTTTCATTCATTTTTCATTCATTTTATATTGTTCAGTCATTTTCCTTCATTTTTCATTCTTTTTCATTCATTTTATATTGTTCAGTCATTTTCTTTCATTTTTCATTGTTTTTCCTTCACTTTTTCATTCTTTTTCATTCATTTTTCATTGTTTAGTATTTTTCCCTCATTTTTCATTCTTTTATTTTTCATTTTTATTTTTTCCACACATTGTTCATTTTTTCATTTATTTTTTCCTTCATTTTTCATTCTTTTTTATACATTTTTCATCTTTCTTTCATTTCTCTTCTTTTTTTTATTTTCTGTTTTTTTTTTTACTTTCTTTCTTTTCGCTTTCTTTTCTTTCTTTTGTTCTGTCTTCTCTCTTTCTTTCTTTTGTTTTCTCTTCTTTCTTTCTTTCGTTTTAGCGTTTTTTTCTAATGTTTTCCCTTTTTTCATAACCTTTTAAAGAATAAAAAAAGGAGTTAAAATTGATAAACAATTTTAACTCCTTTTTTTATTCTTTTTATTTTTCTTTTCCTTTTTATTCTTTTTTCATAGCATCTTGTACTCTTTCTTTCATTTTCGTCTCTTTCATCTTCCCGCCTTTACTTTTTCTTTCTTTCTTTCTTTCTTTCTTTCTTTGTTTTCTTCTTCTTTGATAATCTTTTCTAATGTTTTTACTTCTTTTTTATTCTTTTTTCATAACATTTACTACTCTTTCTTTCATTTTCCTCTTTTACACATTTCTTTCTTTCTTTCTTTCTTTTCCTCCGCTTCTACCTTCTTTGTTTCTTATTTATTTCTCTATCTTTTCTTTCTCATATACTTCTTCATCTCGCATTTTCCCCACAAGAATACTTGCTTTTTTTCCATTACACTCTCATCTTTTTTTTCCTTTTTTCCCCCTAAAATCATCCTTCCAACCTATTTGTTTCGAAAACAAGCATTACGTATATTTTAAATATATCTCTTTTTTTCAACGCCTGCTGTTTGCCACGACGCAGAACAAACGGAGATGTAACATTAAGTAACTGCTAAATTTAGATTTCACTAACACAAACTCACATAGTAACTGTCGAAAAACATGTTATATCTTATATTTAACTGAAAAGTCTGGCACAAGGGCGTAGTATAAAGCATCCATGATAATCAAACATGTTTAGTATTAAAGAGTTGCCATACCAGGTAGTAAAAATATCTTAGTCTTTCAAAAGACTATTAGTCAAAATTAACTATATACTTATCTGTTCACCAGTTTCTTCTATCAAAAAGCGATCATACATTTTTTTATTACAGATTACTGAAATTGAGGAAGACCATAGAATAGATCGGCCGAAAATTAATACATTGCTCAATGAATGTTGATGAAAGATCTATTAAATGATTAACAGAGGGAAGTTTAGTTTTGGAGCCGTTAAAATTGACAAGCCATCTTTTGCCCTAGTTAACGACGGTCTTGGGATCGTTTTGCCCATCAACTGCCATTTTCACCTTGTCGGAATGATATGCCTTAGTATCGAGACAGGATAAATGGTAGTGTCGTCAGAGTAAATGCCAAGATGAGAGCTGAAGTCATCGGGAAGGTCGTTAATGAATAGGAAAAAAAAAACGTAGGGATAAGGATGGAACCCTGGAGGACATCTGCATTAGTACAAAAAGATGTAGACGTGTGGCCGTTCAAAGACAACTTTCATTTCACGATCTGATAGAAACGACTGGATCGGCTCAAAAATTTTACCCGGGGATAGCGTCAATTTTCAGCTTGTGGAGAAGACCTGAATGCCGTTCTCTGTCAAAGTCTTTCGAGTTGTCCAAAGCTAGAACCCGGTTTTCATCGTTTTTTTTATCTAGAAAACGATAGATTCCTTCCTCAATCATCATCAGTTGATCTGTAGAAAAAGAAAATTGTATTACTTGTCTGAGAAAAAGCCCTTAGATGATAGATGATGAAGATATTTGGTATTGATTGCGGCCTGTAGGATTTTCCAGAAAGAGGTAGAAGAGAAAAAATGCCGATAGTCGGAGAGGTCGGACGGTTCTACAGAGTTTTTAACAAATGGAACAGCATACGATGGTTTCCAGCAAGCAGGAAAGCAGGAGGCAACAGTTTATACAGGTATAGAGTTTAGAGAGAACATGAGCCAGTTCGGGAGCACACTCCTTAACGACTATCACAGGGGTACCATCGGCTTCACATGCTTTGTGGAGGATCAAGGTTAGAGATGATAGCAGAGACTATGGAAAGGGTTATGTGAATATCGCTCAGCAGATAATCCTTTCTAAGTGGGAAATTAGGCAGAGATACTCTCAATTGTAATGATGAACCAATGAGTCAAACGTAGAGTTTATCAGCAGAGGATTTATAACACCTCAAATCAATTGAAGATGGGTGGGGGAACAGAGAACTTGATGTTATTTAGTACCCTATTAAGCAGACGCCAAAAATCACCAGAGCCAACATTTTTAGATACTGTACAATAGCTCATTCTCTCATGTAACAGGGACTTAGCTCCTGCTAGGACTTGCTTACATTTGCTACGCGCAGGGCCTGAGACCAGATCCGGTCTCATCAGAGCAAACATCTGATGAGGCAGGTGCTGATTGATCTCGTGAAATAAATTATTACTATGGATTTCTAATGTTTCCCCTTTCAACACTATATATATATATATATATATATATATATATTGATTAGGGCCTGTAGGAATTTTCCAAAAAGAGGTAGAAGGCTAGCCAATAGTTAGATGAAACCATTGAGTAGATCGGCCGAAAATTCATATGTTGCTCAATGAACGTAAACTCTACCCAAGCTTTCTAGATAGTTTCGCCGGTTAAGTGAACTTTTGATTTACTGGTCGCCTTTAATTCGTTGACTTGTGCCAGACTTTGCTATTGTTGATAAAAAAAACAAAAACATTTTTTTACAAGTGTGTTCGAGTTTTTGTGCAGGATCTGATAGGTGTTTTAAACAAATTTTTATATGACGAGAGACGATCACAACACTGGCCAATGTAGTGGTTTTAGTTACTGCTAAATTTAGATTTGACTAACACATACTCACACAGAAAAACATGATATAGCTTTTATTCAATTGTCAAGTCTGGCACAAGGGCATAGTTTGAAGCATCCATTATAATAAAACGCATTTAGTATTGATGAGTTATGATACGAGGTAATACAAAATGTCTTAGTCTTGCAGATCGCCATTGGTCAAAATGAACGAAACATTCACCAAAACCACATTGGCCAGGTTTCGATCAACTGTCGTCATATAAAAATCTGTTTAAAACACCTGCCAGATGCAGCCTGCACAAAGACTCGAACACTGGTAGAAACAAATTTTAATATTAGCAAAGTCTGGCACAAGGCTACGAATTCAGGGTGCCCAGCAAGTCATGAATTCACTTAAACGATGATACTATCTACAATCTTGGGTATAGTTTACGTTCATCGAGCAACTTATGAATTTTCGGGCGATATATTCTACGGTCTCCCTCAATTTTAACAATCTGTAAGAAAAAAAAGAGTGATCGCTTTTGATCCGTAGAAAGTAGTGACCCGATAATAAATATGTGTTTAATATATTCAGGGATGTTTAGTCCCTACGACGTAAACTTCCCAGGTGATACGTTGTTAGTGATCAGAGAATCTATACGACAAAATTTGGTCAAGTTGAGCCTTCTTTTAGCGCCAACTGCCGTCTAGCAGAAATAGGGTATAGACTAGCTCCTATTGTTACGTATTCAGCCAGGGCAGTTATGACCACGGCATCGCTTCGTGGATAGTTATCTCGTCTAAATGTCAACGGCCAGCAAAGTGTGTTTCCCGGATGGAATCAACAGCCACGTTATCATGACCCAGCTGAGCCTTCAACTTAGAGTACGACGGAAGTGGTTCGACTTAGAGAGGGACAGGCTCCATCAGGTCTAATTGTCCAAGCCAGATCACGTATGAATGAATACGTCTCCAGTTTTCAACCCAGGTATATGGAGAGAAAGTTCACCATGATACGTGGCTCAAACATTCCAACAGTTCCAATGTTGACGATAATTTTTTTTTTCCATTGACCAATTTCTCATTGAAATCGTGGACTTCGCTACTTGTTTCCTTTGCCAAACCGAACCGCAGACTTCTGAAATGAAATCTATTTATTACCCACTCTTCTCGCTGCTGCTTAGCTTCGCAATACTACCCTCTTGGTAAATGGGACCACTCTGTTATAGCTATTGATATCTTCTTCCTAGCATCCTTTAAGCAGGAAATTATCTCTATGTTGTGACCAAGTAATTGGTTAAGAAAGAACAAAACAAGAGGTCGCAGATAAATAGTGTATTGCACAGTAAATACAAAAGTAGACTGTTAGACGATTTGGGAGTGTGTGACGGTTGACAAGCGTTCAGTCTATATCACTGTTAATATTTAACAGCCCCACCCGCACAGGAGATGTATATGGCACAAGGCCGAGTTACCGTGGGTTCTCCTAGTCCGTCGGCCCGGCCAAAAATATTCCCTTAGAACCCGTATAAATGGGTTCAGGGTCTGTGTACATCCCTGGACGAAACTTTGCCCTTCAGCAAAACCCCGTCTGGGTTCCTCTCTGCTCAAGCCAGAGAGTGTGACAATAAGGAAAAGGCTATAGCACTGTTAATAATTAACAGCCCGCCCTAGAGGGATGTATGTGGCACAGGGCCGAGTTTACTTTGGATTCTCCGAGTCCGTAGCCCCGGCCAAAAATATTCCCTTAGAACCTGCATAAACGGTTTCAGGGTCTGTCTACCTCCCCGGACGAAATTTGTCCTTCAGCAAATTCTCGTGCGGGTTCCTCTCTGCCTAAGACAGAGAGTTCAACAGTAAAGAACGGGCTATGGTACTGCTCCCCCGAGACTTACTTTCCTGCTAACTTTATAGTAAATGGATGAATCTAAAATAGACTCGTTAGAGGGAGAATACCACAAAACTATAAGGACTCTTTCCGGAACCAGCACGCCGATTGGAACTCATTCCGTACTTTTCCTCGTGATACACCTTCAACATAGGAAATTGAAAATTGGGCAACTGAAGTTTCTTCCGGTGTTAAAGCCAGCATGTACACTTTCGTCCCTTATCGAAAATATCAGTGGAAACATAATGTTCTCCATGATTAACAACAATATGCTCGGCCCCATACCACAGAGGAACCGCTTTTTTCGGCTATGCCAGCGTGGCAGATCTCGTCAGAACGGGGGCTTATATATATATATATATATATATATATATATATATATATATATATATGTATATATATATTTGTGTGTGTGTTAATATAATAATGTTGAAAGCGGAAACTTTAGAAGTCCATGGTAATAATTTATTTCACGAGATCAATCAGCACCTGCCGCATCAGATGTTTGCTATGATGAGACAGGTTCTGGTCTCGGGCCCTGCGCGTACCAAATCTAAACAAGTCCTAGCAGGAGCTAAGTCCCTGTTACCTGAGAGAATGAGCTATTGTACAGTATCTAAAAATTTTGGCTCTCGTGATTTCTGGCGTCTGCCTAATAGGGTACTAAATAACATCAAGTTCTCTGCTCCCCCACCCATCTTCAATTTATTTGAGGTGTTATAAATCCTCTGCTGATAAACTCTACGTTTGATCATTACAACTGAGAGTATCTCTGCCTAATTTCCCACTTAGAAAGGATTATCTGCTGAGTTATATACACATAACCCTTTCCATAGTCTCTGCTATCATCTCTTACCATGATCATCCACAAAGCATGTGAAGCCGATGGTACCCCTGTGATAGTCGTTAAGGAGTGTGCTCTAGAACTGGCTCATGTTCTCTCTAAATTCTATACCTGTATAAACTGTTGCCTCCTGCTTTCCTGCTTGCTGGAAACCATCGTATGCTGTTCCATTTGTTAAAAACTCTGTAGAACCGTCCGACCTCTCCGACTATCGGCATTTTTTCTCTTCTACCTCTTTCTGGAAAATCCTACAGGCCGCAATCAATACCAAATATCTTCATAATCTATCATCTAAGGACTTTTTCTCAGACAAGTAATACAATTTTCTTTTTCTACAGATCAACTGATGATGATTGAGGAAGGAATCTATCGTTTTCTAGATAAAAAAACGATGAAAACCGGGTTCTAGCTTTGGACAACTCGAAAGACTTTGACAGAGAACGGCATTCAGGTCTTCTCCACAAGCTGAAAAGTGACGCTATCCCCGGGCAAAAATCTTTGAGCCGATCCAGTCGTTTTTATCAGATCGTGAAATGAAAGTTGTCTTTGAACGGCCACACGTCTACATCTTTTTGTACTAATGCAGATGTCCTCCAGGGTTCCATCCTTATTCCTACGCTTTTTTTTCATATTCATTAACGACCTTCCCGATGACATCAACTCTCATCTTGGCATCTACGCTGACGACACTACTATTTATCCTGTCTCGCTACTAAGGCATATCATCCGACAAGGTGAAAATGGCAGTTGATGGGCAAAACGATCCCAAGACCCTCGTTAACTAGGGCAAAAGATGGCTTGTCAATTTTAACGGCTCCAAAACTAAACTTCTCTCTGTTAATCATTTAATCGACCTTCCATCAGTATGGCTGATGCTAACCTCCAGGAAAGTGGATGATTGCATTCTCAGCTGACATGAAATTGAAATGCTATATTGAATCCAATGCTAGGTCATCTGCTAAGAAAACCACATCAATATCGTGCGAAACAATTTTTTCTCTCCGGAATCTCTCTTACATATCTATAAGTTTACCATTCGTCCATGTTTAGAATAGTACTGCCATATATGGTCTGGTGTCCCAGCGATTTACCGAATATTCCGGCTTATAAGCTGTTGCGGCTTGGAAGACGCCCCCTAATATTAGAAAGAAATTTCTAAGAAAAAATCACATTCTCATGCAACAACACATTCACCATGTGTCCCTCACATACTGGCGCCACGTATTATTTACATTAATCACTCGTCTGATTTGTTTGTATGGCATTGACATACTAGTCAAGAGCAGAAATGCTCCCATTGCTGCTAGTAAGCAGAGAATGTTTAAGTTTGTGGCTCGGCTCCAGGAAGATTTATAGTCTTGGAAATACATGTAACGGCTAAATATTAAGGTTTCATTATATATAAGGCTGATTTGGATAGCTGGTATTATAGTGTAATGACGTAACATACGTCCCTATCGGTCAAGCCAATTAGGTGACCGTCCTAACTTACTTGGCTTTGCTTTACATTCGTCATGGAAGACTCACGCGTATTGTTCAGGGTATTTTTCAGAAAAAGGGCGTATTGTAAGCTGGAAAATACGCTACATGGAGCTACTTGATCCAAAGAAGAATCAGCAATATTATTGGTCCTGATCTGGTGGCTCGGCTTCAGTTCACCGCTCTAAGGTTGCCTCTCTGTGTCTTTTTATAAATA
>OZ010575.1:13680210-13727710 GCA_963932145.1 Acanthosepion lycidas
ATGAGCCAATCCTCCAGCTGAAACAACGACCGAAACTTCGTGAATATGGAAACGAAGATGAGGTCAAGAGTCCAAACAATGTAAATAGTGTGAATAAATACAATACCTCCTGTCAGAAATATAGACAGATACTGAAGAAGACCGGAAAGTACAACGGCTGAAACGTCGTGAATATGGCAACGAAGATTAAGAAAAACATTCCTAACAATGTAAATAGTGCAAAGAATTACAAAAACTCATCTCAGAAATATGGACAGATAGTGGAGAAACGTCGTAAATATAAAAACGACGATGATAGCAACAGATCGAACAAGGTAAATATTGTAAATAATTACAATACCTTATCTCAGAAATATGTACAGGTATTTATTTATTTTGTATTGCATTGGTATGGAGGAATTCTTACGCAGACAGCTATTACTCCAGAACCTGTTGCCATGGAAAACAGACAGCTCAGATAAAGCTTCTCCTCATTACTAAAACCGTTATCTATTCTATATATCAGTGGTCGGCAACCTAAGGCACCCGCGCCATACACGGAACGTCAAGCAATTTCCAATGGCACGCAGCTGCAAATGACATTACGAGGTCCCAACTAGTAACTACTAAAACGCAAAGATATTTAGCTGTTTCAATTTTAATATATACTAAAGTATATATACTATATATTACTATATAAAATATATTGTAGAACAGGTATATTGACCTTGACGTGGCACACTGAATGATTTTAAAACCCTAAGTCGACACTTAGTTAAGAAAAGGTTGCCAACATCTGCTTTACAAGGCCCAGGGGCCACTCAAGGTAGAGTGTTACGTTAGGAGGTCATTTCTTTGTATAGCAGTGAAATATAACGGTTAACCCTAGCCTTGAACAGGTTAGATTGTAATGATCGTGGAAACAACCTTTTGGGAGTCGATTCCATGGGGCAGTGGCTCTCAGGAAGAAGCTGTTCAAGTGGAACTCCTCAAAGATGGGATACAGAGGGGTGTGTGGGTGGTTTGCTACTATGTAACAGGCATGATGTGTTCTTGCCGTGAAGGTTTGACTTGGTGGGACCAGGGAATGGAGTTCGTCCGAGAAGTTTCCGTGGGAGTAATGATAGAATAGCGAAAGGATTGCCACGCCCCGCCTGTGGGTGAGAGGTTGAAGGGAGGAGAATAACTCCCATATTTTCGTTGTTGGTGCTCACGCCACAGACTTAATTGGTTTTTATTTGGTTGTTTTGATTTAAGGTTTATCAACCACTCTTGGGTTATTTAAAGCCATGTCATTATTATATTTCATAAAATTTAATTTTACTATAATATATACTAAAGTATATATATACTAAACTAAATAAATCATAATTATACTATATAAAATATATTGTAGAACGCGTATATTGACCTTGCCTTGCATAAAAATACGTAAGCTGTTGGCACACTGAATGATTTTAAAACACTAATTAGACACATAGTTAGCAAAAAGTTGCAGACTCCTGCTATATATTCTCATAATATACAACTCCTTTTTTCCATCCTTCCTGTACACACTTTCATAGGGTTCATTTTGTTATCTGTCGATTGTATGGGCTGAAATGATGAAAAAAACTTTGCAATCTATTTTGTGAATTTTTGGATCGCATTTCTTTCTGACTGAATAATGAATTATCAATACCTACAAGCAGACTGTTTTCATCATCTATCAAAGATGAGGACAATTTGCCTTATCTGTTATGTGTCATGTTCTTTCGTGACGTAGGCTCTTTTCACAACTTGCTATCGTTTGCAGCTCTAAGCAATATTTCCCCCTATATACCCCTCCCAGTTTTTCGTTTGGTTTGGTTTAGTTTGTTATGTTTTACGCCATATCAGCCTGAATGGTTTATTTAATACCGACAAAGTTTTTATTGCTGGTAATATTTTTTTTTCAACAATGTATTGCTGGTAATATTTTTCTTTTTCAAAAATGTACTGCTGATAATAATCTTTTTCAAAAAAGTATTACTAGTTTGGTTTAGTTTGTTTTACGGTATATCAACGGGTTATTTAATGCCGACAACATTTTTAGGATATATTCGTATGAATAGAATATGTATTCTTTGGTTTAGATTGGTTTGGTTTATTTTGTTTTACGGCATATCAACCTCAATGGGTTATTTAATGCCGACAACATTTTTAGGATAGATTCGTATGAATAGAATATGTATTATTTGGTTTAGATTGGTTTGGTTTATTTTGTTTTATGGCATATCAACCTCAATGAGTTATTTAATGCCAACAAAATTTGTATTGCTGGTAATATTATTTTTTCCAAAAATATATTGCTGGTAATATTTATTTCCCTTCAGAAATCTATTGGTGGTAATACTTTTTTCAAAAATGTTTTGCAGGAAATTTTATTTTATTTTTTAAATGTATTGCTGGTAATCATTTTTCCTTCCAAAAATTATTTCTGGTAAGATTTTTTTACAAAGTATTACACTTTCATAGAATTTTAACCCCAGTTTATGGGTTAACTATTTGCCTATACCTGGGGCCCTAACAGATGCTACCACTCCGCATCAGGATTGACCTGGGAACACTAGCAATTAAGAGGTGGTTCCACGCTCATCAAAACCTCCCAATCAGAGGTCTTGCTGTTGGATGTAGTTTATCGTCTTGACCAGGACGCAGATGTAGTTTATCGTCTTACCCAGGACGTGGATGCAGTTTATCGTCTTACCCACGACGGGGATGCAGTTTATCGTCTTACTCAGGACACAGATGTAGCTTATCGTATTACCCAGGACGCGGATATATTTTATCGTCTTACCCAGGACACAGATGTAGCTTATCATATTACCCAGGACGCGGATATATTTTATCGTCTTCCCTAGAACGCAGATCTAGCTTATCGTCTTATCCAGGACGCGGACGTATTTTATCGTCTTACCCAGGAGGTGGAAGAAGTTTATCGTTATACCCAGAACAGCCCAGTCCTTGTTTTGTCTTTCATTTAGACAATGCCGTCAGGTCAATTACCAGCATTTTTTTCCCTTTATCTAATTTGAATTCATGCCCAGTGAGTTTTAAATTCTTCAACTTATCCAGAAAGGAAATTGTGGAGAGCCCTGATCGCCCTCGTCTTGAATGAACACGATCCATAGAAGAGTATTTCTATGTTTACAACAATATTAGCAAAGAAGAAATTTAAATAAAGATATCCTAGTATTAAGCTTTTTCGGACAGTTCCTGATTTGGCTTTTGCGGAAGGAGACTCTAATGGCCACCAGAAGATCTCTTTGGACTTTTGACAAATCAAGAAGCAAGAAAGAAATATTCTCTTCACAGTTGACGCAGCATGAGAAGTAACCCGTAACTACAGCTTTTTATGACCCGTGTAGGTGTCATTTTGCCGACGGCGCCAAAGTCGGACGGCCTTGGAAAGTCAAGAGACAGATCGGTGGATTATGTTTCGGAAGGAATTGTGTTTTCAGAAAGAAATTACGCTGCTGCCATTGACTACGAGTTCTGACTGTAAAAAATACGACTAAATGACGACATTGATTGAGATCGGTAGCATTGGGACTGTTTGATTTGATTTGTTTACAAGAAGATGAAGAAGAAGAATACCATGGCTATGAATTAGCAGCCTATTCAAGAGGAGAGGCGGGAGAAATAAGTCAAGGATATGAAGAGTAGTATGTTTATGAAGAAGAAGAAGAAGAAGAAGAAGAAGAAGAAGAAGTAGGAGAAAGAGGAAAAAGAAGAAAGAAACGAGAAGACGAAGAAGAGGGAGGAAGAAAAGAAGAAGAAAAATAATAAAGAGGAGGGTAAGAGAAAGAAGGAGGAGGAAAAAGAGGAGGAGGAGGTGGAGGAGAAATACAAAGGACAGAAGGAAAAGGGGATATTTAGGAAAATAGGAATTAAATACTTAGCGAGAAGAAAAAGAAGAGGAAGAAAAAGGAAAGTAGAGGGAGAAAAAGAAGAAAAGGAGAAGAAGAAGAGGGAGGTAGAGGAGACGGTAAAGGTGAATAAGATAAAGAAGAAAATAATGAGGTGTAGGGGGAGCAAGAAGAGGAGGAAGGAGAAGAAGAGTGGGAGGAGAAAGAGAAGAAGAAGAAGGAAAAGACGATGAAGAAAGAGGAGGAAAAGACGAAGAAAATAATAATAATAATAATAATAATAATAATAATAATAATAATAATAATAATAATAATAATAATAATAATAATCTGGAGGAGGAAGAGGAGGAGTGAGGATAATACTTTTCGTTGTCCTTCATTATGAGAAAAATGTGAAAATAAGGTTCCCAAATATAAATACAAAAGGTTTTTGTTTGTTTTATTTTGCTTCATCAATTCCTTAGTGACCATCCTGCTTACCCTCTAATTGGGGGTGGGGCTAATCTACCCTATATAGTTTCATTATTATCAATCGTATTTGTGCTGCTAAGTTGTTAGAACTGTAATATAGTTAATTCGAAATTACATTTTTTATAATTAATTTGAAACAACATTTTTATACAATTAATTTGAAATAACATTTTTATATAATTAATTTTAAATAACATTTTTACATAATTAATTTGAAATAACATTTTTTATATAATTAATTTGAAACAACATTTTTATATAATTAATTTGAAACAACATTTTTATATAATTAATTTGAAATAACATTTTTATATCATTAATTTGAAATAACAGATTTATATAATTAATTTGAAATAACATTTTTATATAATTAACTTGGAATCACATTTTTATATAATTAATTTGAAATAACATTTTTTATATAATTAATTTGAAAAAACATTTTTATATAATTAATTTGAAACAAAATTTTTATATAATTAATTTGAAATAACATTTTTATATCATTAATTTGAAATAACATTTTTATATAATTAATTTGAAATAACAGATTTATATAATTAATTTGAAATAACATTTTTATATAATTAATTTGAAAAAACATTTTTATATAAATAATTTGAAACAACATTTTTATATAATTAATTTGAAATAACATTTTTATATCATTAATTTGAAATAACATTTTTATATAATTAATTTGAAATAACATTTTTTATATAATTAATTTGAAAAAAGATTTTTATATAATTAATTTGAAACAACATTTTTATATAATTAATTTGAAATAACATTTTTATATAATTAAATTGAAATAAAATTTTTATATAATTAAATTGAAATAACATTTTTATATAAATTTATTTTATTTAAGCCTATTTAACTTTATTTTACATCAGTTTGTTTTTATACTTCTTTTTTCGTGATAACTCCCAAAGTAAATCCACCTTTCATTTGGTAATGGTTATTATGTTTTATATTAAGTTAAAAATTATTCTATTTAATACCATGTCCATATCCATTATCTGATGAAAAACCCGTCCTGGGTAAGACGATAAACTAAATCCGCGTCCTGGGTAAGACGATAAACTACGTCCAGGAGCAAGGCCTCTATCTGGAGGTCTTAATTGCTGGTGTTCCCAGGCCCACCTTGACCAGGGTTGGTAGCACCTGTTAGGGTCCCAGCTATGCGCAAATAGTTAAGTATTACCAGCAATACATTTTTTGAAAAAAAATTATACCAACAATACAATTTAAAAGAAAAATATTACCAGAAACACATTTTTGACAAAGCAAAATATTACCAGCAATAAAAAATGCTGTCGGCATTAAATAACCCATTGAGGTTGATATGCCGTAACACAAAATAAATCAAACCAATCTAAACCAAAGAATACATATTCTAATCATACAAATCTATCCTAAAAATGTTGTCGGCATTAAATAACCCATTGAGGTTGATATACCGTAAAACAAAATAAATCAAACCAATCTAAACCACAGAATACATATTCTAATCATACAAATCTATCCTAAAAATGTTCTCGGCATTAAATAACCCATTGAGGTTGATATGGCGTAAAACAAAATAAACCAAACCAATCTAAACCAAAGAATACATATTCTATTCATACGAATCTATCCTAAAAATGTTGTCGGCATTAAATAACCCATTGAGGTGTTGATATGCCGTAAAACAAAATAAACTAAACTAAACCAAGCAAACCTGATGAAAAACTCTCGAAGACTAGACATCTAAATATAACTTACCTTCTTCATAGGCATGACGAGTTCTTTAGTCTTGGGCGACAATTGTCTTAGAGCTGGTATCTTGAACAACATTACCCCTTGGCGGTTAAGGTTAAAACGCAAAAAAACGCAAAAAAAAATCATTACTCTCAATGCTTACAAATCTTCATACCGGGTCGACCGATACCCGTGTTAACAAGGGCCGCATCCCTCAGAGAGGAACAAGTCTGGGGCTGAAAAAATCTGTCACTGGAACAAACACTTCCAAAAACGATGAGACACCTGGTTACCAAACCCAGACAATTCCCAACCTTGGACCAACTGACTCGATTCCAAATCAAGTCATGAAAACAGGGCGAACGAAATAGAATTGCGAAGAGTATCAACTAGTCAAGACATCCATTTACACCCAACCCGAAGATTCGCAAAAGGACATCACGGATCAGAATATGAAGAACAATGGCAGGAACTGGATAAAATCCTATCTCGACCCAGACATGCTTGCTTGCCAATGTCAGCAGGGACATCGTTCGAAATAAACGATTCTCAAATAAAAAATTAGATCAACTAAAACCAAATATAAGACAAAATGCAATAATCTATCACACAAACAACAATGAAGTGAGAATGGAAATAAATAATATGACAGATAAAAACTAAAATAACTGAGATACGAGATAATAATCGATCAGGAAATAAAACTGAAATATCTACTTGGGACATAAACAACTGTAGTTATTCAGATTATGTCACTGAGGATGAATGAAGCGACATTAGAGCAGAATTCCTTGAAAACAACAGAGGTCAAATCACTGAAGCGAAAAACCACATCATTCAGATACTCAGCAGAGCAACTCGCACACGAATGTCAGACAAAGTTCCCAAAAATTCTTATGGCAAATTGCAATAAACATACAGTCCAAAAATATAATGCTGCACTGAAAACAATGTTAACGGTCAAACCAGTTGGAAGCATCACCGGTGTAAATAATGGTATATACGCAACAGCTTTTGCAGCTACTGGGAAACTTAATCCCAGAAGAAAAAGATCAAACAGGGAAAACAGGCAGCCTGGAAGGCGAAATTAAAGCGAAAATTTGAGAAAATCTTACGCGAATGGTCGATGGGATGAGATCTCAAGTAAGTGTAATTTATCAACATATTAGGTTGGTGCAAAAATAATGACGTAATAATGTCGTTTTTTGACTTATTTTTTAACGTCAAAAAACGACATTATTACGTCATTATTTTTGCACCAACCTAATAGAAAAGCAAGAAGATCAACCAGAAATATAAAATTAACGCAGTAAATGAAATTCCACCAATCAAGGAAATACTTGAACAGAAACTGAAATTAATCCCACATAGAACAAGACGATATGAAAAGCGATGTAGGTTCTATCGACAAAGCAATATATTCCAAACAAACCTCAAGAATTTTTCGAAGAATATTGGAAAAGTAGATCTAGAAGCCAGAAAATCAGAATCTATTAAAGAATTGCAAGTATTTGGGGAGCATATTGGCGCAACCAAAAGGAATATAACGAAATCCCTAAAATAGAAATCCCCAGGAAAAAACAAGGTACCCAACTTTTGGCTCTATCATGTGTCATCATTTCTTCAAACTCCTGCGCAAACTTAACCTATACTATTTAATAATGAAATTCCAGAAGGGATCACTGAAGATATTAGGTTGGTGCAAAAATAATGACATAATAATGTCGTTTTTTGACGTTAAAAATACGTCAAAAAACGACATTATTACGTCATTATTTTTTGCACCAACGTAATATTACATATCTCCGAACAAAAACGGGTAAAACATGATCCAAAAAAGTGCAGGCCAATAACATATCTGCGCACCAAATATAATTTCATCACGCCTGTCCTGACGAACTGTACTTACTCTTTTCTCGATGAAAACATTCTCTCCTTTGAATAGAAGGGATTCCGAAGAGGGTCATATGTTTGCGAAGATCAACTATTGATAAACAAAATGATCCTGAAAAATTGCAGGAAAAGTGGGAAAAAAAAGGAAAATATTTGGAGCAGCCCAAAGGAATATGCTCCGAATGAAGAAGTGATCCAAGGAGAAGATGACAGAATGAAGGACAAAACTCTCCAAGAATGTGTAAATATTAGGTTGGTACAAAAATAATGACGTAACAATGTCGTTTTTTGACGTGTTTTTTAACGTCAAAAAACGACATTATTACGTCATTATTTTTGCACCAACATAATATAAACAAGAATAATGTCAGACAAGCTCTAACGAAATCAGAAAAATGGAAATCTCCAGGGAATGCCAAGGTAGCGAATTTTTGGCTCTATCATCTGTCATCAATCCATAAAATCCTTGATCAATCTTTATCAATGCTAATTAATAAACCCAGTGAAGTCCCAGAAAATATCACCGAAGGTATTACATATCGCCTCCCAAAAACGAGGGACACAGATGATCCAAAAATTTATAGCCAATAACATGCCTGTTCACCACATATAAATTAATCATATCTGCCCTAACGAACTGTACTTCTTTTTAAGCATTTCACTCCAAGCAAAGCGAGAGTGCCACTGGCATGCAATGGGTTACAGAGAGTGGGAGCAAGAGTAAAGAGACGTGATTGAAGAAAGGATAAAGATGAGGCCGTGGAATTAGATCAAGGCATCAGAAGAGGTTTTATTTGTGAAATGGAATAAAATCATTCTAAATTTCAGAATTTCGCTATTGCCCATCAAAATGACTGAAAGAAAGCAATCTCAAAACAACAATGGAAAAGATAGGTAACAAAGCATAAAGGAAATAGTCCCATTTTGTTCAACTTAGGAAACACAGCGTTGCAGCCAAATTATTCTAAAATGCTGCCAATAACAAAGTAGAAAATGAAAAATACCTAACAACAAATCGAATATAGCATCAAAATTTATATTATTTTGATTTATTAGTTATGTAACTAAATATATAATTGTCAACAATATTTCCATAAAGCTGATGTCCTCTAAGAATCTGTCTCTATATAAGATTTGTCTGCGGAATATCATTACATTATTATTACATAATTATAATGAAATCACATTTTTTTTGACAAAAGTATTTAATTTTTGATTGTATATTAATTAAAAATATTCCTTTCTACATGCTTTTTTAAGCATTTCGCCCCAAGAAAGACATGAGTGTCACTAGCACGCAAAGGGTTACAGAGAGGTGGAAGCAAGAGTAAAGAGACGTGATTGAGGAAAGGATAAAGAGAAGGACGCAGAATTAGATCAAGGCTTCTGAATATGTCGACTGGCATTGTATTATTGTAAAAATAATTGTATTATTTTAAAATAATTAAAGACTATAGCTATCAGGGAAACAACAAAGAAGAAGGTAGTTTCACGAGTGCGAGAAATAAAACTATTGGAGTAGAAGAGACGGCCACATTTAACTGTTTCGACAGTGAAAGGGTGGGGTCGAGATTCCAGCCTAGTAGCACGCTTAAATTCACCATGTAGTTTGGGAACCAGCGAAAGTAACTCGTCGGAGCAATTACTGTGAAAGAATTTGTAGAAAAGAAAGATGGAAGCGACGGCACATCTGTAAGAGAGTTACTGTAGACGAGATGCCAGATATGGGCTAACAACATTGCATATCCGTCTCTGAATTATGTTGAAGACCTTGAGACGAACAGCGGGGGTACCAGACCATATGTGGAAGCAGTATTTCCACAATGAAAACAATATTCTTCCCCTGTAATAGAAGGGATGTCGAAGAGGTTCTTATAGTTGGAAAGATCAACTACTGATAAACAAAATGTTCCTGGAAAATTAAAGGAAAAAAGTAGAAATTTCTGCACAGCTTGGATAGATTACTGAAAAGTCTTTGATAGTGTGCTACAATTTGAGATCTTGAGTCTTTGGAAATGTACAACGTCCCCTAATTCATAGCGAATCTCCTTAATCAAACCATGGTAATATAGAAGAACTACCTTATACCGAAATCACACCAAAGACACGGTCACTTCCAACCGGCTGAATATCCGACGAGGAATCTTTCAAGGAGATTCCCTGTTACGTATTTTGTCCGTTCTTAATCCCCTTTTCATATGAACTAAACGATAATAGCTATGGATACAAAGTCAACTAGAATTTATTTAATCACTTACTCTACAAGGGTGGTTTCAAACTCTTTGCAAAAGACGACGACGAGTTGATGGCTTTCGTCACTACTACAAATTGTTTCAGTGAGGACATAGGTATGGATTTCAGATTATATACACGTGCAAAACTAACATTCAGGCAAGGGACAATTACAGAAACACACGCGATAGTTCTAGATTTTCTCACAAATATTAGATAAATGGAAGAAGAAGAAGAAGAAGAAGAAGAAGAAGAAGAAGAAGAAGAAGAAGAAGAAGAAGAAGTTTACACAAAACTAGGAATTAGCGAAGATTGAATACAGCATACCCAAAAGAAAAGAATACTACGGATGTATGTCTCTAATGTTGAATACCAGGTTTTGAAAGCTCCAAACAGAATATATACCATAACACCTTCGTGGAAGGTGGGGTGTAATACAGTTTCAACATCCTTAACTGGACCATAACTGAAATTGAACAAATGGACTCCAAAAGGAGAAAGCTTCTCGGTTGCCATGGCATGCATCTTCACTTAGCTGATGTTAATAGTTTGTATGTGTCCGAAGGAGGCAGAGGATTAATTCAACAACAACTTTAATTACAAAACTACAACAATCGGATCCGAAGGAGGCAGAGGATTAGTTCAACAAGAACGGTCTACAAAACTACAACAATCGGCCTTCAAAGATACCTGGAAACTACGGAAGATCTCTGTCAAAGAACATGAAAGATGTAAGAAACTGTGTCCATCAATAAAGGAATCCAATAAGTTCAAATTCGAATTTCATCTACGACAGAAGCAAAAACTTTTAAAAAGAAAGCAATAGCAAATTCAATAAACCCGATACAGAAAGATATACGTCTTCATGGTCAATAGTTTGCCACTACCAAACGTACATAGTACAAGATTAAAAGCCGAAACTAAAGATTTTGTTCTTGTTTCACAGGACCAATGCTTGCTAACTAGAAGTTACCAACATGCATACTGAAAAATTGTTAGCCCAAAATACAAATTCTATTATAAATATCCTGAAACAATTGACCGTCTTGTATCAGGTTGCCGGGTATTGACAACCAGCATGAAAGAGTGGGCAAATGTCTGCGCTGGAAAATCAGCAACTTCTACGGGAAGGAAACTGCAAGAAATTGGATATTAGTAGTAACATTACCTAGACCCCGTTACAGATATATGACCTGATATATGACTTTACAATACACACAAACAGGACAATCAAAGCTAATCGCCCGGACATGTGCCTTCTTATTGACAGACTGTAATGTGTCTTTGAATTTCTCAAAAAAACAAACAAACAAACAAACAAACAAAAAACTCTTATTATACAAGGAAATCTTCAAACTGTGGCACATGAGGGCATCAACTATTCCAGATGTAGTTGAAGACCTCGGATTGGAATAGACTTCGCCTATTAACTTCATTCGGCACCGAGGGAGAGCATCTGAGTCATGGCCCAGAAGACAACACAAGAATATGGACTGGAAATATTGGAAAGATTTATAGAACTGAAAATACCGAACACAAGACACGAGAAATTGTTCAAATTGAAAATGTCGGACACACGAAAGATTAATAGATCTGAAAACACAGGACACACGTAACATTGATAGGAATTACAATATCCAACACAGCACTGACTGAAAATAACGAAAATGGTGAAGCAGAAGCCCATGTGATGAATGATGATTAAAATGCAAGTCAAATCGAAAGAATATATATTTCAAAATGGAGAACTGGAAAATCGGTAACAGGAAAGTCAATTAAGATACGAAGCAAATGACACCAATAATTAAGAAGCTGGGGAAATGAAAAGCAACAAGCAAACATAATAAGCGAATTAAGAAAAGCGTAGTTCAAGGAAATGGAAGACAGGGGGGAAAATTGGACAGAATGAAATACGAGGAAACATGTTCAACATTATTAAAATAGCAAACGAAGCCATCATTGAATGAAACTGTTCGTAATTGAAACATTCTAAATGAGCTAACTAGCAACACGAATATAGTCCGACTTCTTTAATCACTCTGTAATCTGGTAACTCTCCTAGTCCGATACATGTTTTTATCAGCAGCGGCTACGAAAGGAAGCGTCGCACGTAATTTAGAACTTTCCGCGGTAGCCGACAACAGCAGAGTGTTTTGGTGATACGGTCTTGCTCATTTCTTATATATATGTATGTATATATATTATATATGCATGTTTCAGGATAGTAAGCGTTATATACCGTCTCTATAAACACAAATGGGCATGCCCAATCCTCATAAATACGCTGGACACTATTGTGAGTGGGGATAATATGCTGTATAAGTAGTCCGCCACTAGCAGTGGTTTACCTACTTCACGCCGCTGGCGAGTATTGTATTTTGTTCATGTTATAAAGATTACTTTTCATTTCCAGCCTCCGTTTTGGTTATTCCACATTCAGTAACCCTTTATAGGTTACAACAGTAAGTATATATTAGGTTGGTGCAAAAATAAAGACGTAATAATGTCGTTTTTTGACGTTAAAAATATGTCAAAAAACGACATTATTACGTCATTATTTTTGCACCAACCTAATATTATTGTAAAAAAAAAACTTGTTTGGAAGCATTAATGATTGCTTTATTTCCCCTTATAACCTTTATTCATTGAGCAGCTACGCTGGTAGCCCCACACGTTGTTTACAACTTTCTGCAGCAGCAGTGTTTTAGTGATACAGTCTTACTCATTTCTAATATATAGCTTCATATTTAACGATTCGGGATAGTAAGTATAGATTACTTGTTGGCTTTAGGCTTTTTGTAGCATTTGAATTGCTTGAAATAATAAAATCCTTATTAATGACTGTTTTATTTTATTTCCCGTTTTAACCTTTTTTCTATCTTTGAAAATGCAGCAATGCACACACACACACACACACACACACATTATGACTTTTTTTATTTTAATACATCCAGTAAAATCCCAAGATTTGTTTATAGTAAGGATAATGATAATAGAATCCGTTTCCTTATGATGAAGCACTCAATAACGCTGAGTATAATGATAAATTACATCCAGCAAGATGGTGTTTTTTAAAATCGTGAAATCACTTCATAATTGATTTGGTTACCAGCTCCATACTGACCTGGGGTAGAAACACCTGTTATTGTTCCTGCTATAGACAAATAGAGAATCCCCAAAGAAAACATTATGAAAGCATAAAAATACATTTTTATACTAAAAATACCAGCAATACATTTTGGTATAAAAATAAATTACCAACAATACGTACTTGTAGTGAAATTACTAACAATACTTATTTATATTGAAATTACCAACAATTTATATTTATAGTAAAATGACCAAAAATACATTTTATCTGTAGCTAAAGGCATGCAACTGAGTTTAAAATATATTTAGTTGAAGCCATATCATTGTGTTCAAAATATTTAGATTTCAATATTAAATAACCCATAGAGCTTGCCGCTAAACAAAATCAACCAACCAACAATAGATATTTATAGTAAGATTACCAACAATACATTTTATAGCAAAATGACCAACAATGAAGACATGTAATTTCGTTCAAACATATTTAGTTGAAGGCATAAAATTGTGCTCGAAATATTTTCATTTCAGTATTAAATAACCCATAGAGGTGTTGATATGCCGCTAAACAAAATCAACCAACCAACAATCCATACTTACACTGAAATGACCAATACGTTTTATACTAGAATTACTAACAGTATAATTTATAGCAAAATGACCAACAATACATTTTATCTGTGGTTGAAGGCATACAATTGCGTTCAAAATATATTTCTTTGAAGCCATAAAATTTTGTTCAAAATATTTAGATTTCGGCATTAAATAACCCATAGAGATGCTGATGTGCCGCTAAACAAAATCAACCAGCCAACCATCCGTACTTATAGTGAAAAGACCAATACCTTTTATACTAGAATTACCAACAATACATTTTATATCAAAATGACCAACAATACATTTTATCTGTGGTTGTAGGCATACAATTGGGTTCAAAATATATTTAGTTGATGGCATAAAATTGTGTTCAAAAGATTTACATTTCGGCTTTAAATAACCCATAATGGCTGAATAGTAATGAATCTTTCGGTTGATTTTTTTTCAGGAAAATAGAACTAAAATGACCAGTAACTGTTTATTAAACTTTTCAATATTGATGGTGGTTTCCTTCCTAACCTTTTGTTTGAAGTGATGTGGAGGGTCAACATCTTGATTTTGTCATTCATTTCTCATCGTGTTACGATTCGTTGTTGTTGATGGTGTTGAAAATCCTCAAATAATGTTGCTTCTCTTATTTGCGCACGGTTCCTTGTTAGGGATGAAGAAGCGCCGCTCGATGAGGTTCGAAGGAGGATGCTCCTCCCGAAGACTTACAGGATTTATTCGCTCGAAGACATTTTCAATAACTGATCTGAGAAAGCGACACCTGGCAGGTTAGATATTTCTGAACGAGCTTGGTGCCATGCAGGCCATTCTGGATCTGAGGAGGTTATTTAAGAACATGATCCGAGGTTTCAGATTAAATGTTCTGTAGCAATATACGGACCGGATAAAAACGATCCCATTCTGTATTTAATTCCCTTTTCTCTACTAACATTGTTATACCTAACCAACACACCGAGGTATTTGAAATGTACTTGTAGTACACACACCCGTTGTTTTTCGATGTATGAAGGTCAAGCAACTGACACCCTGCACATATGATTTCATTATAGTGGTGAGAGTTTTGTGCAGAGCCAACCACACTTTTTGAAGGGCCGAATACAGAGAGCTGGTGCACCACATGATACAAGGTCCCCAAACGACCCTCCTCTGAATTCAGACGTGTCCTTCTCCTAGACAAATTGACATCTAATAGAAGCCAGTCTGTCTTGCTATTTTACCCGTAGCTAGGGGAGAAAAGGATTCATACCTTTCCCAAGCGTATTAGAATAATGGATACGATTGGAATTCAAATTCGGCTCAACGATTCTTCAATCGGAGCCGGTATCCACTACTCCACCGTGCCTCCTTGTAGTGTATTGCATTTATTAATTCGACAGTTTGGATTTTATGGTGGCTTCAGAGAAGGTTTCATCATTGCTTTCATTCCAATACCAGGTCATGGCCTCGATTTCGAAAAGTTTAAGTTTTTATTTAAAAGAAGTACAATTATTAATTGTTGTTCTTCTTTTAATTAAAAGAAGCCAAAGTAAAGGTAAAAGAAGGGAAGGAAAATAAAAGAATTGTAAAAAACAAAGAAAAACGAAAAAAAGATTTTAAGCAAAGAAGACATCAATAGATATTTCAAATAAAGTTTGAGAAGGATGGAAAAAGAATGAGACGAAAAAGAAGAATAAGAAAGTAAGCAAAAGAATAGAAAAGAGATTCAAAGAAAGAAAATAATGGGAAAGGTTAAGAAATTAAGCGAAGAGGGCAAAGGAATGAAACATGAAAAAGAAAGTGAAATGAAGAAAAAAAACAAGCAAAGAAGGCAAATAATGTTGTTTCAACGAAAAAAGGAATGAAACTTGAAAAAGAAAGTGAAATGAAGAAAAAGTAAGCATACAAGGCAAAGAATGGTTTTTCAAGAAAAAAAATGAAAGAAACGTGAAAAAGAAATTGAAATGAAGAAAAATAACCATACAAGGCAAAGAATGTTGTTACAACGAAAAGATGAATGAAAATTTAAAAAGAAAGTGAAATGAGAAAAAATAAGCAAAGAAGGCAAATAATGTTTTTCAACGAAAAAATGAAAGAAACGTGAAAAAAGAAATTGAAATGAAGAAAAAAGGCATACAAGGCAAAGAATGTTGTTTCAATGAAAAAAGGAATGAAATTGTAAAAAGAAAGTGAAATGAAAAAAAATATGCAAAGGAGGCAAAGAATGTTGTTTCAAGGAATAAAGGAAAGAAACTTAAAAAAAGAAAATGAAATGAAAAAATAACCATACAAGGCAAAGAATGATTTTTCGCCGAGAAATGAAAGAAACCTGAAAAAGAAAGTGAAATGAAGAAAAAATAAGAATACAAAGCAATGAATGTTGTTTCAACGAAAAGATGAATGAAAATATAAAAAGAAAGTGAAATGAAGAAAAAAATAAGCAAAGAAGGCAAATTATGTTCTTTCAACGAATAAAGGAATGAAACTTGAAATATATTGAAATGAAGAAAAATAAGCATACAAGGCAAAGAATGTTGTTACCAGGAAAAAAAAGAATGAAATTGTAAAAAGAAAGTGAAATGAAAAAAAATATGCGAAGAAGGCAAAGAAGGTTGTTTCAACGAAAAATGGAAAGAAACGTGAAAAAGAAAGTAAAATGAAGAAAAAAAAGCATACAAGGCAAAGAATGTTGTTTCAACAAAAAAGGAATGAAACATGAAAAAGAAGTGTGAAATGAAGAAAAAATAAGTATGCAAGGCAAAGAAGAGTTTTTCAAAGAAAAAATGAAAGAAACTTGAAAAAAAAGTGAAATGAAGAAAAATATTGATACAAGGCAAAGAATGTTTTTTCAACGAAAAAATGAAAGAAACGTGAAAAAGAAAGTGAAATGAAGAAAAATAAGGATACAAGGCAAAGAATTTTGTTTCAAGGAAAAAATGAAAGACACGTGAAAAAGAGAGTGAAATAAAGACAAAATAAGCATACAAGGCAAAGAATGTTGTTTCAACGAAAAGATTAATGAAATCTGAAAAAAAATTGAAATGAAGGAAAATAGGCATACAAGGCAAAGAATGTTGTTAACAAGAAAAAAAGGAATGAAATTGGAAAAAGAAAGTGAAATGAAAAAAATATGTAAAAAGGCAAAGAAGTTGTTTCAAGAAATAAAGAAAAGAAACTTAAAAAAAGAAAATGAAACGAAAAAAAAGCATACAAGGCAAATAATGTTGTTTCAATGAAAAAAGGAATGAAACACCTAAAAAAGAAAGTGAAATGAATAAAAATAAGCAAAGAAGGTTGTTTCTACGAAAAATGGAAAGAAACGTGAAAAAGAAAGTAAAATGAAGAAAAAATAAGCATACAAGGCAAAGAATGTTGTTTCAACAAAAAAGGAATGAAATTTGAAAACGAAAGTGAAATGAAGAAAAAATAAGTATGCAAGGCAAAGAAGAGTTTTTCAAAGAAAAAATGAAAGAAACTTGAAAAAAAAGTGAAATGAAGAAAAATATTGATACAAGGCAAAGAATGTTGTTTCAACGAAAAAATGAAAGAAACGTGAAAAAGAAAGTGAAATGAACAAAAAGTAAGCATAGAAGGTAAAGAATGTTGTTTCAACGAAAAGATGAACGAAAATATAAAAAGAAAGTGAAATGAAGAAAAAAGGCATACAAGGCAAAGAATTTTGTTTCAATGAAAAAAGGAATGAAATTGTAAAAAGAAAGTGAAATGAAAAAAAATATGCAAAGGAGGCAAAGAATGTTGTTTCAAAGAATTAAGGAAAGAAACTTAAAAAAAGAAAATGAAATGAAAAAAAGCATACAAGGCAAATAATGTTTTTTTACAGGAAAAAATAAAAGAAAAGTCAAAAAGAAAGAGAAATGAAGAAAAAATAAGCATACAAGGCAAAGAATGTTTTTCAACGAAAAAATGAAAGAAACGTGAAAAAAGAAATGGAAATGAAGAAAAAATAAGCATACAATACAAAGAATGCTGTTTCACGAAAAAAGGAATGAAAATATAAAAAGAAAGTGAAATATAGAAAAAATAAGCAAAGAAGGCAAATAATACTTTTTCTACGATAAAAGGAAAGAAACGAGAAAAAAGAATGTGAAATGAACAAAACACTTGCAAATAAGGCCAAGATTTTTCTTTCAACGACAAAAGGAAAGAAACATCAAAAAGAATGTGAAATGAACAAAAAGTAAGCAAAAAGGCTAAGATTGTTCTTTCCACGAAAAAATGAAAGACGCGTGAAAAAAAGTCAAATGAAGAAACAATAAGCGTACAAAGCAAAGAAAGTATTTTCAAAGAAAAATGAAAGAAACGTGAAAAAGAAAGTGAAATGAACAAAAAAGCATACAAGGCAAAGAATGTTGTTTCAACGAAAAAATGAAAGAAACGTGAAAAAGAGAGTGAAATGAAGAAAAAATAATCATACAAGGCAAAGAATGTTGTTTCAACGAAAAAATGAAAGAAACGTGAAAAAGAAAGTGAAATGAATAAAAAATACGTATACAAGGCAAAGAATATTTTTTCAAAGAAAAAAAGAAAGAAACGCGAAAAATAAAGTGAAATAAAGAAAAAATAAGCATACAAGGCAAAGAATGTTTCAAGGAAAAAATGAAACAAACGTGAAAAAGTAAGTTAAATGAAGAAAAAATAAGCATACAAGGCAAAGAATGTTGTTTCAACGAAAAGATGAATGAAATATAAAAAGAAAGTGAAACGAAGAAAAAATAAGCATACAAAGCAAAGAAGGTTTTTAAACGAAAAAAAAGTAATTAAATTGTAAAAAGAAAGGGAAATGAAAAAATATGCAAAGAAGTCAAATAACGTAGTTTCAATGAAAAAAGGAAAGAAACTTGAAGAAGAAAGTGAAATGTAGAAAAATAAGCAAAGAAGGCAAATAATGTTGTTTCAACTAAAATTGAAAGAAACGTGAAAAAAGAAAGTGAAATGAAGAAAAAATAATATACAAGACAAAGAATGTTTTTTCAACGAAAAAATGAAGGAAACGTGAAAAAGAAAGTGAAATGAAGAAAAAATAAGGATACAAGCCAAAGAATGTTTTTCAACGAAAAATGAAAGAAACGTGAAAAAGAACGTGAAATGCAGAAAAAATATGCATACAAAGCAAAGAATGCTGTTTCAACCAAAAGATGAATGAAAATATAAAAAGATAGCGAAATGAAGGAAAAATCAGCAATGGGGGCAAATAAAGTTCTTTCAACGAATAAAGGAATGAAACTTGAAAAAATAATGAAATGAAGAAAAATAAGCATACAAGGCAAAGAATGTTGTTTCCAGGAAAAAAAGTAATGAAATTGTAAAAAGATAGGGAAATGAAAAAAAATATATGCTAAGATGGCAAAGAATGTTGTTTCAAGGCATAAAGGAAAGAAACTTAAAAAAAGAAAATGAAATGAAAAAAAGCATACAAGCCAAATAATGTTGTTTCAACAAAAAAGGAATAAAACTCGTAAAAGAAAGTGAAATGAAGAAAAATAAGCAGAGAAGGCAAATAATGTTTTTCAATGAAAAAAGGAAATAAACTTGAAAAAAGAAATAGAAATAAAGAAAAAATAAGCATACAATGCAAAGAATGTTGTTTCAACGAAAAAAGGTATGAAAATATAAAAAGAAAGTGAAATGTAGAAAAAATAAGCAAAGAAGGTAAATAATGTTTTTTCAACGAAAAAAGAAAAAAACGTAAAAAAGAATGTGAAATACGGAAAAAAATATGCAAAGAATGCAAATAATGTTGTATCAATGAAAAAGGAAAGAAACGTTAAAACGAATGTGAAATGAACAAAAAATTGGCAAAGAAGGCCGAGATTTTTGTTTCAACGAAAAATGGAAAGATGCGTGAAAAAGAAAGTGAAATGAATAAAAATAAGCAAAGAAGGCAAAGATTATTATTTCATCGGAAAAAGGAAAGAAACGTCAAAACGAATATGAAATGAACAAAAATTAAGCAAAGAAGCCAAAGATTGTTCTTTCGACGATAATAGGAAAGAAACGTGAAAAAGAAAGTGAAATGTAGAAAAATAAGCAAAGAAGGCAAATAATGTTGTTTCAACGAAAAAAGGAAAGAAACGCGAAAAAGAAAGTGAAATGAAAAAAAAAAAGAAGCAAAGAAGGCAAATAATGTTGTTTCAACGAAAAACCTAAAGAAAAATCAAAAAGAAAGTGAAATGAAGAAAAAATAAGGATACAAGACAAAGGATTTAGTTTCAAGGATAACAGGAATGATACTTGAAAAAGAAAGTGATATTAAAACAAATAAGGATACAAGGCAAATAATGAAAAAATGAATGAAAATATAAAAATATAGAGAAATGAAGAAAGCAGGCAAATAAGGCAAATAATTTTGTTTCAACGAAAAGTGAATGCAACTTGAAATAGTAAGTGAAATGAAGAAAAAATAAGCATACAAGGCAAAGAATGTTATTTCAAAGAAAAAAGGAATGAAATTGTAAAATAAATTGAAATGAAAAAAAAACATGCAAACAAAGCAAACAATGTTGTTTCAACGGAAAAAGGAATGAAACTTGAAAAAGAAAGTGAAATGAAGGCAAAATAAAGACACAAGATAAATAATGTTGTTTCAACGAAAAAATGAATGAAAATATAAAAAGAAAGTTGAATGAAGAAAAATAAGCCAAGAGGGAAAATAATGTTGTTTTAATGAAAAAATGAATGAAACTTGAAAAAGAAAGTGAAATGAAGAAAAAATAGGGAAAGAAGGCAAAGAATGTTGTTTCAGGGAAAAAAGGAATGAAACTTGAAAAAGAAAGTGAAATGAAGAAAAAAATGGTAAAGAAGGCAAAGAATGTTGTTTCAGGGAAAAAAAGAATGAAACTTGAAAAAGAAAGTGAAATGAAAAAAAATTAGGCAAATAAGGGATAGAATGTTGTTTCAGGGAAAAAAGGAATGAAACATGAAAAAGAAAGTGAAATGAAGAAAAAATAGGCAAAGAAGGCAAAGAATATTTTCCAAGGAAAAAAGGAATGAAACTAGAAAAAGAAATTGAAATGATGAAAAAATATGCATACAAGACAAAGAATTTTGTTTCAAGGAAAAAAAGGAATGAAATTGTAAAAAGAAAGTGAAATGAAAAAAATATGCAAAGAATGTTGCTTCAAAGAATAAAGGAAAGAAACTTAAAAAAAGAAAATGAAATGAAAAAAAAGCATACAAGGCAAATAATATTGTTTCAACAAAAAAAGGAATGAAACATGAAAAAGAAAGTGAAATGAAGAAAAAATAAGCGAAGAAGTCAGATAATGTTGTTTCAACGAAAAAAGGAAAGAAACGTGAAAAAGAATGTGAAATGAGCAAGAAATAAGCAGAGAAGGCAAAGATTTTTCTTTCAACGAAAAAAGGAAAGACGCGTGGAAAAAAAAGTGAAATGAAAAAAAATAAGCAAAGAAGGCAAAGATTGTTGTTTCAACGAAAAAAGGTAAGAAACGTGAGAAAGAAAGTGAAATGAAGAAAATAGAAGCACACAAGGCAAATAATGTTGTTTCAAGGAAAAAAGGAATGAAATTGTAAAAATAAAGTGAAATGAAAAAAAAAATATGCAAAGAAGGCAAACAATGTTGTTTCAACGAAAAAAGGAATGAAACTCGTAAAAGAAAGTGAAATGAAGAAAATGGGCAAAGAAGCCAAAGAAAAAAGAAAGAAATGTGAAAAAGAATTAGAAAAGAAGAAGAACAAATGAAGAAGAGATTGAAAATATTTCAAAATTAAAACGGGAAGGGCAGAAAAATAAATGTGAAAACAGACAATGAACGAAATTAAGAAAACAGCGGTTAGAGCTTTCAAAAATAGGAAAACGAAGAAAAGAAAAATAAGAAATTTGGAAGAAGTAAAAGTAGAAAACGTATATATCACGCAGACATCTTTTCAAAGAAAGATGGAAGAGAAAAATAATGAAATATGAAAAAAACAAACGAAGAAGAAATTAAGTAAAGAAGGTATAGAATGGCGTTTCAAATAAAGGGATTAAGAAAGAAAAAGGAAAGAAAAAAAGGTGACAAACAATTATAAATGTAGAAGCAATTAAGCAAAAATGACATGGAATAATCTTTCAAAGAAAGAATGAATAAAAAAAAGCGAAAGGCAAATGCGAAATGGAAGAAGGAAGAAAAGAAAGAGAGAATAGCCGAAAGAAGAAGAAGAAGAAGAAGAAGAAGAAGAAGCAGAAGAAGAAATCTTTATTTGCTTGGCCTGAGTCTCATCGCTTGCAGTGTCCGACGCTTCTTCTTCGCTTTGTCCATACAGCCTGTCCATTTAGTCTCTCGAGTTCTATTCATCGTCGTTCGTTTCTTTGTCTTACAGCTCTGGTCCCTGCGATGCCATATAATAGGGAATAACGGATAGTTTTTTCTGAAGATCATACCAGAACAAATCTCGTCAGACCTACATTCGTCCCAAAATAGTTTCAGCTTCTTGAATAATGAACATGCTACTGATATATATATATATATATATATATGTGTGTGTGTGTGTGTGTGTGTGTATAAATATAAATAAATATATATATATGCGCGGTACTTATTAGAAAGCGCTCAATATCAGAGATACATCTAACATATTTGGTTGGATAGATGTGAGTTTGTGACCCTGGGTTTCACGCTTTTGCGATCGTCAGACAAACTGATTAATTTTTTTACAAATTTTGGGTTTATGTAGATTGCGTGTATTGATGTTATTATTGAATTTCAACATACAAATGCGTATGTATAGACAAAACACCACCCGTATACATACGTATGTCATATCCGAAACTGCCCACATATGTTTATATATGTATGTGTCCCGACGGACGACCAAGTATGCATGTATCTGCATACTCCATTAGGCGTATGAACATACATCGATGTTTGCGTCAGTACGATGACAAAACGACGAAATTTCCCCCACCACTTCCACAATAACACCAATACACGCAATCTACATAAACCCAAATTTTAAAAAAAATTAATCAGTTTGTCTGACGATCGCAAAAGCGTGAAACCCAGGGTCACAAACTCACATCTATCCAACCAAATATATATATATATATATATATATATATATATATATATATATATATATATATAGAGAGAGAGAGAGAGAGAGAGAGAGAGAGAGAGAATAAAATTAATATCTAAATAAATGATTGGGGTACTAATTATAAGAAAATTAAAATAAAAAAACAACCTATTTTCCGCAACTTTGAAATAAAATCGGACTCCTTCATTCAATCAAGAATTTTCGAAACTGATTCTTGTAACCAAGATGAAAGACTTCAAAGTTGGATGCCGAGAGGTCTCTAAGACATATCCGCGAAGCGTCGACTTCTTCTTCTTTTACTTTTTATCTTCTATATGCCGTATACTTTCAGGAAGTTGACTAACGTGGCTCTCCACAATTTCCTGTTCTTTGTAGCTCTTAATAACCTTTGTCTTTTTACCATCTCTCCCTAACCCTGCTCGGATATTCATTCACTCGAGCTCACTAAGTTGGATGTGCGCTGCTCCTCCGCCTGTCTCTCCTTTAATCTACCCTGTGAGTATCAAATTTTTCAAGCCTTCTGTTCTCATGACGTGCCCCAGAAATGTCAACTGTCTCTTTCTAATGTTAAGTATAATTGTCTTTTTTGTTTCCATATTCTCTAGAATTTCCTCGTTGCACACGTGTTCGGTGCGTCCATGATATTCTCAGTATCTTCCTGTAGAACCACATTTCTGTTGCTTCACGTCACTTCATAATCTATGAGAAGATTGTCCAGCATTCAGTGGTATATAAGAGGACTGATGCTTCATAACAGAGCAGTACTCTTTATTTGCTGTTTCTAACAAGATTTCTCCTGTTTCTTAATACTTTGCTTAGCTTTTGGAAGGCATCTTTCAATATTCCAATACGACTTCGGATTTCGGTGTCACGTTTTCCGTCATCTGTTAATGCTCATCGCATGTACTACTGCGCGTGATTGATGCTGACATCTCCCATTCGTAGCCCGTATCTTAAGCTGTTTCTCTTGCTTAGAATCAGGCATTTAGATTTCTTACACTTGATAGTCAGTCCTTTCTTCCTGCTGTACCCAGCTCAACCTAGGGTGGTAGGACCTGAGAGCCTCTTTGGTATGTATTAGATGCAACACTTGATTAAATTGATGAGCAGATTTCAACTTTCTCGGAGTTTCCTTTCTGAGTCTACCAACAACACGGCATTATCTGAGCATCTCGTGTTAAGACAGTGCCTACTAACAATAAGTCCTGGTAGGGCATCTTACTCTCTTAAGATTGCATATCAGTAATGGTTAAATCTTTTATGTTTTATTTTTTATTCAGTATCACCCCATACAAGGCATTAAAGCCACTAAGACACAAGTGGTTATATGTGATGCAAGAATTAAGAACAGAAACATTAATAATGAGCAGGAAAAGGAAAGAGTAATCAGGAGGACAGTAGATAGCAATTGACATTACATTTAAATTTTTGCAGATTAAAGTTAGCTGGAAAGCATGGAGTCGGAAGAGAGTTCCACGAGCAAGGTATTAAAGCCACTAAGACACAAAGGTTTACAGAGTGTGGAAGAATTAGGAACAGAAACATTAATAATGAGCAGAAAGAGGAAAGAATAATCAGTTGGACAGTAGATAGCGATTGACGTTACATTTAAATTTTTGCAGATTAAATTTGGCTGGAAAGCATGGAGCCGGAAGGGAGTTCCGCAAGTGTGAGAAAAGGAACTGTCAGCATAGAAATTACGGTTACATCTAGGAAACTCAACTGCAAGTTGCGAGATCTCTAGTCCAGTCTAGTTCAATACAACTCAATTTTAAATTGAGACCTTGATATCCAAAGTTAAAACGCCTACCTGATATTTTAATAGTTGATTTCCCTCTCTCTAATCTGTAATTTGCATGTTGGGCTGTTTTTTTTTTTTTTTTTTTTTTTTTTTTTGGTGGATGGCTGCACATTCCCTCCGTCTTCTTAGAGTTGATGCATAGTCCCTTCTTCTTTCTTTCCTTCTGCCGGAATTCTCGTGATTTCCTTTCTGCTTCTTCTATCAACTGTGTCATCTACATATCATATTTTGTTAAGTTGTGGCCGTCAATAATGAAACAGGACAGGATCTTTAATTCTCACAGATTAGCCTCGCTGTATTGACTGAAAAGGTCTGGCGAGAAGACTCATTCTTGTCTTACACCTCTTTTGATTTTTGTATATTCACTGAATTAATCATTTTCCATTCTTTTGCCGACTGCTTGCTGCCAGCATAGGCTGTGCATTATTCGAATAACTTTGTCACTTATATATCGTCCTAGGTGTGACGATTAACAACATCCGGCAGCGAGGCCTTTGAACAGGAGATTGGAGGTATTCCGGACCATGGAAATTTAATTGCTGCTGTTCCCAGGTCAACCTTAACTCAGGGTAGTAGGACCTGCGAGGATGCCGGCCATGGGCAAATAGTCAACCCCCAAACAAAAAGCAACAGTACATTTTTACAATAAAACGACCAGCAATAGTATTTCATCATAAAATGAACAATAATACATTTTTTGTAATAAAAATAGCCGAAGAGAATAATGATGCATTTCAATATTACTCAATGAGGTGTGATCTCCATTTTCTGGATTTCTCCTTCTTTATTTTGGAGAGGAGTTATCTCCCTATTCAAATTTAAATTTAATTTAAATCAAAGGGAAAAAACAGTAGGAGTTTGTGAAAAAACAGCTTAATCTGGCCTCTTTGATATGTATTAGATGCAACACTTGATTAAGTTGATGAGCAGATTTCATTTATATGACAGTTGAATTGTCGCAACAAATATTGTAAGGCACTACCCATTGATTGGTGATTTCTTGCTCAAATTGACATCCATATCGTCACATTTTGATCTTGCCGATGTGACCACCATCTTCTGGCTTTCTCCTTCTTTATTTTGGATAGGAGACATTCCCTTGTTCAAATTTAAATTTAATTTAAATCAAAAAAATATTAGTGGAGGGTTTGTGCACCCACCCCCGGGGGACCCGTCTGATCAAATTGAAATAAATTTATCCAATTACCTTAGGAGGAATTTTCTTATTCAAATTTAAATTTAATTTATATCAAAAGGAAAAAAAATCAGTTGGTGGTCCCCACTTTGGTTAAAAGGAAATAGACTTATCCAAGTAGTCTGGGTAATGTAGTTTAAGAATATATACGAAAGAGTTCGATAACGGATAGACAGAGGCTACAACTTTAGATGACCAACAATAAATTTTTATATCAAAATGGCAATCAATACAACACTACAACGGTATTAAAATACATTTTTATAATATCAGGTCATCCCATAAGTTCTGTCCGAATTTTGAATAAAGAAAACAAGTGACCAAATATTACATTTAATTACAGATTCAATCAACAATGTATTTTCCCTGATTATCTATGACTTCCTTCCATCTATTAACAAGCTTACTAATTCCATTAGTGTAAAATTCTTTTGTCTTTGATTCGAAGAACTCACAAATGTCAGTTTTAACCTCTTCCTGTGTTACAAAATCTATTTCTTCCAAATGATTCTGTAAGCTACGAAACAAATGGTAGTCTGAAGGAGCAAGATCGGTAGAATAAGGTGGATGAAGAATTTTCTCCCAACCAAGTTCTTCGATATTTTGTAACGTGATTCTTGCTTTGTGGGGTCGCGCATTGTCCTGATGAAACATCACATCTTTTCGATTCACTAGAGAAGGTCTTTCCTTTCCTCAAAGCTTGATTCAAACGCTCTAATTGCTGATAGTATATTTGAGCATTAATTGTTGTATTAGGTGGTAAGAATTCAAAGTGGATTATTCATTGGCGATCCCACCAGATTGAAAGAAGAAACTTTTGCCCATGAAGTTCTCTTCTCGGCTGTGGCTGGGGTCCTTCCCCTTTACCAAGCCACTGTGTACGACGCTTACCATTTCGATAAAAGATCCATTTTTCGTCGCTAGTCACAAGTCTGTCCAAAAACGTGAAACAAGTTGGCGAGAATTGAGTGAAAAGCATATATCAACTCGTGATTTGAGGTTGTTTTCAGACAATTCATGAGGCACCAATTTTCCAAGTTTAGGAACGTTTCCAAGTTGTTGAAGATGACGATGTAGAGTTGTATGATTTGAATTGAGAACCACTGCTAATTCCTCAACTGATAAATCAGGATTTTCTTCAAGGGTTGCTTCAAGAAGCTTTTCATCAAACTCAACTGGACGTCGGCTTCGATCTTCATCTTCAATGGTGAAATCTCCACCTCTGAATTTTGCAAACCATCTTCTGCAAGTTCTTTCATTCACACATTCCTCTCCATAAACTGAGTGAATGTTTCTAGCCGCTTCGGCTGCTGAGTTTCCTTTCTTGAACTCATAAAGCATTATGTGACTCAAATGATTCTTGGATACTTCCATGTTAGCAGGGTTTTAATCAAACAAAATGTAATTTTATTGTTCTCTGAAATAAAATTTGATCAGTTTAAATGCATCTAAACATAAAAATAATGTTCAGCTCCATTAGACATTACAAAATACTCTTTAAATTTCGTTCATTTTAAAAAAAAGGTAAAATTCGGACAGAACTTATGGGATGACCTGATAAAATTACCAGCAATACATCTTAAAAAATTAAAAACAGTAAATATTATGATCTACATGTATATCTTAAAAATAAACATAACTTAAACTCAAAGTCAAAAATGATTTACACAATATCTGTGGTTTGAAATATAAATATTTAAATTTCAGCTTTAAATAATCCAGACAGGTTGATATACCGACAAATAAAATCAAGTAACCAACCAACTCACCTATATAAATAATAAACTAATCCATGTAGAAATTTGACGATCCCAGATTAGAAATTGAAGAAATTCTAGAATATAATTTTAGCAATTGATCTATTTGACTGATTTTGGTAGGTGGCGAGACATTTGTTAAATTCGGCGATTCTTTTTCCCCACGATCGCAACTTTGAAAATTAATTTCCTTCATGTTTCACATTTAAGAACAGAGTTCTAACACTATCGCTGTTTCCGTTCAAGAAATAAAAACCTTAAGGAACTAAAATAGAACTCCCGAGCAAGTACTTCCTAGAACAATCCTGACTTCCCAACATCAAGATCAATCGTTATCTTTCTTCATTATCCTAGTACTTTTATACTTTCTTACACCTTAGCAATTCTTATCCCCTAGCTAATTCATAATTAACTTTTGATGGTGACCCTCTACCTTGAGTGGTTCTCTTGCTTGTAATGGAAGGAATTTAATATTTAAAAGAGTTCTTAATTTATTTCCTTATCTTTTTTCTTTTCTGTATAATTCCTTCCAAGACGTAAGTCATCATTGTTCTCCATATTTCCTCTTTTAGCGCTCTAAATAGTTTTTCATACTTCACCATCTCTTTCTGATCCTGGCTAAGACGATAAACTACGTCCAGCAGCAAGGACTATGATCAGGAGATTTTGAGGAGTGTACAACCCCCCCCCCATAATTGTTGGTGTTCCCAGGTCCACCCTGATCCGGGGTGGTAGCACCTGTTAGGGCCCCAGCTATGGGCAAATATTTAACCCCCAAACTAGGTTAAAAAAATATGTGAAAATGTAAAAATACGTTTTAATACCCGCAATTAATTTTTTGAAGGAAAAAATATTACTAACAATGCATTTTTTTTAATAATTATTACCAGCAATACATTTTTGAAAAAAAAAATTACCAGCAATGTATTTTTGTAAATAATTATTACCAGCAACACATATTTTGAAAAAAAATATTACCAGCAATACAATTTTGAAGAAAAAATATTACCAGCAATTATTTTTAAAAAAGAAAAATATTATCAGTAATAAAAATCTTGTCGGCATTAAATAACCCATAGAGGTTTATAATGCCGTAAACCAAACCAAACCAAACCAACTCTTTCTATTCCCGTTCTGACTGAATTGAATGGTTATAGTGCTTCTGAGTACATGAACACGGCGACCTTTTCTGTGATCTGTGATAATACTGAGGAAAGTGCTGGTAATTAGCGGAAACTTGTTGTCACTCAGTTCCAAGCTGTAAGCTATCGACGCGTGTGAATGGTGGACTAATGGCGTTAAAGATTAAAGAATGCCAACGAAACAATGAAACGCTAAGAAAGACGAGGTGCTGACAATTGGAAAAGAACAGAAAACAAAATACATATCCCAAGACAGATCCTGGCGTAAATGAAAAACTTACTTGCTGGCTTAAAATAGAAAAATGAAAGAGAATATTTCCAATGATACATTGAATTATTCCGGATAATGTCGAACCGGACTGATTCTGTTGGAAAGGAAGAAATGGCAAAAATCAATCTTTGGTAAGAGGACGAGAAAAGAAAGAAAGAAAGAAAGAAAGAAAGAAAGAAAGAAAGAAAGAAAGGAAGATAGAAATAGATATGTTTGGGGGGATTTCAAGAAAGAAACAACGAAACAAAAAATAATGAAACGAACAAAGAACGTCTGCAATAGATATAGCTAAACTTATTTAAAGAAAGAAAGAAAGAAAGAAAGAAAGAAAGAAAGAAAGAAAGAAAGAAAGAAAGAAAAAAACGAACAAACGACGTCTGCAATAGATTTAGCTAGACCGATTTAAAGAAAGAAAGAAATAGATACGTTTGGGAGGGTTTAAAGAAAGAAAGAAACAAACAAACAAAAAAATAGATATGGTTGGGAGGATTTAAAGAAAGAAAGAAAGAAAGAAAGATAGAAAGAAAGAAAGAAAGAAAGAAAGAAAGAAAGAAAGAAACGAACAAACGACGTCTGCAACAGATTTAGCTAGACCGATTTAAAGAAAGAAAGAAATAGATACGTTTGGGAGGGTTTAAAGAAAGAAAGAAACAAACAAACAAACGAATATGATTGGGAGATTTTAAAGAAAAAAAGAAACAAACAAAAACAAAGAAATAGATATGGTTGGGAGGATTTAAAGAAAGAAAGAAAGAAAGAAAGAAAGAAAGAAAGAAAGAAAGAAAGAATTAAATAAATAAATAAATAAAGAAAGAAAGAAAGAAAGAAAGAAACGAACAAACAAAAAATATCAGCCATAGATATAGCTAGACCGATTTCAGGAAAGAAAGAAACAAACAAACAAATAAGAAAAAAAGAAAGTCTCTAATAGATGTGACTGGGCTGATTTCAAGGAAGAAATAAACGAAAAAAGAAACAAAAAAGAAAGTAACAAAGAACTCTTGTAGTAATATGCCTGGGCAGATCTGAACAAAGAAACAAAGTAGGAATGAAGTATACGATAGATATGGTTCGGACGATTTAAAGAAACAAATGACTAAAGAAACAGAAAAAAAAATCTGAAATGGATATATGTCTAGGCCGATTTCAAGTAAGAAAGAAACAAAGGAACAAAGAAAGAAACAAAGAAAGTATGAAATAGATATGGATGGGTCGATTTCAAGAAAGAAGAAAAGATATGAGGAAAAAAAAGAAACAAGTTAATCTGTAATACATATGGCTCTGACGATTTCAAGAAACAAAGAAAGAAACAAAGAAAATATTAAATAGATATAGTTGGGCCGATGTCAAATAAGAATAAAAAAACCAAGAACATCTGAAAGAGATATGGCTGGGTCAATTTGAAGAAAGAAAGAAATAAAGAAAGAAAGAAAGAAAGAAAGAAAGAAAGAAAGAAAGTCTTAAATAGATATTGCTGGGCCGATTTGAAGAAAGAAAGAAAGAAAGAAAGAAAGAAAGAAAGAAAGAAAGAAAGAAAGAAAGAAAGTCCTAAATAGATATGGCTTTGCCGATTTGAAGAAAGAAAGAAAGAAAGAAAGAAAGTCTTAAATAGATATTGCTGGGCCGATTTGAAGAAAGAAAGAAAGAAAGTCTTAAATAGATATTGCTGGGCCGATTTGAAGAAAGAAAGAAAGAAAGAAAGTCCTAAATAGATATGGCTTTGCCGATTTGAAGAAAGAAAGAAAGAAAGAAAGAAAGTCTTAAATAGATATTGCTGGGCCGATTTGAAGAAAGAAAGAAAGAAAGTCTTAAATAGATATTGCTGGGCCGATTTGAAGAAAGAAAGAAAGAAAGAAAGTCCTAAATAGATATGGCTTTGCCGATTTGAAGAAAGAAAGAAAGAAAGAACGAAAGAAAAAAGGAAGAAAGACAGAAAGTCCTAAATAGATATGGCTTTGCCGATTTAAAGAAAGAATGAAAGAATGAAAGAAAGAAAGAAAGTCCTAAATAGATATGGCTTTGCCGATTTGAAGAAAGAAAGAAAGAAAGAAAGAAAGAAAGAAAGAAAGAAAGAAAGTCTTAAATACATATGCCTGGGCCTATTTGAAGAAAGAAAGAAAAAAGAAAGAAAGAAAGAAAGTCTTAAATAGATATGGTTAGGCCGATTTGAAGAAAGAAAGAAAGAAAGAAAGAAATCTTTTTGACTAGATAGATTTAAAAGAAGACAGAAAATAAGTTTGAAAGCAATCGGAATCAAGGAAAGAAAGAAAGAAAGAAAGAAAGAAAGAAACCCATCTGGCATAGACGTAACAATTTGAATAATAAAAGCTAGGAAAGGAGAAAAAAAAGAAAAAAAAAAAGCGAAACAAAGAAAGAAAGAAAAAGAAGGAAGGAAGAAAGAAAAGTTTAGAAAAAGATAGAAAAAGGAAAGAATGGTCAGCAAAAATAAAAGAAAAGAATGAAAAAACAACATAAACATGGGAAAGAGTAATAACAAAAGAAAAAGAGAGAAAAATGAATGAATGAGTAAAAAAAAGAAAAAAGAAAGAGAGAAAAAAGAAAGAAAAAGAATGAATAGAAGCAAGAAAAAGAAAGAAAGAATGAAATAAAAAGCAAAAAGAAAGCAAAAAGAAAGAATGAATGAAAAAACAGAAAGAATGAATGAACGAAAGAAAGAAAGAATGAAGGAAGGAAGATAAAAAGAAAATAGAAAGAATGAATAATAGAAAGGAGAATGAAAGAGAAAAAAATAATGAATGATGAAAAAGAAAGAAAAAAGTTGAATAGAAAAAAGGAATGAAGAAAGTAAAAAGAAAAAAGGAAGAATTAATTTGTAAAAGAATAAAAGAAAGAATGAAAGAAAAAGAATGAATGAAAGGAAAAGAAAGAGAAAGAATGAACGAACGAAAGAAAGAATGAAGGAAGGAAGGAAGGAAAAAAAGAAAACAGGCAGGATGAAGAAAAGAAACAAGAAAGGAAGAAAAAAGACAGAAATGAAAGAATTAATTTGGATAAACGAAAAATGGAAGACAAAAGAAAGAAAAAGAATGAAAGAATGAAAGAAAGAAAGAAAGGAAGGAAGAACGTAAAAAGAAAGAAAAAGAATGAATAAAAGAGATAAAAATGAATGAAAAACGAAAGATAAAGTGAAAGAAAAAAAAGAAAAAAGAAAAAGAAAGAAAAAGAATGAAAGAAAAGAAAGAAAAAATGAATGAAAGAAAAAGAAAAAAAAGAAAAAGAATGAAAGAAAAAGAAAGAAAAATGAATGAAAGAAAAAGAAAAAAGAAAAAGAAAGAAAAAGAATGAAAGAAAAAGAAAGAAAAAATTCATGAAAGAAAAAGAAAAAAGAAAAAAGAAAAAGAAAGAAAAAGAATGAAAGAAAAAGAAAGAAAAAATTAATGAAAGAAAAAGAAAGAAAAAGAAAGAAAAAATGAATGAAAGAAAAAGAAAAAAGAGAAAGAAAGAAAATGAATGAAAGAAAAAGAAAGAAAAATTAATGAAAGAAAAAGAAAAAAGAAAATAAAGAAAAAGAATGAAAGAAAAAGAAAGAAAAAATGAATGAAAGAAAAAGAAATTACAATGAAAAAAGAATGAATGCAAATAAAATAAAGGCAAAGAAAACAGAATGATTCAAAGAAAAAAAAGGAAAAAACAAAGAAAGAAATGGTGAATGATAGAATGAAATAAAGAAAAACCGATAAAGTAAAATAAGAAAGAAAAAACTTCTTCTAAAGAGATGAAGTAAAATATATAAAAAGACAAAAACTTGACGAAATGACAAACAGAAAAACCATGTTCTATAAAATGGAACTGAATAAATATCCTTAGCCGCTCGATAATTGCCATTGCCGTAAAAGAGGAGGCGAAACATTAAAAAAAAAACAAAAAAAAATGTAAAAAGAGAAAGAAAAATCAGGAAATTTAAGCCATGAAATATCTTCAGCTCTGCAAATATTCTCCAGACGTAAGATGATGATGACGAACCCGTAAATCAAATGTAGAGGCGAACGCATATCAATATGGCCGACACCATAAATTGTCGGCCTTGTCTTTTAAGCGGGGAGATTCGCAACGCTCTCCAAGGTTGGTCACTGATAATTTACTCATGTCAACATTACGTACTTTTTCCCCACGGCGAAGAATTCAAACCGGAATCAATGCAGTGTAGCCGGTCAGTTTACCAGAACACTATCGGATATATCGCTGAAGTGTACAGCTAACAAATAGTAAGACAAGCAATGAATCTTTTGCTTGAACAAGGGTCCCACTGCTAACAATAAAAATTATATATATATATATATATATATATATATATATATATATATATATATATATATATATATATATATATATATATATATATATATATTATTTTATATTATATGGAAGATATGTATGGAGCGTTATTGGATATCAGCTTAGAGTGTATGCAAATATAAAAGGAGACATTGAAGTCAACACCCAGCGGTAACAGTCAGTTTCATGTTTATACGAAATTATTACATATAAGCATGTAACAGACTGTCGCTGATTGCTGTTGTAGGTTTCAATGTATATATATATATATATATATATATATATATATATATATATATATGTATATATATATATATATATATGTGTGTGTGTGTGTGTGTGTGTGTGTGTGTGTAAAAAATATATAAAAAATAGGAAAGAACTCGTTAGATAAATAATACAAAGTTCTTTAGTATTTTTGTTATTATTTTTTAAAAACAGTGTTCGATGCAAAAGTAGAGCCTAAGTTATAATTATTTATTTAAAAATGTGATTCCAATGCTACATAAGAGTTCTCATGTTTCAAAAACGAGAGCCGAAAACGTCAATATAATTATTTGAATTAAATTGAATTAAAGTACCAAGCTCTGTTCCATCTTCACGCGAATTTTTGGGAAAATTTCAGAGCTTGGTACTTTAATTCAATTTTATTCAAATAATTATATTGAAGTTTTCGGCTCTCGTTTTTGAAACATGAGAACTCTTATGAAGCGAAGGAATCATATTTTTAAATAAATAATATATATATATATATATATATATATATATATATATATATATATAAAAGTGAACATAGAAGTCAACACTTAGAGGCGAGAGTCTGTTTCATGCTAGATGCAATCTTCAGACCACGATTGCATATAGCATGAGACAGACTGTCGCCTCTAAGCGTTGACTTCTATGTTCACTTTTATGTTTACACACGCTCTATCTCTGATATTGAACAATTTATCCCATAAATATAGCACATCTTATATATTTCTTCATATATATATATATATATATATATATATATATATATGTGTGTGTGTGTGTGTGTGTGTGTGTGTGTGTGTGTGTGTGTAATAGGAAATGGATTAAATTTAACAATTATTTGACATATTTCCTATTGATAAGTTATTTTTTTATAGATAAACTTATTTAGAAGACAGTAGGAAAACTATATTTTTAGCGGACGCGTTTCGTCCAATGTGGACTTTTTCAGGACAAAAAACGAAATAAATTATTGAAACAGAAGGTATATATTCTGAACAATACAAAAGTGTGTCATAAGGTCAAAGGGTAAATGGTGAGTGGGCGGTCTTCTAGCTATCTGGTCTATCATGAAGCAATTTTTATTATCATTTGTCTATGTTATGTTTTCTACTTTCTATCCTGTAGAGCCGGGTCCAAACTATGGTCCTTAGGCCCTATAGGAGAATTGTCATTTAATTAATAGCATTTTTCGTAGTATATGGGGTGTTCCTAATAGGGTGGTTTTCTGGCAGATTAATATTTGGATAATATTCAATACCACATATTCACTAATTTAGCGGCCTTAATTTTTCAAAAGCATTAATTCGATATTTGTTTAACCAGAAGTTCTCTGTGGCTGAACGGCTATAGCACGCCAGGCTTAATGATGGTTTGTAGCGAATTAACAATGTTACCTGGGACAGTGCTAGTAAAATTGTTAATTCTTTTTCTCACGAAGTCCAGACCTCCGATATTACTTAGTTAATCTGTCAATCTCGATCTCCATGTACTTGTATTTGAACAATTTCTCGATAATTTTTATAGGTTTCGATTTTGTGCTTCTTGCATATCTTCCAGTGCACATATATCGCCACCATATTATGTGTGTGGGCATATTTATTTGTTGATAGGATCGGGCCTCCTGGGATAATATGGCCGACAGTCTCATCATATTTTCTGCAGCTCCTGCATTTCGGCTTCCTTCTATCCTTAATTATGAGACATTAATAGGAGTCTGGTCTTGAGCTGGATCTTTCTAATTAATCCGACTCACGACCCATTCATTCATAACAATTTTCTCATTCATCACAAGAACTCAGCCATCACCTCTCAGTCCTGCATATACCACAATAGCACATATTCACATATATTCATATATTAAGTTAAAAAACCTACACTCTATTTTTATCGAACCATTTCGCCCCATGTGGACTTCTTCAAGGCAAAAGACGAAATCCATTTATTAAAACAGACTATCTATAAACAACAAACAAAACCACAACTAGAAGAATTTAGAAACGCTATTGTATATTTATATGGTCAACTGACAAATTACGTCAAGTACTATATATTTGAAGAGAAGATTTTTTTTGTAGAAAATATTTTCACGTGTAGAAATATTGATCGCATTGTTCTGTTGTTGGATTCAAATATTTTCTTTTGATTTCTTGATATATTTGTTGTGTACGTTGGTTTGGGAGGGTAGTGATTCTGTTAGGAAAAGTGATATTGGGGAAAAACCTGGGCGCAGATTAATATTTGGATAATATTCAATGGCGGCACTCTCGAGGATTTTCATTCACAGTGAATTATTTTCTTTTTTATGAGTGTAGAATTTATAAAATGAAATTGTCGCTGACTTTTTTTCTATGTACGACTAGTGCATTTGTTGTTATTTATGAAGTCTCTTTTCTGCTCATAGAAGCGGTTTTTTTTGGGGGGGTGTAATTTCTGCATGTTTCTCCAATGTATTGTGAGGAACTTATTTTATATATCCCTGCTTCAGAAGTATTATCGGCATGGGTGTTTGAGGATCTGATTATATCCATAATGGTTTTGGGAGTGTTTGTGATTATTTTGAGATTATTTAGACGGGATAGGATGTTTTTCCTATTGTCCTTTTGTATAATACATATTGTCTTTCCCTACAGGCTAATTCTAAGAATTTTTTGCATTTATTTAAGTAAATGCTCTCTTCTTTAATAAAGTTTTTTGCAAATGTAGTTATTCATATGTATCCATGTATACACTACAGTTCTTGGAAGAAGATTGAAAGTACTTAGGAAATGAAAATAGAAGAAATTTAAACAGCTATAGCACATTCCTCTCATCCTTTAACATCAATACACAGTAGGTTATTCGTGAGAATGAACGGATTTTGCTAAAAATTAGCAGACATAATGTCTGTAATTTATTCAATCAGATATGCCTAAAAGAGAAATTGCTGCTTAAATACACGAATATATATATATATATATATAACGTCATCCACAGACAGACTGTTTCGCAGCTCATCAGTCTGGCTAGACATCCGGTTGCCACTAGCTCGGATCGAAACCCGACTGAATTCTACCACTAAGCCGTCGGCGTACGGCAGGGATGTAGGTGGATTTTTAGCGTATTTATTCTTAGAAACACGTCCAGTGACTGACAGTTACTCAATTCGCTATGCGAAGAGTCTCGCTATATTAGCTATAATAGTCACTGTATACAAACCCATACCTACTCCCTAGAGACCTCAACTGAAATTAATATTTATTTCAGGAGCCAATATAATATGTATATATATATAATGATAATAATAATAATAATAATAATAATAATAATGGACTCTCCTGTCGGTTTCGACGTATGAGAATCTGACAGCATAGTTGATTCAGTTATGAAAGTTTATGCGATAATCTTAAGTGGCACTTAAGACCCGCAAGTGATTTACAAAGGAGGCCACATGTGGAGCATGTGTGAGGATTGTCAGATGAGATCACAGTGGATGAGAACGAATCAAGGTAAACCGCCAGAAAACCCACACCACAAGTGATTTGATTAAAATTGCGAAGGCTTCACGTAATAAAAATATGTCACACTAATAAATAAAAATTCCATTTTTCTTTAGAAAATGATATATATATATATATATATATATATATATATATATATATATATATATAGCATTTTCTAAAGAAAAAATGGAATTTTATATATATATATATATATATATATATATATATATATACATATATATATATATATATATATATATATATATAGCATTTTCTAAAGAAAAAATGGAATTTTATATATATATATATATATATATATATATATATATATATATATGTGTGTGTGTGTGTGTGTATGTATATATATAGGTATGATGAAAACACATATCCAACGTTCAGTACGTAATTTACAATTTAAAACCGGTTATGAGATGTAGTGATATACATTGAAACAAGACTGCAATTGTGTAGCGATTTTTACGTGTTTTCGGTGTAATATCCTTATATATATATATATATATATATATATATATATATATATATATATATATAACTCATCGGCTTCGGTTCTGAAATGCAAACAAAGCACTTTTAAAAGAAATAATGGATTTTTATTCATTAGTGAGACATATTTTTATTATGTCGAAGGTTAATTTAATGGTTACTCATATCTGAGTAGACGTTCCATTTATTTCTTCAGTCGTATTTTATTTTGTCCATCCTCCTGAATATTCGAGAAATGTTATTAATATAATGGGATCATGTAGGATTAATAAATAAATATCCATTATTTCTTTAGAAATTGATTAATATATATATATATATATATATATATATATATATATATATATATATATATGTGTGTGTGTGTGTGTGTGTGTGTATGTGTGTGTGTGTGTGTGGTAGACAAAAGAAACGAGAAAAGCAGTAAAGTTAAAAAAGTATGTTGATGATTTGCTTAATTTGATTCATTCATTTTATTTATTTGGGCGGGAAATAGAATATGCAATCTAGATGACGCAGTAGCCATCAGGTTAAATGTGGTCGACCGTTGACTTAATGTCGCCATTTTGCTTTCGTAAAATTGGATGCGAGATAACATCAGTTCGCATTCATGGATAAAGTGGATGTCTTGACCTTTTCTTCTCACAGAACATGACATGTACTCTAAGAATTATCTTTGAAAGAAAATGGTTGCGTGTAGAAAAAAAAATCTACCCTAGGAATGTTTCATATAAGACGTTGCCATATTGTGTCCTTCGTCCCGCCATTTATATGTGTCCCGACGTTGATCGAATTCAATCATTTGGATTTATTAGATGAAGGAATTATTTCAAATAATTGCTTTTCCGCAAGTTTAATCTTTGTTTTTTTTTTTCTTTTTTAGTTTCTTTGTCTCTCTTTTTTATTTTAATCATTGCTGTCCAAGTTCATATACTCGCCTTTCTCGGGTGGAAATAGAGTCCAAAAAAAGGTTTATTCGTCTTTCGCCATTTATAACACTATAACTCCTTTAACCGCCAATTTCCGTAGATCCTTTATTTGACTTAGCAATACTACAAGTCAAAAAGCACACCACACCTTGGAAGTAACAGGATCCCGCACATAGAATTTGATTTCTATTGAACCATGGAATATGGGGTGGCGCAAGGAAAATGGAGATTTCCTAGATCAGAGGTAGGCAAAATACGGCCTGCCAAATGAATCTATGTGTCCTGCCAAATGTTAGTAATTTTGAAAGAGAAAGTTACCAAGCAACGCCAAATAATTGTTAGAAGCAACTTGACGCCTAATTAGAACAAACTGATAAATGACTGCAGTCAGATGCATTATTCTCATTGAATTATTGAGATCCTTCTGTTGCTGAGTTATTTTGATTTTAAAATAAATCTGTTTCATGTGAAGTTTCTACTTTAAAAAAAACAAAATTTTTCTTTAAACTGAATTAATTTGTTTTCAAACAAATCTGTTTCATGTGAAGTTACTACTTTAAAATATCAATAATTTTCTTTTTACTTTAAACTGAATTAATTTGATTTAAAACAAATCTGTTTCATCTGAAGTTTTTACTTTAAAATATCAAACTTTTTTCTTTAAACTGTATTACTTTGATGGCAAAAAAATCTGTTTCATGTGAAGTTTCTACTTGAAAATACCAATATTTTTTTTAAAACTGAATTAATTTTTTTTCAAATAAATGTTTCATATGAGGTTTCTACTTTAAAATATCAAACTTTTTTCTTTAAAATGTATTACTTTGTTTTCAAACAAATCTGTTTCATCTGAAGTTTCTACATTAAAATAGCAATATTTTTTTAAACTGAATTCATTTGTTTTACCAATAAATCTGTTTCATATGAAGTTTCTACTTTAAAATATCAATATTTATTTACTTTAAACTGAATTAATTTGTTTTCAAACAAATCTGTTTCATCTGAAGTTTCTACTTTAAAATATCAATAATTGTTTTCTTTAAACTGTATTACTCTGTTTTCCAACAAATTTGTTTCATGCGAAGTTTCTACTTTAAAATCTAAATTAATTTTTTCTTTAAATTTAGTTACTTTATATGAGTTTTATTTTAATTTTCTACTTTAAAATATTAATAAGAATTATTCATTTCTTTGCGCAGAGTTAATTTATTTTTGAAATAAATGTATTTTACTTTACAATATTAATTAATAAAATAATTTTCTTCTTAAAACAACATTATTTTGTCTTTCACATGTGTTTCATGTAAATCTTCACCTTAAAAATACTTACATGTTCTTTAAAGTACATTAAACTGAGTCACTTTGTCTTTCAAATAAATGTGACTCATATGAATCTTCTACAGCACTTTAAAATGTGAATTAATAAAAAGTAACTGTATTTTTACTTTAAACGCCTTTTTGTTTTGTCTATTTTAAATATTACTTTTGGTTAATATACTAAATGGCCGAATAAAATTGTAAGTTTTTGTATGCGGCTCTTGCACTTAAAATTTTGCCCACCCTTGACCTAGATCGAATTTAATGTCAATAAAGAAGATTTCTTCTAAGATAAGTTGATCTATAATACCCCCAATATATATTGGGCTCACCCAGTTGATACCGACATAGAATTAGCCCACAGCACCGCGGCAGTGCGCAATAGAGTCCAGTTGCAACAGCGCGTCGATGTGGAACCTCATATCTACCAGGTGCAGATTCGGGCCTTACAAGATGTCAGTGAGTCCTCAACATATAAACATGGATTTGACGCAGTTTAGGAAGGGCATATGTAGATGACGGGAGAACATATTAGCGCCCTACAAGAGAAGACAAGTAGACAAAGAGTGACTTTCATATACACGCGGTAGGGAGATATATGTTTCAAGAATGCCCCAAAGGTCACACACTTAGTAGACGATAATATTTGACAAAGATCAAAGAAGAATAAAAAAATAATTTTACATATGAGAAATTTAGGTTCGTATTTATATATCTCTAAAAAAAAATTTCTAAATCTACGTAAGCCCAGAATCTGCCAGTAGAATCAAATCTGTTTCCATGTCTATCTATCTATCTATCTATCTATCTATCTATCTATTTCTCTATCTATCTATCTCAGTCTGTTCCTATCTATCTATCTATCTATCTATCTATCTATATATATATATATATATATATATATATATATATATATATATATGTCTGTCTCAGTGTGTTCATTATCTATCTGTTTCTAAATGTTTCTTAATATTTTGCTAAGGATTTGGAAAGCATCTTTCGCTTTCCATCAACATATTCTAACCTCTTCTATCTATCTATCTATCTATCTATTTATCTATCTATCTATCTATCTATCTAAATCTGTTCATATATACCTATCACTATATATATATATATATATATATATATATAGTGGGAGATAGATAGATAGATAGATAGATAGAATCAAACAGATAAATAAATAGATACGAATAGACCGAGATAAATAAATGCAGACTGAGATAGATTACTAGTTAACTACATAGATAGATACATACTGAACAGAATGAGATAGATAGATAGATAGATAGATAGATAGATAGATAGATAGATATAGAGAGAGATAGATAGATCTACATATCTATATAAGTCTGTTAATAGCTATATGTCTATCTCTCTATGTAAGTCGGTTCATATCTATCTATCTATCTAAATCTATTAATATCCATATATCTATCTATCTATCTATCTATCTATCTATCTAAATCTGTTCCTATCTATCTTTCTATCTATCTATTTATCTATATCTATATATATCTATCTATCTATCTATCTATCTATCTATCTATATATATATATATATATATATATATATATATATATATATATATATATATATTATTTATTTAAAAAAAATTCATAACATAAATATGTTATAAAATCACTACAAAAATAGCCATTTTGTTTCAACACCCTCGAAGACACTGAGGGTGTTGAAACAAAATGGCTATTTTTGTAGTGATTTTATAACATATTTATGTAATATTTTTTTTTAAATAAATAATTATATCTGCTCTACTTTGTATTGAGCACTCTTTTAAGAATAGTAATTGTTGGTTATTGAAATTCATTCCGTATACACCAATCATATACTTGGGTATATATATATATATATATATATATATATATATATATATATATATATATATATATCCGTTACTATTTTGCTAAATTTAAATGCATTGCTTAGCTTTTGGAAGGCATCTTTCACTTTCTATTAATTTATTTGAACATCTATCTATCTATCTATCTATCTGCCTGCCTGTCACTCTGTCTGTCTATCTATCTGCAACATTTTTCCAGATATTTTGAGTTATTCAAAAAATATGAGAAAATATTTTTCTACTCTGCTTTCTGTCTGTCATTTTCCCAACAATATAAATTGATAACGATAACATATTTATGCACATTCAATGACGGATTTTTTTTTCTTTTTTCAAACCTTGAATTGTTCTGTCCACATAAGAACAAATTTTTTATAGGTTTCCGCGATGTTTGCGTCTTCAGCCTGCGTGGCTCGGGACACGGGTTTTAATTATATTTTCGCTTCATTTATTCCGAGATTTGAAGCAACGGAGACTAGAACGTACACAATGTTACCTATTCTATCAAAGACGGAATGTGAGCATCTTGGGAATATTAACGAAAGTATTAAGGAAATGGACAGTTAATAAGAAAGAGACAATTGATGTGTCTATGACACGTAAGGTGTAAATTGGGCTTAAAGAATTCGATGCAGGCGAGGCAGGGTAAAACAACGGGTAAACTACTTAATGAGTTTATGTGAATAAATGGCAGACCGGTGACTAAGAGGGGTGGTCATAATTTAAATGTTCTTTAGAGCTACAGGTGATAGGAAGTTTTGAAGCTCGCAGATAGAACATAAAAAAATTGTATATTTCATCATCTGATTTTTCGTTTCTTTTCTTTTATTCTGTATTTCTCTGTGTCTGTGTGACTGTCTTGTTTTAACATGGCGTCCCGACGTCAATTTTCCCTCCCACTACCATAAAACGCCGACATACGCAACTATAAATAAATCCAAAATATCACAAATTAATCAGTTTGTTTGACGATCACAGAGAGTGTGTCCATCACAGAACGAAACGATTCGGTTAATGTAAATTTTCTTTTCGTCTTCATTCATATCGGATGTCAACCACGATGATAAGCTGTGATGAACTGTAAATAAAAGCGTGAAAAAAGCGTGTAAAAGCGTGAATACACACCTACCAGTATTAGTAATTACCACACTCTAATAACATCTATCTATGTGTACTCTGTTGTAAGGTTGGGACTCTTTAAGCGATGTATGTGTTCTTATCTATCTACATTTTTGTTGTGGAGTGATTTCGCAGTGGATGCTTGTATTTGTACTAAATCGGTCCTAAATAGGTTCGACGTACAAAACGTTAGGAACTTGATATAATAGGTATTACGCAGAGTAATCTTGTTGGGGTCGCTGACTACTTTCGTATTCGACTAACTGTCGTCCGACATCGACTGACTCTCGTTTCTCTTATTACTTCTACTTATATTAGGTGGGAGAGTCTATTAACTATAGAATAGGTGTGTTTCACCGTAACATTCTTCTTCTGACATTTCACATTTTACACCTTTTTATGTGTTCTGTTACATCTGTAGAATAGCCTGGCCAGCACGCCTCTAGTCTTAATCTCCTTTGCGAAGACGTTATTCCGCAATGAAAATCATGTAGACTTTTATAATTTCGCTCCTTTACGTTGCTGGCGGAACCACTACGTCTCCATTGTAAATTACACCCTTTTCTACGGTTAACTTGTGTTCAACCTCTTTAAAACGCCTTTCTGTCCGTGAGCAATTATTCCATTTATTTATTTATTTTTATCCTGAACAATATAATGTTCAATATGGGATATCGCTTCGTATCATCTGTTAATTTGCCTATCGTCAAAATATCAGTTTCGACCCAGTGCAAGAAAGTATCTTCGAATTTTTCCTCCTCTTTCTCACTTTCAGAAGCAATAAACTTTAATCTCGACAAATCGTCTACATGCGAAATGAAATTGCAATTCACGTACTCAATATGAAAGACGAACGCCATTAACGTTAAGGCCCATGTTAGAATTCTAGAAGACGTTACCTTAAGAAGTTCCTTCCTAGGATTAAATATGAATTCTAAAGGTCTATAGTCGGACCTTAGTAAGAATTTATTTCCAACAGAAAGCGGACGAGCTGTATTTGTCGTCCATATTACAGGGCTTCTTTCTTAATATTTGAGTAGTTCAATTTTGCTTTTGACAATTTTATGTTTGAAAGATGCATAAAGGGTTGACCATCATGAGCTAATATTTCCGTAACTGCGTGTTCACTTGCTTCCGTTGTTACTACTTATTCTTTTCTAGGGTCGAATATTTTCACGATTGGCTTCTTTTCCAGAAGAGCTTTTAAATTTTCAAATGCCACTTGTACTTTTATCCAAATAAATTCCACATTCTTTTTTTCTTAAAGCAACAAAAGGTTCTGCCAGTTCAGAGTATCGCTCTATATATCGTCTGTAGAAATTTACAAGAAAGAAAGATTCCAATTCTTTCTCGTTCTTAGCTACTTCAACTTTTAATATTTTGTCAATTAACGATTGATCTAGTGATATGCCTTCGTTAAATATGGAATATCACAAAAATGATTTTTTTAGTGTTGTGCGCACATTTTATTTTAGTTGACTTATATCGTTAAACGTCATTTTTCCCAACTGTCTTGGGTGTGCAATTGCTGATCATTTTGTAATGGCCTCACAACCAACAGTGACCAACAAAAGATCAGTTATCTGGTTTTCTTCTTTAACCGAGTTTAAATCCTGTAGCTTTTGCTTTCTAGCTTTAGCTGCTAGTATCCTAAGGGATGCTTGCGTAGTCAAAATTATCAAGTGAAAATTGTCCGTTCGATTGGAAGTCCAACGCCATTAACATTAAGGCCCATCTTAGAATTCTAGAAGATGTTACCTTAAGAAATTCCTTCCTAGGATTAATATGAATTCTATAGGTCTGTGGTCGGACATTAGTAGGAATTTCTTTTCAATCAAAAACTGACGACCTCTATTTGTCATTCATATTATGGCCAACACTTTTTCCATATTTGAGTAGTTCAATTCGGCTTTTGTCATTTTTTTTCGAAAGATACATAAAAAGATGCCTATCCTCAGCTAATATTCCTTAAATTGAGTGTTCACTTGTGTCAGTTACTACTAATTCCTATCTAGGGTCGAATATTTTTACTCCTGGCTTCTTTGCCAAAACAATTTTTAAATTTTCAAATGCCACTTGTACTTTTATCCAAATAAATTCCACTTTTTTTTCTTAAAGCAACAAAAGGTTCTGTCAGTTCAGAGTATCGCTCTATATATCGTCTGTAGAAATTTACAAGAAAGATTCCAATTCTTTCTCGTTCTTAGCTACTTCAACTTTTAATATTTTGTCAATTAACGATTGATCTAGTGATATGCCTTCGTTAAATATGGAATATCACAAAAATGATATTTTAGTGTTCTGAGCACATTTTATTTCTTTATTGTGTTAAGAAAGCATTTTTAATTTATTCAAATCCATGCTGTTTTTTTTTTCATTTTAACTATTCTTCGTTAATAGCACCAACACAAAAGTCATCTTGGTAGCATATTAAATTTTTATATCGCTACCAATAACTTGCTCTATAGCCATTTGAAAAATCGTACTTATGGTTTGAATGCTATAAGACATCCTTTTTCATCGTCATAAACATATTGGTGTGTTTATTGTTGTGACTTCTTTAAAGTACTTGATGGTATGCTGAATTTAGATAAATTTTAGAGAATGTTTTCATGCCGTGCAAGTGAGTTTAAAGCCTGTTCTACATTGGGGATAATATATGAGTCTGCACAAATTTTGTGGTACACAACAAATTTTGAGTCACTACAAATGCTTAGTTCCCCATCCTTCTTTCTTAAAAATTACTATTGTTGACATCTATCTGCTTCCTCCTGGCGGAACTCGTTCAAGTAGTTATTGTTCCAGAATTTTTTTTTTCAGTTTTTCCAAAAGTATTGATAGTAGATGGACTGGCAATTTTTTTGTCCTTCAAAATATGAGCGGGAGATATTGTCTTTTAGTCAGTATATATACACTAGGTTGGTGCAAAAATAATGACGTAATAATATCGTTTTTTGACCTTTTTTTTAACGTCAAAAAACGACATTATTACGTCATTATTTTTGCACCAACCTAATATATATATATATATATATATATATATATATATATATATATATATATATATATATATAAGTTTCATTAAAGACTACTGAATAGATAGTGCGATTATTTGTATTCATTTTTTCTTCTGTTTGTAAAAGTGTTTTCTTTTCTGCACATGAGTTGCGCAAAATCTGTCTGAATGTTCTGTATACACGAGCGGTTTCGGCTATTCTGTTAGACATTATCAAAGATGCTTTTTTCTGATTATATATTTTTAAGTGAATGGGTACATTTTTTATGTATGTATCGAGAGTAATTGCATGTTTTTGTTTTCCAAACCATGTCGGCACATTGTGGCCGTGTTCGTACTTGATGTTATTGATTTTTTTTTATTATCGTATTTGGAAATCAAAGCAATTTATACAATCTCCGCAGTTCAAAAATAATTACAACCAAATTCCAGTCTTTTATGAATCAAAACCAAAAAATACCCATAATGATAATAATTCTGAAGCAGATGCATATGCAATAAACAGTCACGACTGCTCCTCACAATACACTGGTGAAACTTGCAAAAATTAAAAAAAAAAACGCGTATCTATGAACACAATTTTACTCTCAGACACAAAAATTTATCAAATCCGTTAGATATATATAGAAATAAATTCAACCAGAAATTTCGTGATAACTATTCTTATAAATAAATAGACGATCATGCCTTTCCTTCCTCTTCCCAAACAATAACATCTCTTTCCTTCCCCTTATACTTACGCCATAAACACTCCTACTTATACGTATGGTAAAATTAAAGTGTTCGTCTATATTTTATTTGTTTAGTATTGGGTTTTTTAATTTATTTCTTAGATTTAATGATTTTCAGTAGTTTTGTGTATAAACTTGTGCACACAGTACTTTTGTAAAAGTTTAAATAAGCAATCATTTTGGGACCAGGAACGGATTAATCCATTTTACATTGATTCCTATTGGAAAAAATGTTTCGGTTTACGAACATTTCGGCTTACGAGCGGGCTTCAGGAACGAATTAAATTCGTGAACCAAGATTCAACTTCACACACAGACATACACACACACACACACACACACATATATATATATATATATATATATATATATATATGTATATATATATATATATATATATATATATATATATATATATATATATATATATATATATATATATATATACGTCGATTTACATTACATTTGAATAGTTGGAGATTATTACTATCAGGGAAACAAGAAAATGGGAAGGGATTCCACAGGCGAGGAGTGCGAGACATGAAAAAAGGTAGAAAGAGGCGACGGCACGTCTGTGAGAGAACGACTGCAGATGAGATTCCACATCAGGGCCAATTACATTGCATATCCGTCTCTGGATTTTATAAAAGAACCTTGAGACAAACAGAAGGGGCTCCAGATCATATATGGCAGCAACTTTTGAAGCTATTGACTCAATGTAATTGTTCTATCTCAGGTCAGTAGACAATGTGAGACCGAGCAGTAGCAAAGAGATGCCCTGTGGAGTTGAGCGTCAGACACTCTAATGAGAGGCAGGGTAGAAGAATTTTGGAACGCCCATATATATTCAATGGGGCAACTTAAAAATGACGTTATTCATATTTTA
>OZ010575.1:13737710-13755210 GCA_963932145.1 Acanthosepion lycidas
TGAAGGAATACTTTGATGAGAAGCAGGTGAGTGTTATGACATGGCCGCCCCAATCTCCTGACATCAACCCCATAGAAAACTTATGGAGCATGTTGCTGAACTGCTTTCTCGAGAGCCTCTACTTTATAATGCTCTATAAGTTTTCTATGGGGTTGAGGTCTAAATCGAATAAAATAAATATAACAAAAGGCGCCTTTCAATCGACACTTCTTGAGAAGTCAATAGTCAGTATTAAAATACAGCTCAAGTGTTTTTTTTGTTTTTTTGTTTTAAACTGGACAGAAGACAAAAGGGGAAATAAAAACAAATTATTATTGCCATCCATTTCGAGCCGATCACTCTCAAAACTGTAATGGTTCACCTCCTTCCGTCTACACAAATTCTGACGCTGTCTGTTAATCCCAACAGCTTCTAAGATATCCAGGTAGTGTTTTGTCCCGTCTGTGTGCAGTACAGAGAAGAACTCTTCCGAATAATTTTTCCAACATACATTTGTATTTACCAAGTGTTCACCAATGACAGCCTCGTGCGCCTGTGAATACCTGGATGATGTTATTGGTATATGCCTCCGAATAAGCCCAGACACATGTTGAGCAATCCTCACCTTATAATCTGCATCGCAATGACATTTAAAGCGATCAATAACTAAGTTTTATTGGAGAGTAGGAAAAATGCCTTTACCGAATGAGAGAAAAGTATTTAGAGAAGATGGTAAGTACTAAAATAGAGTTAAAACAGTGAATTATAGAAGATGAGATCGTATCCGCAAAATTTTGATTACGAGATCCAATCCATGATAGTTTGATATAAACATCATACCTAGGATGACCAAATATTTTAATATCATCAAACTTAGAAATTTTAAGCCTAATGTTACTGAAAACATTTTCAGGGTCGCCATTTGCAAGAAAAATGTCGGTGATCTGATTGAGTTCGGCATTTTACATTGTGAGCACATCATTAGCGCACGGTGGGGAAGAGTTTTAGTAAGATTAATCTTCCTAGATTTGGGGGCAAAGGAATCCTAGCTAAGATATAACTCTGTAAAAGTGGGTTGTCTGTATTAGCTAGTGACGAAAGAAGTGGAAGATTTCTCGATTGAAACGTCTAAGAAAAGTAACACATTATTTTTCTTTTTTCATCGGGTGGAGATTGTTCAATGTTGATAAAAAAAAGACCATTCGCCCCGCTATGTGATGTAAAGTTATCATCGACATAACATACATAATATTATGCTATGGGGACCTTATCAAACATTTATTTCTCCTGGAGTCCCACGAAAATATTAACCATGGGAGCTTCCAGAGTATTAAACATCGATGATCCATCAATCAGTCGATACGTAACATTATTGAAACTGAACGAGACAGATTTAGTAGCCATCTCCATCAGTTCAACAAAAAGATTCTCCTCAGGAAAGGAAGGAAGTTTAAAGGGTCTCGATATAAAAAGTCGGCACAAATGTCAATAGCTTCATCTAGAGGATATTGGTGAAGAGTAATACTAAATGACACAAGATATTCGGTGTCTTCAAAACGATGTCATTTACATATATATGACGCAAATTGAAAGGGGGTCTGGAATACTGTGGTCTGAATAAAACTTCTCAACAACCACCTTGCCAATGGATGCTGGGAAGAGCCGAGCATGGACTAAATCTGTGTGGGAGGAGTCTTCGTTTTTTTTTAAACATTTCACTCCAAGCAAAGCCGGATGCCACGTGCACGCAACGGGTTACGGAGAGAATGAAGGAGAGTAAAGAGGCGTGATAGAAGAAAAGAATCCTGAGATGTAACTCTGTAAAAGTGGGGTTCCTGTATGCGCTAGTGACGAAAGATGTGGAAGTTTTCTCTATTAAAACGTCTAAGAAAGACAACATATTATTTTCTCCTCTACTAATTATAAGGAAGTGTGAAGATTGTTCCAATGTTGAAAAATTTCATTCGTCTCGCTATGTGATGTAACGGTATAATACGTAATAGTATACAATGGAGACCTTATCAAACAGTTATTTCTCCAAGAGCCCCATGAAAATGTTAGCCATGAGAGGGTCCAGAGGATGAAACATTGATACCCCATCAATCTGTCAATACATAACATTAATGAAACTGAGCGAGACATATTTACTAGCCATCTCTATCAGCTCAACAAAGATTCTCCTCAAGAAATGAACGAGTTTATAAGTGGTCTCTATATTAATAACCGGCACAAATGTCAATAATTTCATCTAGGGGTACATTGGCGAGAATACTAGAAATGCCAAATGGTATAACATATTCGGTGTTTCCAGAACGATATAATTTACGTATATATGACGCAAATTGAAATGGGGTCTGGAATATAGTGGTCTGAATGAAACTTCACAACAGGGTCTAGAATTTCGACAAGCCACCTTGCCAAAGCAAGCTGGGCAGAGCCGACCATGGGCAAAATGGTTTTGAGAGGAGTCTTCAGTTTAGGAATTTTAAACTCTGGGAACCTACCGAACGAATTCTTTCTTTTGTCTAATTCAACACGCTTTCTTTGAAACTTACTTTCCGTTTTCAAGGTCTCATCAAACGAGATAATATCTAACTTCTGGAATTTGTTGATATCATCTAATATATTAGACACTTTGACAACATAATCCGAATAATTAAGAGTAACTACTCCTGAACCATTATAGGTCTAGTGACGTAAATATCTGTTCTGAATTTTGGTAGTTTAATATAGCAAGTAATAAAAGAAAAGAGATTAGTTTCCAAGGGTAGATGTATACAAAACAGATTGCAAGATCAATTATATCAGATGCAGATGTGTTAAGAAACCATTTTTTTGTAAATTTAACATGATAACCAGCCTTGATATAACTAATCCTGTACCATGACTACCAATCTTGATATGACTGAACTTGAACCAAAAAAACCAGCCTTGATATGACTGATCCTGAACCATGACAACCAGCCTTGATGTAACTTATCCTGAATCATGACTACCAGCCTTGATATGACTGATCCTGGATTATGACGACAAGCTTTGCTATGACGTATCCTGAACAATGACCACAGGCATTGATATGACTGATCCTGAACCATGAACACCAGCTTTGATATGACTGATCCTGTAACAGCTAAAAATCACAACCACGACCCTGATTATGCAACTATTGCATCCTGGAAATGCATTAAGAACATGAAGGGAAATGCAGCAGAAACAGATCAACTGAGCCATATTTCTAGCAATAAACTGGATGACTTATTGCGCCATTTATTTCTATTTTACCAGTTGCTCCATTTTTATCCGTGCCTTTTTTACCGGTGCAATTTTTACCATGCCATTTTCACGTGTGCCATTATTACTGGGTACTGTTTACCTGATGTCATCCGTGAACGGTTTTTTTTTTAAATTAACAAATGTAAGTGTCCCATATTTTTTATTAATGGTTCTGTTGTTAGTGAAGATATCACCTTTGGACAAATATTTACAGAAACGGAAACTGTCAAAGGATAATTTTAGACCAAGCATTGCCTCAACGTGATTGGTAAGAAATTTTTACAAAATTCACTATTTCAGAAAAAATGTTGTTCATAAGCATATGAATTACTAAATGATTTCGCCGTCATTTTCGCATTGTTCAATAGGCATTTCTATTTTCCGTTTGGCAAAAAATTATTCCTTGTAAAAGTAAGCAGTACATTCGGAATTAATTTTTTATATAAAAAAATTCGTCGCATTGTAAGTCAATCAACTCCAACTGATATTTTTTCTGCGACTTGCTCTAGGATGAATTAGATAACTAGTGTCCATGTATAAAGGTGGCAGGCCGGACCAAAGTCCTTTAGTGGTCCGGATGTGGCACGGGGTTTGGCAAAAACCATCACTCGCCCCTCTAGTGCCCTAGACTGTTCCAATGGAGCAGTCTCAACCGAGATTTTACTCCCGTAAAATCTCGGTTTTAAGCATCAAGGAGGAAGCGGATGAACCAAACACAGACACAATTGGTGCCGACAACGATACAATATATATATATATATATATATATATATATATAGATATATATATATATATATATATATGAAGAAAAATATACGGAAAAAACAAACAAAAATCCTAATATGCAATTATGCTCTTATAATGTTAATATAATGTCAACGTCGGACGTTTCGGTCTAGTAGACCATCTTCAGGACATATTCATTTGAATAGTCTTACTCTTATGTCCATCGTCTTTTCATGTTGAATTAAATATAGTCTAATGTTAATCATGTTTTATAAATATGTCCTGAAGATGGTAACGTACGCGATAGACATCAATAAACAACAGAAGAACTCAAAATTGATTTCTGCATTTAAGTATTGCATTAATATTTAAGCGTATCTTTTAAAAATTCAACGATAATTCTTCTGCCGCCACTTAATTTAAAGACAATTTGATGAGCATATGCCCTTAATTTCCGTACAATTTTGTGTTGTGTAATTAATGTAAAGTATTATGCATATTTCTTCATATGATATAATATAATCTATCTATCTATCTATCTATCTATCTATCTATCTATCTATATATATATATATATATATATATATATTAACATTGAACACTATTTTTTCTTACATTAGAGAGTATTTATATGTATTTGTATACGATCGGTCACTCGTATACATACCTATATTTACCCATGGTGTTATATATATATATATATATATATATATATATATATATTTCTCAACATATATATATATATATATATATATATATATATATATATATATATATATATATATATATATATATATACTTGTCGGTGTGTATGCAATCCGTATATTCTCAATAAGAATTTGGAACTGTAACTCAGCATACCTTCTTTTATTAAAATAACCCATCCTTACTTCCTTTATTAAAAGATTGTAAGCGCACGCAAAGCAAACAAAAATAAAAAATACTTTCTTTATCTGCCATCTTGCTTTTTTTTCCCGCCCATTTTCCCTCCGGGAAATGTCTTTCATACTTCCAAACAGACAACAATGTGTCTTTCTTTGAACTGCTTTTTCTCTTCTTTTTTTTCTTTTAAACAATTTCTAAATTTCTTTGTTTTCTTTCATCTGCACGTTTCCTAAGTTTCCACGTTCGTCAGCGAAATTGTTGAAACTATATTAAATGCGTGAGATACTTCTTGTGCCATTGACTAGTTGTTGATCTCTGTGTTATTTCGCCATTTTCCCGCCTGTTATCGTGAATCTGAGAGCTTCTTCATTGTATACACAATTTCAATACTTTTTTCCCGCCCAATTTCTTTTTCCTGTTAAGAAAATTCAATGTTTCTTTTGTATTCCCATTGTCCTTATTGATCACTTAAATTATTTCATACGTAATAGTAATCGAAAGAAATGTCTTTTTCTTAAATTATGTCTTTAAAAATATATCTACTTTTTAATATAGATAAAATTTACCATTATATATATATATATATATATATATATATATATATATATATATATTTAAGCATTCAACCCCAAGCAAGGCGGAATGTCACTAGCACCCAAGGGGTTACAGAGAGTTGGAACGAGAAGAGGAGTGATAGAGGAAAGGATGAAGAGAAGGATAGGGGATAGATCAGGGCATCTGGAGACGTCGATTGACATTACATTTGAATAGTTGGAGATTATAGCTATCAGAGAAGCAAGAAAAGAGGAGGGAGTTCCACAGGTGAGAGGTGCGAGACATGAAGCTATTGGAGTAGAAGAGACGGCTGCATTTAACACTTTCGACAGTGAAAAGGTGAGAGCGAGATGCCGGCCTAGTTGAACGCTTAAATTCATGAAGTCTGAGTACCAGCGAAAGCAGCTCATCGGAGCAGTTACCGTGAAAGTATTTGTAAAAAAGACAGAGCGAGGAAACGGCACGTCTATGAGAGAGCAGCTACAGACGAGATGCCAGATCAGATGCAATTACATTGCATATTCGTCTTTGGATTTTATCATAGACCTTGAGAGAAACAGAAGGTATATATATATATATATATATATATATATATATATATATATATATATATATATATATTACAGATATATTAATGATGTTTATAGACGCTGCGAGGAAGAAAAGCTGGGCATAGTGACGTACCCAGATAAGACCAACCTGCTCAAACAAGGAAACTGAGGTAATGTAGAAATGTAGACGTATCAATAAATATACTCTGAGCCAGTATGACCCCGGATGAACAACTTTATTTTATTTTTTAGCATTGTTTTTTTTTTTTTTTTTTTTTTTTTTTTTTCCGATTCCTCCAACTATCACTTTGCCCCCACTTTTCATATATTTGATTTGTGGCGCTTTGGTAGTTAATTTAAGGGGGCATGAATCGTGTTACACATTATGCGAATGTAACTGTCCTTATGATGTCCTAAAATCGAAACCCCGGTAGCACGTTGTGCGTTGTTTTTTTTCCCTATTCTTATACCCCTAACACACGCACACGCAAACACACACACACACATATATATATATATATATATATATATATATATATATATATATATATATATGTATACATATATATATATATATATATATATATATATATATATATATGTATACATATATATATATATATATATATATATATATATATATATATACAGTTTAACCCGGATATAAGAGAGTTGTCGGGACCGGAGAAGAAGTCTCTTATATCTGGGTTTCTCTTATATCCAGGTTTGGTATATTTTGTTTACATTAACACAGGCTCTAATTTGGGACCAGAGAAAATCTCTCTTATTTCCGGGTTTCTCTTTAATCTGGGTCTCTTATATCCGGGTTACACTGTATATATATATATATATATATATATATATATATATATATATGTATGTATGCTCATAAATGAGGTTTTAAAATTTCTACTTGTTTCTCCAATATATTGGGAGGAACAGTTTTGGCAAGTTATTTTATAAATGCCTTTTACAGAAATATTATTGCTATTAGTGTTTGAGGATCTAAGTATATCCATAATAGTTTTGCAAGTGTTTGTGACTATTTTAAAGTTATTTAGATGGGATAGGTTGTTCTGGATAGTATACGTGACAGAGTTGGCCGGTAGTATTATGTATCTGTTTTCATGTAATTTATTATTGCTAATTATGTTATAAGTTTGGTTTTGGTTGTATATTTTGTATGCCTTTCGTCTTCCGTTGTGGATGAAATGATATATGTATTGTAGGTTGTTTAATATGTTTTTTATGTATGTTTCTTCTTTAAGTAAATATTGAGGACTGCATATTCCTAATGCTTTTAGATAGAAACCTATAATAATTCCGGATTTAATTTTAGAATTTTTTTTAGCCTTTCTGTAAACGTCAAAATTGAGTTCGTTATTATTTCTATGTAATATATCTAGGAACGGAAAAGTGTACTTGGTTTCATTTCCAATATATGAGCTTGGTGGGGTCGATGCACCCTTTCAGCAGAAGGGAGCTGACAAGACCATAAAATTCTCTTGTACTGCTCGCTCCTGAGGGTGTTTTCAATAGGTTTAAAGAAACCAGTTCCATGCAAAGAAAAGCAAACCCAGAACATTATACTGAACGGATGCTTGTCAGTACTTACTGCAAAATTCAAAGAGATTTCAAAGACTCTTCAGATTTTAGATCTTCTTTAGATTTTAGATGTTTGAATTTACCTCAAATTTCGTTTCATCGGAGAAGAGAGCATTTTGTAAAAAAAATCAGGTGAGTTACTTTTATCGAACAGCACTATATATATATAACAAGAATAAAAGCTAAATCTTAAGTTAAAAGAATTGCCGTTTATCTAACTACCTATCTCTCTCTCTCTCTCTCTATATATATATATATATATATATATATATATATATATATATATATATATATATATATGTAAGAAGAATAAAAGCTGAACCTTAAAGTGACCTAACACCTTAAAATCTAAATAAATAAACTGCAATTCCGTTCGCCCATCAGTGTACCTTAAACCCATCTAAAACGGGCTACACTTTCTCTACATAGATATACCTCTTCGGAATCAGGATGATCCCAGGGTTTAAAATCTGACCATCATCTAGTACTTGACATCCAACATTGGATTTTGTGTACGGATCAGGAGGGAAATGTTAAATATTCTAATGCAAAAAAACTGAATGAAAATGCGTGATTTTAAAAGTTTTTCTTTTTTTATATTGAGTTTAAAGTAACACGAAAAATAACTTTGTGAATTAAAAAAATGTTTTAAATTCAGTTTAAAATATCACCAAAATTTAGGGATTTGAGGAAATTAGTTTTATTTCTTCTAAGTGCCAAAGGATCCACGTCAATGTGAAAGGTTCCATGACGTGAAGTTTTGAAGTTACGCAGAGTTAACTTAATTAAGTTCCACGGAATTTTTGATTTGAAGAACTCAGTTTTCGGTCCAAATCGATGTTTTGGCTCAAATGTTTTTTGTTTTTTTGGAGTTTTTTTTTGTTTGTTTGTTTGTTTTTTTGGTCGGAATCAAATTTAACGTGAGGTTTTGATTTTCCATGACGTGAATTGATGAATTCAACTTTATTTCTTGAAAATTATAATTGTTATTTTCTAAGCTGTACCAGAGGTCTTATTAGATTTGGGACGGATGCTCTATTAGCCCGCCGCAAAAGTACTTACGGTGTGCAGCTTTTAATCTAGTTTAAAATAAACCCGGTACTCAATTCCAAAGGTCACAGACCCTAAATATAATATAATAATATTATAAATACTAATATGAATAATATTAAAATAATAAACACAATGTTTCATGTGATTACGTTCATCTGGCGGAAAGAATGCATGATGCTGACACGGAACAAAGTATGGATTCATCAAAGAATATAACGTGGTTCTGCTTGATGATTCTTATCTCATCTGTCTCTGAAGAGAGGCTTTTGGTATTATTGAATTAATAATAATAGATTCATTTGATGATTAATATATATATATATATATATATATATATATATATATATATATATATATACTTCGACTGTTGCCGAATCAGTCTGGTTTCGATCCCGGTTTGAAGCAATCGGAGGTCTAGACACACTGATGAGCTGTGATACACCGAAACATTCTGTCTGCGGATGACATCGCTTGAAGATGAAACAGAACTATTGTTTTTAATTTAATTATATAATTGTTATGGGATCTTACCCATAATAATAATAATGGACTATTCCCTACTTAATAAATACTGCTCTCAGGAGTAGACAAGGAGTCAGTAATTCGAGTCGAGTTAGTAGTTCAAGTCGAGTCAAGAGTCGAGTCAGAGGCAGTCCGAAACAGAGTCGCGTTCAGAAAATTACTGCAAGACATTGGAATAGTGATACTGGTTGAGACTACATTGTTCTCTCTACTAAATCTGATTATTCGTACTAACCCTTTCTACTTCTCTGTATATATTTCTGTTTGTAATATATCTGTCTTGTTCCATACCTGTGTTCGAGTTCATCTTTATTGGTTCTACCTTGGACTATCACCGTGGTACAAGGAACCGGACCAAAACAATAATAGTTTTTAGCTTCGGGTTTTGAAACATGGTAATTCCTGTTTATCGAAGAAACCATATTTTAAATCAGTTAATATATATATATATATATATATATATATATATATATATATATATATATATATATATGAAAATATTGTAGAAAATAGGAAAGAAACTGGTTTGGTAAATAATCCAAAGTTCCTTAGTATTTTTGTAATTATTTTTAAAAAATAGTAGAGCATAAATATGATTATTTATTTAAAAATATGATTCCAACTCGCTACATTAGAGGTCTCATGTTTCAAAACAAGAGCCGAAAACTTCAAAATAATATTTGAATTAACTTGAGTTAAAGTAGGCTCTGTTCCATCTTCAAGCGAAATTTTTTTGGGAATGACTTATTTCGAAAATTTACGAGTTTTAATAGTATGGTCAGAATGCAAAACTTGGGATGACCCATGCCCTTTGTGCCTCCATGAAAAACTACACATTATTAAGCTTCTAAACAATAAAAACCTAATAAACAACAGGCAAGAATTAACGGTTTTCTGCCGACACAACCGAACTTAGGCTCTGAATAACTAGCTAAAAACACGCATACAATAAAATAAATTTTAAAATCCATAGCCCATATACATAGTTTTAATACCCTATAAAAATTGATAACCCTTTATGAAGTCGTCAAATAACAAACGTTACGGCCTTTTCATATACACAAATCCCTTTCATAAAGAGATATAATAAAAGAATAAAATAAAAATAAATAAATAAATCTCCGTTGACGCTCAAGCCAGACTATGCGAAAACTTCCTCCGTCGTAAATTTAGCCACCCCCAACTTACCGTGACCCGGCATCTATGAAAGTAACTCTATACTGATACAAATTATTAACACCCCACCCCTGCCGATTCTAAACAATCCGCCCTTGATGTTACCATGGAAATTTTTTATTTCAATTCTGACCATACTGACACCATTTTGTCGAAAGTTTATATCTATTAAATAATTTTTTTCTTTTTTTCCCGCATATGTAATTATTATACACCTGTGTATAGTTATTAGGTTGGCGCAAAAAAAATGACGTAATAATGTCGTTTTTTGACGTTTAAAAATACGTCAAAAAAACACATTATTACGTCATTATTTTTGCACCAACCTAATAATTATTTGAAAATTATGTTTATTCATTCGTTGGAAATAAATTAAAAATTTCTATGTTTACGAATATTTGTTTCCCCATATTTATATATATATATATATATATATATATATATATATATATGTGTGTGTGTGTGTGTGTGTGTGTGTGTGAAGAAATATAGGTTTAAATTGTGCTATATTTATGGGATAAAGTTCTCAATAGCAGAGATAGGGCGTATGTAAATATAAATATACAAATATAAACGTGAACATTAAAGTCAACACTCAGAGGCGACAGACTGTTTCATGCTGGACGCAATCGTCAGACTGCAAATGTTGGATTTTTTCTCGATTATTTATATATATTGGTCAATGGTGCATTAGGGGTTACCCATTCTGGCGGTTATTTTGGCGGGAGTAGCTCGTTTATTTATTTGGGTTTATTTATTTTACTTTTTTTTCGTTACCATTTTTCTATTTTATATATTTTTTTAGTCTTTTCAGTTTTTGATGTTTTATTAACGTAGTAAAAACATTGGGTGGATTTGTTTGGGTCGCTTATTTACTTAGTTTTGGTCTGGGAAAATAAAGCGTCTTATATTTTGAATTGATTGCCGTAGTCTATTCTGCTATTTTGGCGGAGGACAGTTTTTGATTTGTTTATTATTTTATTTATTTATTTATTTGGATTGATTATTTTTACTCGCTTTTCTTTATTTATGTTTATTTTTATCATTAGTTCCAACGGTTATTTTCGCGGGAGCGATTTGTTAATTTGTCCGTTTATTTATTTATTTCGATTCATTTTTAGTTATTTTTTTTATTTATTTGCTTATTTTTTTATTTTTCATATTTTTATTTACTCTATTCGGTTTTCGATTTTTGCGTAACGTAGTAATTTTTATCGCTATATAGTAGTTATAGCTATATTCTTGTCCAATTTTGGGATTGATTGTTGTGGTCTATTCAAACGGTTATTGGTTCGTTAATTTATTTATTGTTTACTTTATTTATTTGTATTGATTTTTTATACTTGTATTTTATGTATTTATTTTTTAATTTTATTTGTTCTATTTGGTTTATTCTAACGGGAGTGGTTTGTTAATTTGTTTATTATTTGCTAGGGTCAATTTATTTTACTTGTTTTTTTATATTATTTTGTTTATTTTTTATTTCTTATTTTCAGTTTTCGATTAGTAAAAATTTGTTTTCATGTCTGCATCCTGAGATGAGCTCAGATCGTTTATTTAGTATTTTATTTTGGTTCTGGGAAGGTAATAATAGCTATTTTTCCTCCAAGTTTGCAGGTTCTGGATTGATTGTTGTAGGCTGATGATCATTTCCTTATTTTCCATATGTTTGGTGTGATGTGCGTTTTGTTTTTAATTTACCAGATATACTGAGAAAGCATTTTACTGTTCGCTTATTTACTATTTGTGAAAGATGTTTTGTGTGCACAGTTTCTTTGTTTCCGGTGTCCTTCAGTTACTCCTATATATATTTTTTCTTCATTATCTTGTGATTTTACGGTGGCTTGGTATATTACATTGTTTTGTAAGCAATTACCGTTTAAGGGATATTCATCCTTTATTTTTGCATAAAGATTTTGAAGGTCCTATCTCTGTAACTGTGTCAGGGTCATGTTCATACCAGTTTCTTCTAGTTTCCTTCCCGTAAAAGTTGAATGATTTCCAGTGCAGGTGTTGGCCTACTCTCTCTTCCCTAGTTTTATATTCAGCGCTAACACCGTGCAACGTGATAAAAAATGACAAAAATTTGCTTCTGAATATTCATTTATTTATTATTATTATTATTATTGATTCCTGGACCCCAACCAAAGACCTAATGTTAGAAATAGCTAGATGATAATTTCAGCTGATTATTTAAAGAAAAACAAAAAACCTAAGATCATGCACATTTTACGTAAGGTGTCGGCTTGACTTATGAGTACAATTTTTTGTATTTCTTTAAGGCATGGGTTACAAGGAACCATTCCATTGAATTTATCGGATCCTTTTTCCAATCAATCCGAGTGCTCTAACAACAACTGGAATTAATGATGTCCTCATGGACTACATTTTTGAGATTTCCATTTCAAGATCTTTTTATTTTGATAGTTTTTGGAAGACCTTCAAAGCTACATTACATTCTGCAGAGATTATCATGTCTGTAAGAAGGTTTATGTAGTCTCTGATCACGATGTCCTGGCGATTACCTTTGATTGTTCTGTCTCTGTGTTTTTATTATTATTATTATTATTATTATTATTATTATTATTATTATCGATTGGGTAATGTTCCACGTCAGCGGTTTTAAATAGTCCATCTTTGGCGGGGAACAGAATTCATTATTATTATTATTATTATTATTATTATTATTATTATTATTATTATTATTATTATTATTTTCTTTGATTTCTGTTGTATACACATTCCCTTCCGGATCGCAACCAGAGACCTAAGGTCAGAAAAGGCTTCTTGACATTTTCCGTTGGTCATTTTTTGTATAAAAAGGAGACCTAAGATCGCTCAAATTTTACACAGATAAAGTCCTTCGTAATGTGTGAGCCGTACTTGCGAGTACAATTTTTTGTATTTCTTTAAGGCATGGGATACCGGAACATTTTCCAATCAATCCGAGTGCTCTAATTACAACTGGAATTATGGATGTCCTTATATGCTACATTTTTAGATTTCCATTTTCAAGATCCTTGTATTTTTATAAATTTTTTAAAGATCTTCAAAGCTACATTACATTCTCCAGGGATTGTCATATCTGTAAGAAAGTTTATGTTGTCTCTGATCACGATGTCCTGGCAATTACCTTTGATTGTTCTGTCTCTGTGTTTTTATTATTATTATTTTCTTTGATTTCTAGCGTTTACACATTTCTTTCTGGGTACCGACAAGGAACCTAAGGTTAGAAATGGCATCATGACACTTTCCACTGACAAATATATATATATATATATATATATATTACATAGATAAAGCCCTTCGTAAACTGTGGGCTGTACTTGTCAGAACAATTTTTTGTATCTCCTTGAGGCATGGACTACTGCAATCTTTTCCAACCAGTCCTAGGGTTCCAACTACAACAGGGATTGTTGATGTTCCCATGTGCCACAATTTTGAGATTTCTATTTCAAGGTCCTTGTGTTTTGACAGCTTTTTGAATATCTTCAAAGATACAATGCAGTGAGCAGAGACTGCCATATCAATAAGAAGGCATTTTTTTGTGTCTAATAACAAAGTCTTGGCAGTTGGCTTTGATTTTTCTGTCAGTGTGTATTGTGTAGTTCCATAGAATTGTAACAGGTCCTATCTCCGTAACCGAGTCTGGGTGGTGTTCATACCAGTTTCTTTCAGTTTCCTTCCTGTAGAAGTTGCAGATTTTCCAGTGCAGATATTAGCCCACTCTGTCATATTATTTTCTTGATTTCTGTTGTATACACATTCCCTTCAGGGTCCCAATCAGAAATAACTTCTTGACATTTTCCGCTGGTTCACATAGATAAAGTTCTTCGTAATTTGTGAGCTGTACTTGTGAGAAAATTAATTTGGAATTTCTTCAAGGGATGGACTACCAGGAGTCCCTTTTTCTGTGTCTATCGGAACCTTTTCCAATCAATACGAAGGCGCCGACTACAACTGGTATTACTGATATCCACATGATTGCCACTTCAGACTCTTTGTATTTTGATAGTATTTTGAAGATCTTCAAAGATGCATTACAATCTGCAGGAACTGCAGCCATGTCAATAAGAAAGCACATTCTATTTTTGTGGTCTTTGATCACGATATCTGGGCGATTAGATTTGATTGTTCTGTGTCTATTGTAAAATCCCATAAAAGTCTTATCTTTCAAACTGGGTAAGGGTGATGTCCATACGAGTTTCTTCCAGTTTCCTTTCCGTAAAAGTGGCATATTTTCCAATGCAGATATTGGCCCACTCTATTGTGTCAAGTTTTATATACAATGGAGGCTAACACCGTGCAACCTGAAAAAAGACAATCAATTGTTTCTGGATATTTTTCACAGTATCCACATTTTGGGCTAACACATTTCAGTATGTGTATTGCGTAATTTCTAATTCGCAAGCATTGGTCCTGTGCAGTCAGAATAAAACTTTCGGCCTCAGTTTTTAAATCTGAATTATATTTCTTTAAGGCATTGGCTACCAGGAATCTCTTAAATGAATCTGTTGGAACCTTCTTCAATCAATCCGACGGCTCCAACTACACCTTGAATTTATTGATGTCCTCATGGGCTACATTTTTGAGATTTCCATTTCAATAAAACTTTGTATTTTGATAGTATTTTGAAGATCTTCAAAGCTACATTACAATCTGCAGGGACTGCGGCCATGTCAATAAGAAAGCACATTCTGTTTTTGTCGTCTTTGATCGCGATGTCTGGCCGATTTGATTTGATTGTTCTGCCTCTGTGTATTGTAAAGTCCCATGAAATTGCTACAGGTCTTATCTTTGCAACTGAGTCTGGGTGATGTTCATCATCATCACCATCAACTTCATTATAGTGCTCCTATTAGAAAGTTATTGACCATATTACAAGGAGGTAGTTCTTCTCAATATATGATCGATGCCTATAGGCACAACTGTTTCTATCTCTGATCGTGAGGGGTCTTCAGGGATTTCCTTAATGTGTGCATCAGTATTCTTTTTTTAATCATTCCTAGTGATCCTATTATTATTGGAAAAATCATTATTTTTAAATGCCACATTATTTCAGTTTCTATTTTAAGGTCTTTATATTCTGAAAGCATGTCAAATTCTTCAGTTGTTTTCATCAAATGGGGTGGCTATGTCTATGAGATATCACTTCTCTTATTATTATTATTATTATTATTATTATTATTATTATTATTATTATTATTATTATTATCTCCTTTGATTTCTGTTGTATACACATTTCCTTCTGGGTCTCAACCAGAGACCTAAGGTTAGAAACAGCTTTATGATATTAGCCACTGATCATTTATGTAAAAACAAACAAAAAACCCTTAAGATCACATACATTTTACATGTATAAAGCTCTTCACAATGTGTGAGCTGTACATGTGAGTACAATCTTTTATATTTCTTTAAGGCATTGCCTACCAGAAATCTCTTAAATGAGTCTATTGGAACCTTTTCCAATCAATCTGAGGGCTCCAACTACAACTTGAATTATTGAATCATGCTACATTTTTGAGATTTCAATTTCAAGATTTTTCTATTTTGATAGTTTTTTGAAGATCTTCAAAGATGCATTACAATTTGCAGGGACTGGCGCCATGTCAATAAGAAAACACATTCTGTTTTTGTATGGTCTTTGTTCAAGATGTCTGTGTGATTTTCTTCTGTGAGTATTTAAAGTCCTATAAAATTATTACAGGTCCTATCTCTGTAACCGGGTCTAGGTGATGTCCATACCAGATTTTTGCAGTTTTCTTCCCGTAAAAGTTGGATATTTACCAGTGCGAGTATTGACCCACTCTATCATGCCGAGGTGGACATTCAGTAGATGCTGATACTGTTTAATTTGATACAAATTGATCTATTGTTTCGGGATATTTATTTATGTAAATGGTTAATTATAGAAATATTGATTTATTTAATTAAATATTTATTTATATAAATATGTATATAATTCTTTAATTATTTATTTATTCTTTTAAATATTTATTTGAATGTTTATTTATTTAAATATTTATTTGTTTATTTAAATATTCTAATATTTATTTGTTTATTTAAATATTTATTTAAATCTATTTAAATATTTATTTAATTAAATATTTATATCAGGTTGGTGCAAAAATAATGACGTAATAATGTCGTTTTTTGACGTTAAAAAATACGTCAAAAAACGACATTATTACGTTATTATTTTTACACCAACCTAATATAATTATTTATTCAAATATTTGCTTATTAATATATTGATTTATTTAAATACATATTTATTTAAATATTTCACACTTTTTATCGTAATGTGCTATATATATTTATTTACTGTATTAATTTATGACTTTGTCGGGGTTTTTTTTTTGACAGCCTTTTTTTTTTAAACCTATTCTGTATATATTATATTACACTTCAAATATTACTGTAAGATGATAAGTATTTTGAGAAAAAGCACATTTTACTACAGCGAAAAATCTTAAGCTTTTACGATATGAAATATCTTTCAATTTCGCTTTTAATGATCTTAAAGGGATGAATTAGCTTTTATCTTACTGTTAAATACGAATTTTAATAACTACCTTGTATTAGGTTGTTGCAAAAGTAATAGACAGATACAGAAAATGTTTAAAGACACAAGAAGGCTCGAGAATATCAACTCGTCTAGGTTTTATTTAAATAAACAGAATAAGAATTTAATGAGGTTTAATACCAAATATAAGTTTTGTGGCTTTACATCGGATGGGTTTGGTCATAAATATGGGTTTCTGCAGAATACAACTTGGATGATGGATAAATATGAACAGAATAAGTAAGAATAACGTGCGAAAGAAAGAACAAACGGATTACGATAGATAGATAGATAGATAGATAGATAGATAGATAAATATGAATAAATTGAGATAGATAGATAGATAGATAGATAGATAGATAGATAGATATGAATAAATTGAGATAGATAGATAGATAGATATGAATAAATTGAGATAGATATGAATAAATTGAGATAGATAGATAGATAGATAGATAGATAGATAGATAGATAGATAGATAGATAGATATGAATAAATTGAGATAGATAGATAGATAGATATGAATAAATTGAGATAGATAGATAGATAGATAGATAGATAGATAGATAGATAGATAGATAGATAGATATGAATAAATTGAGATAGATA
>OZ010575.1:13760210-13770210 GCA_963932145.1 Acanthosepion lycidas
TGAAGATGGAACAGAGCTTAGTACTTTAATTCAATTTAATTCAAATAATTATATCGAAGTTTTCGGCTCTTGTTTTGAAACATGGGAACTCTTATATGGCGTTGGAATCATATTTTTAAATAAATAATTATATATATATATATATATATATATATATATATATATATATATATATAATATTTATCGAGCTAGCTGGCTCAATTAGACCTCGTCAAAGAGGCGATCAGAATATATTTTAATTATATCCGGAACTCTCTACGATGTTCAGCTTCCGACGTCTTAGATGTTTTCTAAATTCAATGTTTATTCCTGTTTCTTGTGTGTTTTCAGATCGTCTGTGTTATTATCTTTTACCGTCCGTTCGTTAACCCATTTTTATCTTTCATGTCTACCAGTTTGCTAATAATAAATAAACAAAACTATTACACTTAGGTTTCTTAGTTGACAATTTATCATCAACGATGTTTAAAAACAAAGAAACAAAAAAAGTTTGACAAAAAAGGCGAGACAAAAAAAAAAAGAAACTAGATATTTTAATAAAATCTATTATACATCCATCAGAGGGTCTCCATTAAAACTTCAATCGTTGCCCAATTATACGAACATTCCAAATTTTCACAGCGGGTAGTAGACAGTGAAACATTTACCTTCTTGTTGCAGCTGATGTCAAGTCTTTGAACGTCTTCCTAAACGTGATCAAAATACATTTTGTTTATATTGGCTTCTGGTAACCATACTTCTATAAAATCTGCTACTTCCAATGGCTTAAATTGTTTTCTTATCACATATTTCGATTGTTATTCGTCATAGTTTTTACCTCCTGTTTATTTACTCATTTGGATTAGTCAGCTGCTTTAATAACATTAATAATAATAATATATTTTATCTGTGTTTTTTTTTACACTGTTTGTAGATACAGAAACAAGGATCCAAGCGTTTCAGAACAAATGCATGAGAAAACCCCTTGGCATTTTCTATTTGGAAGAAAAAAACGAATGAGTTTGTGCGGAAAAAAGAGTTGAAAGCTTCGTGGGACACTAGGAACTTCTCAATACTGTCGAGCGGAAAAAAATGGCGTGGTTTGGACGTCGGGCGTAGGAGAGGATGCGAACGCAAAAACTGTTTGGACAATGTCAAAAAATAACCAGGTATGACTGTAACAGAATTGCTCTTGGCCGCCGTTGATTGTGGAAAAGAGTTAGTATGGCTTCTACATTCGGATCCGCCCTACGATTACAAAGGTCAAGGGGATGATTATGATGAAGAGAGAGAACATCATTGTAAAAAAAAAAAACTGACACTTAACTTTCTTGCTTTGAACGGTCGCAAAGAATGTCATTATGAAAGTACTACTAATCCTACCAATTTATTTTCATCTTTTAATGGTCATAGATAAATTTTCAGCCTTCGATCAGTACGGCTGATGCTAACCTCTACGAAAGGAACCTATTGCGTCTTCTCGGGCTAACGATTTTCGCTGAAAGATGTGGAACTTAATCAATGGCTAGGCCTCCTACAAGAAAAGTTCATACGCTGTGTCGTTAAAGATGATTTTACTAGACATAATCTCTCTTACATATTTATAAGTCTACTATTTGTTCATGCACGGAACACTGCCGCCACATCTGGTCTGGTGCTTCGGCTATGTATTTAGAATCTGCTACGTTATCGGTCCTGACCTGGCACCTCAGTTTAAGTAGCTTTCCCGCTGGCGTATCTTAGCTGTCCTAAGCCTTCTCATTATATATAAGGTTGGTGTAAAAATAATGACGTAATAATGTCGTTTTTTGACGTTAAAAAATACGTCAAAAACGACATTATTACGTCATTATTTTTGCACCAACCTAATATTTCCGCGGTAATTGTTCTAAGCTTTCACGCTTTGGCAGCTCGACTTTACGAATTTAAGCGCAGTACTCGATTAGCAGTTAGGTTTCAACACTTTGCAATTTGAATAGTTGGTTGTAACCATAAGTTCTATGCAAACAGCTTATTCTCGCTTGGGGGAGGGGGGCTCTCGTCCGGCTTCTTGCTTTCCAGTCACATTTGAACATCAAGAAATTAAATGCGACATCAATTGTCGTTATTCACCCGATCCAATTACTTATTTATTTATTTGCTTCTCTCTTTAATATTTTTTTTCATCGTTTCACACTCACCTTACCTCTTGCTCTCAAACCTCGAGCGTCTGGTTATCTCATGTCTGCATATTGAGTAAATATGGGCGCCCGAAAGAAATCATGGGAAGTTTGTAGTTTAGAAATAGTAATTTAACCTCCCTAACCAAACGCTTCCTCTATGGCTAAATGCTATAGCGCGTCAGGCTATATGGTGGTTCCGTGTAGGATGCAGGTTCGATTCCTGTCGAAGAACGTATATTTTCTTTGAAATTTCTTGAGTATTCAGGCCAATAAATATTGTTTATTATAACCAGAGAATTTATTTAAATATTTGTATCCAAAAGATAATCTATAAATATATATATTTAATTATTTATTCGAAAATTATAACATAAATATGTTATAAAATCACTACAAAAATAGCCATTTTGTTCCAACACTTTTGGTGTCTTATCAAATGATGGTATTGAATATATATATATATATATATATATATATATATATATATATATATATATATATATGGTGTCTTATCAAGTTATGGGTTTGCAACACCATCACTTGATAAAACAGAAGTGTTCAAACAAAATGGCTAATACTCTGTATTGAGCACTCTTTTAAGAATAGTATTTCTTAGTTATTGGAATTTATTCCGTATACACCAATCCTATACTTGGGTATATATATATATATATATATATATATATATATATATATATATATATATGGTGCGCGTAGTTTTATTTTTTATAGTACAAAAATAGGCAACTCGCTAAATCATTGGTAAACTTTCACAAACAAATAAGTCCACAAAAGGAAATTATTTTGATGACGAAAAGTTAATTTCACAGATTTTGGTTATTCGTTAGACAAAACCAATGAAGCGTTCAATTCCGTCTTTTCCGTCAGCGACAAATCTTCATTCGCCATCTTGCTTGGCTCGCTGTTAAGGTTAGTTGCCTCTGGCACAGGGGGAAAATTCAAAATAGTTTCGTAATCTTTCACACAAACATTCCATTGTTTTATTATCTTTCGGGATGGATGCATATTAATATATAACATCCCAACTTGAATTTGGAAACACACTTCGAAATAAAAAATTCTCTATAGCTTTGTGCGCGAAATTTGTACCCATCCTTGTAAGTATATACATATATATAAAGGAATTTTTACGTTTATACAGATACAAATAATTAAGTAAATGCTCTGTTTTATAACAAACAGTATTTGTAACATTTACCGACCTGAATGTCCGAGAAATTTTCATAGAAAATATTCGTCCTGCGACAGGAATCGAACCTATACGGAAACGCCATATAGCCTGACGTGATTTAGCCGATCGAGCCACGGAGGAAAGTTCGATTAGCAAGGTCGATTTTGCTGCTTTTAAACTTCAATCTTCCATGATTCTCTCACGTACATTCATATCTGCTCAAAGCGTATCCAAATGTAAACAAATGACGTCACAGATTATGAAATGGACAAAGTCCGAAAATTATTGTAAGACATTTTTATGTATAAAAAGAATGTATAAATTTGGATACGCATTCATGTCGCTGGTCGAGGAGAAAAAGAGAAAGTAAAGAGGGCGAGAAAGGAAAAAAATTACGTTTTTGTATAATTACACTTTTTCCATCAGCAACCATTTTTTTACTCGTTCTCATATTGTAATTTTGCTATTATCATTGCATGCTTTTACCAGAGCTCATATTGCAATTTCTGTTGTTATTATCGCTTTCCTCAAGCACTCCTTATTGCTGGTACCCCTATTGTATTCATTTCTATGTTCAGGAGATTTTTGTGGCCTAGCATATGTGCTGATTCCTTAAGTTTACCAATTTTCCAATGGTGTTCTTTGTCTATGATCACACCCTGATCCCACAGAGGGCGGTGAATATGGCGACAAAGATGAGGACAATAGCCCGAATAATGTAAACTGGCATCACACAGCACTTGAAATGTAAGGTTCAGAAAGAAACCGCCATCGATACTGGAAAGATTTATAAAAGCTACTGGACTTGAGAAACCTGTTTTCCTGAAAAAAATTGTCTGAATAGAAAGATTTTATAAACTTTGACCGAATGCTGTAATAGCTGATCGGTCAATAAATACCAAATGTTTGCTTGTAGGGAAATGGCTAATATTACTATTAACATTATAAATGTCTTGTTATCTTAATAACCTTCATTGAGTTTCCGGAAATCGTTTGCAAAAGAACGATGCCTATTCATTAAAGAAAAAGGAGTAAAAAAACTAAAAACGTTTTGAGGAATCAACAAACGTGATTTAAAGTTTAAAATCTCGTCGTCTATTGACTATTTAAAGAAGTCATTAGGACTAAGGAGACGAGAGGAGACGAGAGGAGACCGGGTATATTCAGCCCTTTTCTTTTTTTATTTTGTGTCTTGGTCGAGTATTGATTATTGAGTCTAGTTCTGTTCATCTTCTTATTTTTTTTTATTTTTTTTTCCTCAGATTTTATTTTCTATTTCATTTCTGTTTCAACATCCTAAAAATCTGCGTTGTCTTTGCTTTTTATCATTCCTCTTTGACGTTTTTATTTTACTTCTCAAGCTTTTATTTCATTCTTTTCTTATTGTTTATATCTCACCCGCAACATATTACCACATCCTCCTCCTCCTCCTCCTTTCCTCTTCTACTTCCTCTTCTTTTTCGTCGTGGTCTACTTTTTCTTTCTTTCTTTCTTTCTTTCTTTCTTTCTTCTTCATCTTCGTCTTCTTCTTCTGTAAACAAATTTGCCTTTCTTTTCTCTTTTCATTTCCTTCTTCTTTGTACCATCAGATATTTTATTCTTTTCAGCTTTATCCAAATTCTTTCTTTTTTTTCTTCTTCTTCTTCTTTTTTTTCTTCTTCTTCTTCTTCTTTTTTTTCTTCTTCTTCTTCTTCTTCTGATTATTATTGTAATTATTATTAATATTATTAACAACAAAATTTCTTCTGTTTTGTTGAATAGTCGACAAGAATCGAACCTGTATCCTATACGGAACCGTCATATAGCCTGGCGTGCCTTAACCGATTGGGCTACAGAGGATCGTTTCGGTTAGCTAGGTCGATTTTACTGCTTTTAAAATACAATATTCCATGAATCTCTCGCGTACATCTATATCTGCTCAATGCGTATCCACATATAAACAAATGACGTCACACATTATGAAATGGACAAAGTCCGACAATTATTTTAAGATATTTTTATGTTGGAGGACAAATATTTTCTGTGAAAATTTCTCGGCTGGTAAAGGTTATTAATATTGTTTATTATAAACAGAGCATTTACTTAAATATTTGTATCTAAAAAAAAAAAAGAATATATAAACATAAAACTGTCTTAAAATAATTATCGGACTTTGTCCATGTCATATATATATATATATATATATATATATATATAGTGGAGGCCTCACACTTATACACTCACCCACACGAATATACACACTTACACACATCATACGCACTCACTCCCTAATGAGCCAAATGATAACACACACCCACAGCAATACACACGCTTACACATATCATACACACTCACTCCCTAAGAACCAAATAACACACACACAAACACTAAACAGAGACACATCCCCTCACCAAGTCCAATAAAACTGTCAAACTGACCAGAGAATTCATAGCAGCATCCAGCTCTTATCTCAAATAACAACTTAAAAGAGACTGTTTGACCAACACAACGAATGTTAAAAGATTCATGTTAAAAAGATAAAAAAATAAAAAAACAAATGAAAACTACCGACAAAAGTTCATTTTCTCCATCAAGACATTCATTTCTGTAGTTTAGTGCTACCAGCAAGCAGAAATATTTATCCTCCCGATGATGGCCATTTCGGCCGAAACTAGTCGAGGAATCTAAATGGAATAATAATAAAAAAAACGAAAGAATATTAATCTACAACCCAGTGTCTAAAGATTTTTATTTTTTTATTTTTTTTATTGTTCAAAATATATATATATATTCGAGATTCATGGAAGATTGAGTTTATAAGCAGTAAATTCGACCTTGTCTACCGAACGCTTCTTTGTAGCCTAACGGTAAGGCACGTCAGCGTAAATGACGGTTCCGTATAGGATGCAGGTTCGAATCCTGTCAAAGAACGAATATTTTCTATGAAAATTTCTCGGACATTCAGGCCGGTAAATGTTATTTAATACTGTTTATTATAAACAGAGCATTTACTTAAATACTTGTATCTATAACGTTAAACATAAAAATGTCTTTAATAAATAAATTGTCGGACTTTGTCCATTTCATAATATATATATATGGCGCGTTTGCTTAGATTTCTAATCGTTACATAGTATCAAAAGCTTTAGCGAGCATTTCCAATTAGATTTAAACTTTTCTCTTTAACCCTTTTCACCCGCCAAATTTCTATCAGCAACAGTTATTGTCTTACTCTGTCACTTTCTTTAAATTCCTTCTCTTTTCTCCCTTTTTTTTACCCTAACCCGTTTCATCTTAAGGTTTTTCTCCCTATGTGTTTTTCTTTCCAAATACAATTCGAATCATGATAAAAAGGAAATGGCATTCCAACGCCAGCTTTTTTTTTAAATAGAATTGTTCATAACCACTTAGAATTCTCACCAGTAGAGATGCCTGTGCGTCGAAACAAAAATACATCTTTGTCGTGAGTAACTGTTTTTGTCCGTATGTAAAAATTTATAATAAATAATTATTGGTCTACTCTTGGAATTCAGCCGTCTTTTGATTTAATGCCGTGAACGTAAGAATTTATATCATTTTCGTTCTCATTATATATAGGGTGACCCCAAAAAACAGGAACTTTTTAATAATCCAATAAAACCAAGTGTGATAAAAGAAAAATATTTTATTCATAGTAATTGAGACCTTAAAATATGTCATTTAAGAAACAATGATGGAATTTTCATTTTTTTAAAATGACATCCTGTAGATGGCGTCCTCCTGTACGGATGCATTCTTGAAATCTGCTGTTGAGATTCCTCATTGACTGCTGCAACATCTCAGCTGGGATACTGTGAATTTCATATTGAATTCTAAATGGCGAAATGTTTACTTGCTCAAGGTCACTGTCTTGCAGTGTTGCCACTTGCTCATGTCTGGCAATAAGCACTTCAATAATTCCCATTTTTGGGGTCACCCTATAAATATATATATATATATATATATATATATATATATATATGTATGTGTGTGTGTGTGTGTGAAGAAATATAGACTTAAGATGTGCTATATTTATAGGATAAAGTGCTCAATATCAGAGATAGAGCGTCTGTAAATATAAAAGTGAACATAGAAGTCAACACTTAGAGGCGACAGACTGTTTCATGATAGATGCCTCTAAGTATTGACTTCTATGTTCACTTTTATATATATATATATATATATATATATATATATATATATATATATGTAAATATATATACACTCTTCTGTAAATCGAATCGAGTTCTCTCATTCACTGTGTGTTTATCTAAAAATAAATTCACCTTTATCCCTGCCGTGCACCAACGGCTTAATGGTAGAATCCCCGACTACAGCCAATTCAGCCGGGTTTCGAACCTAGCTAGAGGCAACCGGACGTCTAGCCACACTGTGGCACCATTTAGCGAGGCAGAAAGGGAAAAGAAAGAAAAGAAGAAAAAGAGAGGCTAAGAACCGAATCGTGAGTGATAAGCAAGAACACACACACAGCTAAGAGACAATGGATAAAAAGATATTTTGATAAGTAACAAATGGCGAAAGAGTGTCATTACAATGACAGGGAAATTCTGAGTAAAAAGAAAGGGAAAGAAGGAAAGAATCAGATATGTTTTGGCATCGGCTGTGTTATCTAAGGATATGAAAACAAACTATTGGTACGGGAAGACATCTTATTATCAACTACAGACCGGCTAGCCAAAGAAAAAAAATTCAAATGAAAATGTTATTTCGATAAGTGACGAAAAACAGGCAACTAAAGGGACTTTGGACAGATATGAAAAATTAAGGACTACCTACTAGTGTCCGTTGACCGATTTTCCTTCGACGGAACATCCTTGGCCTGCGATAATAAAATTATGTTATCAGAAATATGTACCGAAGGAAAATGAATGGGAACCTAGAAGTGTTTTTTTTTCTTTCTTCGAGGCGACAGACTGACTGGAACTTTGGAGATGTTTCTTTTTGAGACCGTGTTAGAAAGACCACACATTCTGATAATTAGCGATAAAATACCTGACGTAAACCACGTGTAGAACAAGAGTTATGACCGCCATTGTCATATTGTCCCGTTCGCGGCCAGAGAAATGATAAAAAATGTTACCTTTTTCTTTGATACTTTGAACTTTTGAGTTTTCATTTTATTGTCTTTTATGCATATTTGTGTGTTATCAACCCCGTTGAACTCGGTTTGCAGTACGGCCCCAACCACTGTTTGATCTCGTCTGTCTAAGATCTATTCACAACGTGGGTAGGCGGACTGGGGGATCAGTGCAGTTACCTTGGTAACCAGGGGTTGGAAGCGAGTTGGGAACGACGAGGCTGATATCAAATCTAACCAGATTCCCACCCGAATCACCAAAAGGTTAGAACGTCACATTTGGAGCAGCGACACCCAAACGGAGCAGCGAGGAGCGAACGGCTGGCGGCGAGGACGTCACAATTGGTGCTGTTTAGGGACGTCACAGTTGGTGCCGTAGTAGACTAGGATAGAACGTCACAGTTGGCGCTGCGACCAGGGGACGACGTCACAACACTGATTGTTATGTTCCAGTTCCTTGTATCACGGTGATAGTCCAAGGTAGAACCAATAAAGAAGAACTCGAACACGGATATGGAATAACACAGATATATTGCAAACAGGAATATATACAGAGAAGTAGAAAAGGTTAGTACGAACAATCATGTTCAGTAGTAATTGTCTGAACGCGACTCTGTTTCGAACTGCCTCTGACTCGACTGACTGACTTTCTCGCTCTGACTGACTGACAGACTTCTGACGGACTTCACTCCAGACTTTAGACTGAACCGTATTTAGTCACCACCCCACGAGGGTATTATGTGGCACAAGGATGGTTTAACATGCGATCTACGAGCCCGTGGGCTTGGCCAAAAATATGCCCTTTGAACTCGTATAAACTCCCCGAAAGAGACTCCGCCCTTCGGCGTAGCCTCGTTCGGGTTCCTCCCCGCCCGAAGGCAGAGATTTCAACCGATCAGCCAGTCAGCCGGTCACCCGACTTCGGACTGAACACCCTGCTTCCTCTTGAGGCGCAGTATTTATTACGTATAGAATAGTCCCTTATGTTATTATGGGTACGGTCCCATAACACTGATGAGTTGTGATACAGCGAAACAGTCTGCCTGTGGATGACTATATACGTATGCCTAATTAAATACAACAGACGAGGTACTTCGATTACGATTTTTGTTTAATTCTTCTTGTATTTGAACAAGTGTTTTCTTTTCTGGACACAGAATCTCTGAAAACTGAGCGCGTTCGGCTATAATTTTAGCAATGATCACAAGGAAAATGTCACTACTACATTCAGGAAACAAAAACTCGTCTTACGGCAAATAAAAATAGCTAAAAATGACATCCAGCATTTAAATAATGTAATCCACAAACATAACGAGGCACTAAAACGCGTTGACCGACCTAGAACATAAGGAAACACTGTACTACCACAAACGTAGCATTAATGAACCCCCAGCTTAGGCCTATCCCTGCACAGCTCCATCAGAACTCATTTAAACACACACTACCCTACCAGACTCCATCCGAAACATCGTTTATGTGCTATGCGTGATACACGCATAGGCGATCATGTATTTTTCGATACTGATACTGACTGATGAAGCAGATTTTTCCCCGCAGAAGGTTACAATCCAA
>OZ010575.1:13775210-13790210 GCA_963932145.1 Acanthosepion lycidas
AGTGCAATGGTTAGCAAGCTTGTCTCGTTAGAACAATTACGACTGGGCAGTGAGTTCGATCTTCACTTGGTGCCCCATACTTTCGGCTTTGTGCTACATTTATGTTACGTTTAGAAAATCAGTGTATATAATTATGAGAATTTATTGGTCAGGGATGAATTAGTCCGGGAGACAGTAGTAGTAAAATGTTCTAAATACACGTATAAATAAATGAAAAGAAAAATTTAACATGCAGAGTTTTTGCATTTAAAAAAAAATTAGGAGATCAGCCGATCACGCTAACTTGGTTTCAACTATTCGGTAACATCAGGTTAAATTTTAAATCTAAATTTCGAACGTCTGAAGATACTAAAAGGCTGAAACTAAGATCGTGTGACCGGCTGATCTCCTATTTTTTTAAAGTGTATATATATATATATATATATATATATATATATATATATATATATATATATATATATATATATATATATATATATATAAGTTGTAAATTCAAAAAAAAAAAAAGGTCCGTTGATCGCGGTGGTCATTTCTTCAGAAAACTGTCTTCATCTCCTTCACGCCCAATCCATCTATCTGGAAGATTCTCAGTGAGATACAATAATAAAACAGTAAATATAAAATCTTGATCTCTTTCTCTGTACATTCTTTGAAAATTGGAGGTTATTTCAACAAGAATTGCCCAAATTATTAGCCTGCAAAATGATGTCAAATTTTTTGGGAACCTCTATATATATTTCGTCGTTGGCGAAACTCTTTGACGAGTACTGAGGTGCTCATCCACAATTCTTATTTGTGTGAAATTTGTCCGATGCTGGATCTGAAAAAACGTCCGCAGCCACCTTATGGTGAGGTAGGGTAGGTTCAAGGAAGGGAAAGCTCTGTTTTTTTTTTCTTTAGTCTCCCTTCGTTTCTTAAATGTGTCGCCTGGTGTTTTCGAAGGATTCACTTCGCCCAGTTAATTAAATATAATAACCTTATAATAAACACAGTTATGAGAATATCTAGAAAATGTATTCAGTGTTTGAGAGCTAAAAATAAAATAACGATTTTATATAAAATTAAGAGGAATTCTATGGCGAGTTATTTACATTTAACCATCTGCTGATCTGTTTTCAATAACCGGAATATATTAAGAAATGGACAAGGTCCGACAATTTATTTATTAAAGACATTTTTATGTTTAACGTTCTTTTTATAGATGGTATTTATCAATCCACCCACGAGGACTGAATGTGGCACAAGGCCTTTTTAATGTGGGTATCTCCGAGACCGTAGGCCCAGCCAAAAATACATAACCATCCAACCCCCCCGAGGGGTGTCAGCTCTGCCAACCTCCCCCAAAGAACTCCATCCCTCGGCGGAGCCTCGCCAGAGCTCCTCCCCGCATGCAGGGAGCTCGACAGACACCCGACCCGGCAGCCCACAAAGCACAGACACCACACCCCGATCCAAGCCACCCGGCCGGGCGGGTACTCTTTTTATAGATACAAGTATTTAAGTAAATGCTCTGTTTATAATAAACAGTATTAAATAACATTTACCGGCCTGAATGTCCGAGAAATTTTCATAGAAAATATTGGTCCTTTGACAGGATTCGAACCTGCATCCTATACGGTTACGCACGCCGGGCTAAATGGCGGTTCCGTATAGGATGAAGGTTCGAATCCTGTCCAAGGACGAATATTTTCTATGAAAATTTCTCGTACATTCAGGGCGGTAAATGTTATTTAATACTGTTTATTATAAACAGAGCATTTACTTAAATACTTGTATCTATAAAAAGAACGTTAAACATAAAAAAAAATGTCTTTAATAAATATCCGGAATCTTAAAATAGTTTAGAGAGCATCTTAGACTAAATAAAAAGCCCGACATACAGACAATTATTGCCGTAAGAGTAGACAGTAGATGTGTCTGAAAGGGTAGAGGTCAGAACAGCTTTGTTTGAGGAGGACCTGTCTTCTACCTAAAAAGAGATAAGTACGGCAATATCGTGTGTCAAAAAATTATATAATATGTCCAGAGTGGCATTTTAATAAGCTGATCGCTTTTGTATATCCTGATTTCAACAGGTTTTCTTCGAAGCGAAGATTACAGAACTTGATTGAGAAGCGTCCGCTATTTTCCTTAACTTCCCGTGGTAACTGGAAAATATTGGACAGAATTTATGTCTGACCTATATAAACAGATTGTATTTATTAAACCGTATATATATATATATATATATATATATATATATATATATATATATATATATATATATATATATATATATATATCAGGCGTGTCTAAACTTATTTAACCATTTGAGCCCCGCGTCCCTGAACAATTTTAACACTTCTGCCTGAGTTCCTGAGTCAAAATTCGCAAATAATTGGTATGTAATATTTCACAGTAGATATAAAAAATAGTTACAAAACTATAAGCATTATACTTAGCAGGGAGAGAGTACGATTGCATGCCTTCATTTATCGCCAGAATTCTTTCTTTGTGGGCCAGTCTACCCAGCAGGTTCTGTCTCTCTTGATGCACGAGAAGCGCTGACATGTTGTGCAGCAGACACATGTTGTGCAGCAGACTGAAGACTTCACAGCCTTGACAGGATAGTTTTTATAGGCCACGGTTGGATTTTTCTGCTTGAATTTATTGTATTCATAAGAGCACGCATCACAGAAGCTGTTAGTGGAGGCATCTTCTGGTATCTCTGGGAAGTGGAGGCTAACATTTTGCTGGGGTTTCATTGATTGACTGCATGTGAACTGCAGCTGACCGGAATGCACCCAACAGATCCACACAGATCTAGGAACTTATTGTATTTATACGAGCACACATCACAGATGTCGTTAGTGGAGGCATCTTCTGCTATGTTGCGCAGCGGACTGAAGACTTCACAACCTTGACAGGATAGTCTTTGTAGGCCACAGTTTGGTTTTTCTTGTTTTAATTTATTATATTTATAAGAGCACACAGCACAGAGATTGTTGGTGGAGGCATCTTCTGGTATGTCTGACAGATAGAGATCTCCATTTTGCGGGGGTTCCAGAGCATCATCATTGATTGAGTGCCTGTGTACTGCAGCTGGCCGGAATTCACCCACCAGATCCACACAGATCTAGGAACTCTCTGAAGCTGAAGGACTTGGTTTGCTGGCGTAAAGTTGCCTGGAACAATACAATAGCAAAAAACGACGCAAGTGTTTACTAATTGGTGTTTTCAACGGGTCGCTGGGAATTAAGTCATTTCTCCCTACGACTGTTCAACTGGTGGCTGGATATTACGTCCTTTTTCTCTACCGCCGGTAAAGCCATGGTTGGGGCTCAATGCCGTGAATAGCCACTTAGGATGAAGTTCAAAATGTTTGAGAACCAAAACTGTGCTTCTCGATTGACAACTAGCTCTCGCCGTTGACCTAGCTAGGCGCTACCGTAAGTTCTACTCTAATAGTTTCTTCAATTGCACGTTTTTCTTATGGAACACCCTTCCGATTTCTTACTTCCCTGCCACCTACAATCGTCAAAAGTTTAAATGCAACGCTAATCGTCATTTTCGGTTTTCCTGAATACCTGTTTGCTTAATCGATTCACCCTAAACAAAGCAGTAAAACGGATGGGTTTTCAGATAGAAACGATTGGGTTTACAGGTAGAGAAACAGAACGAGAACTAAGGGAAGATAATTGGAGAAAAGGCAAGGAATGAACAAGGTTCAAGATGACATAACATGGCGATTATATTCACTTAGATATCGTAAATTTATATCAATTCCGGTCATCCATAAAAGTTGTCATCACTTCGGAATTTATCGATATCTCAACAAAGAAAAGAAAAAACAGAACCCAGCGTTAAGAAATGTGTGTATTTTATTTTATTTATTCTATAAATAATTAATATTTATATCAAATCATTTAATTTAAGTTTAAATGTTCCGATTTTACTCAAATAACGTGTCAGAAATATAAATTTTATTTTTGGAAGATTTTTAAAAACGGTAATTTTTTTTTGTTTCTTAAAATTAAGAAAATTGCCATTTTTAAGAAAATTTAAGAAAAACACCAGAATATTTTACTTACTGGAAATAATAAATTTAATCATTTAGCTTTCAATTATACCTAAAATGAAATCTTCAAGAATACTTTTTCATTTTTTAAATTTTCATTTTAATCCTTAGGCATCGAAAATTCAATGGAGGTATCTAATTTAAGGGTTTAAAGATTGTAGCTGACAGCGAATCAATCAAACGGAAAGGTGCTCCACATGTGAGAAGTGGGAGAAAAGAAAATGTTAAGAGTAGAAAAGACGGTTGCCTCTAGTTAGTTCATCAGTAAAACATTGTGACCTTGTTGCCGATTTAGAAGAACGTTTGAATTCATGTAGTCGAGGGTAAAATCTCATCTGACAAGAAAAAATCTGAAAAATTCTGACGAGAAAAAGTACCTGGTATGACACTGAAACATTTTCCTTGCAGTTGCCGTAGCAATTTTTTTTAAAGCATTTACCCCCAACAAGACTGGAGTGCTACTGTTTCGCAGGGGGTTGAATAGAGAGATGGTAAGGGAAAAAATCTCTGGATAGGGAGAATTAAGAAAAGATAAAAGATGGACGGTATTTAAGACATCAGAAGATAGCGGTTGACGTTGCGTTTAAATTTTTGAAGATTGTTGTTATTAGGGAAACAAATAAATGGGTAGGAGTTTTACAGGCGGGAAGTGCGAGAAAAGAAGCTGTTGGAGTAGAAGCGGTGCTTACATTTAAACTATTTCAACGGTAAAATGGCGGGACCTAATTGTTAGTCTAGTGACTCCCTTAAATCCACGTAGTCGGGACACCAGGCTCGAGAGAACAGTTACCATAAAAAAATATTTGTAAACAAAGAAAGAGTAAAGCCATATCACGTCTGTGAGAAATTGACTGAAGCCGAGATGCCAAGTCAGGATCGATTATATTGCAGATTCTTCTTTGGATTTTGTCGAGAACTTCGATATGAACAGCAGAGGCACCAGACCAAATATGGCAACAGTAATCAGTGCACGGACAAATAGTAGATTTGTAGATATGTATGATGAATTCTGACGAGAAAAACCTTTTGGCACGACACAGTGAGCCAAATTTCCTTGCAGTAGATGCAGCTATTGATTCAGTGTAGTTGTTCCACTTCATGTCATTCAAAAGCATGAGGCCAAGAAGGCGCAGTGAGACACTCTCCTGGAGTCTATCATCAACCGTGCTTATAGTGGGAGGGGATTTATCTAATGGTGTCTAAATGAGAATGGTAATCATCACGCAATAACTTTTCTCTGTCAACTAGTGTTTTGGAAAAAAAAAACACACTGTGTATCAGTTTAAATTTCCTTTACAAGATTGTATCTCTGACAAAAAGTAAGTGCATGTGTTGGTTTGACTACCACAACATTATCAAGACGGCTTACACTTCATTCGACGGATACGAGTTCCATTGCACAACATTTAAAGATACATTCCTGTCCTCCTTCACAATGTAGGAAAATACTTGATGACAACATCAATATAATACACCACGGAAATAATAAACAAATTCTTAAAATTCTTGAGGACTTCTATTTCAAAATCACCCAACCAACACTCAACAAAATTTATTACGACATATTAAAGTGAATATAACATTTAGTAACATTTTACATTTCTACCAATTTCTGGTAAGCTCATTTATATTGAAAAGATCGTTTTTTAAAAAACATTCATTTTAAAATATCTATAACGGAGCGCATTCGTGCGTATTTCAAAACAACTACCACATAATTTATTTATATAACTATCCTGTACAGATATTTAATCAGTTTCTTGATGTAAATATGAAATTCATTAAGGAAGACGCTGTAGTATTTTCCTTCCTGTGACCTCCCCCACCCCCGGTGTCGCTGCGCCAAATGTGACGTCTGCCTAGCCGCGTCCGTCGTGCTATCCTGTCCTGTGACGACCAACTGGCTTGGTATTGGTCGCGGCACCAAATGTGACGTTCTAACCTTTTGGTGATTCGAATGGGAATCTGGTTAGATTCGGTATCAGCCTTGTCGTTCCCAACTCGCTTCCAACGTCTGGTTACCGAAGTAACTGTTTTGATTTCCAGTCTCTCCTACCCACGTTGTGAATTGATCTTAGGCAGACGAAATCAACCAGTCGCCGGGCCGTAATGCAAGCCGAGTTCGAATAAGGGCGATATCGCACAAGTATATGTAAAAGAAAATAAAATAATAACACGAAAAGTTCAAATGTGTTAAAAAAAGGATAACAATATTTTATATGTGGTTGCTGAATACAGGACTGCGTCTACTTCCCAACCCGCTATATGGATTCGTGACACTTTGTGTTTGTTAGGCGAGTCTTAACATCTTAAGTTGTTTGTTCTTTAAGAAACTGGTTCTTGGTGTATCTTCAGGTGATATTCGTAAAACTTGATTTGGTGGTGTGAGTCTAAGTCGTTCTTCAAAAATAAATTGTTCTTGGTTAGAAATTGAGTTCGGAATTTGCGCGAATCTTAGCTTCTTCGAGGCGGGTCTTCAGAGCTCTCAGCTCACTGCAACTGCTTGCCTGTCTGTCTCCAACCCCAACTGCGAACTTGAACTTCGAAAGCATGAGGCCAAGAAGGCGCAGTGAGACACTCTCCTGGAGTCTATCATCAACCGTGCTTATAGTGGGCAGGGTTTTATCTAATGGTTTCTAAATGAGAACTGTTTCGTTTTGGAGGCATTAAAACTCCTAAACTATTTCCTACACTGATTGATTAACCACTGATTGAAGGTTTTTTTGGAGAGCAGAGGCCAGGTTGACTTTGTCAGCTCTGATGGATATGCTCTTGAGATACGCATAAATGGTAGTGTCACCTGCATAAATGCCTACTTGGGAACTGATGACATCAAGAAGATCATTGATGAAGGTCAGAAACAGTGTAGGGTCCAAGATAGAGGTTTCGGGGACACACGAGTTCGCGTGAAAGGATCCGTTGGGAACAACTTTCATTTCACGATTTGAAAGGAATTATTTATTTGATTCCCTTTATTCGGTGATTCCATCCATTATTGACCTGAATGCCGCTATGCTGCTATTTATATTTAATATTACACGTGAACCTTTAACACTAAGAGTAACAGACGACAGTCAAAATTCAAAAATATTGATTTCAAGTGAATAAATAATACTAAAGTATGTTGGATTGATTTTAAATGTGTATTAAATTTAAGCGTCTAACGATTTTTATCATTTTCTTTCAAATTCGCCGGATATTTGGGCGATATTATTTTTTACGTAAATTGCCATGACTTAAATAACATGATCCAATAGAGAAATAAATAAATTTTCACCAATAACACTGATTTATTTACTGCTGACTTTGATCCGTCTTGATGAAACACCGTTATATATAATCCATCTTAATGAAACACCCTTTATATATAATCCGTTTTAATGAAACAACCTTTATATATAATCCGTCTTAATGAAACACCTTTTATATATAATCCGTCTTAATGAAACACCCTTTATATATAATCCATCTTAATGAAACACCCTTTATATATAATCCGTCTTAATGAAACAACCACTACTCAAGACGAAGGTAAACGGACCCAGCTCGATACAAAAACCATGATTCAATACTATGCAGAAGATTTTGAATGTATCGAGATAGAAACTATGAAAATGGTAAACAAATGTAGTACGAAATAAAAAAACCCGACTACTTCAGAAATTATATGAGCCAATTCTTATGTAGTTTGAAATGCTAAATTCAAAAATGTTCTTCAAGTTAAAGGATTGGCTAAAACTGTTGAGATATTTACCCAGTAAAGTATTTAACCATTTGTTATGATATGTTTAACGACATAGCAACTCCTTATTGGTAATTTAAAGCCGAAATATAATTTTCTTGGGATCTTTGAAGTAACAAAAATGTGATATATTAATCTGCTTTCATATTTGAATATATGGTAGATGGTTAACACTACATTGTAAATGTATCGTGATTTATCCCATGAAAACAGTAAGGATGAGATAATAAGGCATATTGGTGAGATTAAGGAACAACTATGCAGAGACGTCATCAAAAACTTTGACCATCGAGTGGAGGTGTGCCGCCGAAGCCTTGGCGGACATTTGGGCAATATTATATTTCCTACATATTGCCATGAGTTAAATCACATGATCCAATAGAGAAATAAATAAATTTTCACAAATAACACTGATTTATTTACTATCGATATTGATCCGTCTTAATGAAACACCATTATATATAATCCTCATTTAATGAAACATATTTATATTGTTTACTCTTCAAAAAAAAAATTAAATACGTAAAACAAATTCAAACACGTATTTAAATTCAAAAGAAACTACGTAAAATTATTTAACTTATGTTTTCAACTTTATTTTTTTATAAACAAAAACATTTTTTGTCATCCTCCACCATGTCTGTCAGCTAAAGGGACTGTATAAAGAATAGCAAACACCCAGCCAGTTTTAAAAGAGTTACGAAAAAAGTGACTTCAAGCAAAGCAACGAGAGCATCATCTTCTCAACCATTCTTGAAGAGCACATTCCATTCCTACATGAGGAATGTGAAGAACGTCCTGTGGAGAATGTAAGACGACTAAAAGTCTGATCGGAAAATTTTTTTAGAATTTTGAGACACTGACCTGGTTATTGAATCTCTCACGTGCAATGATTTCTTAAACAAGATATGTTGACTAAATTGAAGATTGCTTAGAATAAAAAGAAATGATGTCGCAATCTTCTACAATGAAAAACCACCTTCTGGGAAATGTCCTACTGTTCGAAAACGTCCATTCAATCAATATATACTGAAGAGGTAAGGTATTGATGAAGGAAGCGACATGGACGAGTTTGAGATAGATAGATAGATAGATAGATAGATAGATACGAAGAGACATAGATAGATAGATAGATAGATAGATAGATAGATAGATAGATAGATAGATTAATGGGTTCAGGATTCAAAACTGATATTTTAACTAGATAGGTAAAGCATTTTGCTCATGTATATAGGTACATAGATCGATATTGAGAGACTGAATAGATAGATAGATAGATAGATAGATAGATAGATAGCACACTGAGATAGATAGATAGATAGATAGATAGATAAGAAGAAACGTAGATAGATATGTAGATAGATAAATATATATATATATATATATATATATATATATATATATATATATATATATATATATATCGAATAGACGAAGATAGGTAGACACACAAAATATTAGATAGATATGAAGGGGTTGAGATAAACAAACATACTGACAGATAGATAGACAGATAGATAGATAGATAGTTAGATAGATAGATTGGTTCAGGTTTCAAAACTGATATTTTAACTCGATAGGAAAAACATTTTGCACATGTATATAGGTACATAAATAGAAATGAAAAGTCTGAATAGATATTAGTTTGGTGCAAAAATAATGACGTAGTATTGTCGTTTTTTGACTTTAAAAATACGTCAAAAAACGACATTATTACGTCATTATTTTTGCATTAACCTAATAGATAGATACATACATATATATACATACATAGATAGATAGATTAATGGGTTCAGGTTACAACACTGATATTTTAACTAGATAGGTAAAGCATTTTGCTCATGTATATAGGGACATAGATATGAAAAGACTGGATAGATAGATAGATAGATAGATAGATAGATAGATATGAAAATACTGAATAGATATATAGACAGGTTCAGGTTACAACACTGATATTTTAACTTGATAGGTAAAGTATTTTTCTCATGTATATAAGTACATAAATATGAAAAGACTGAATAGATAGATAGATAGATAGATAGATAGATAGATAGATAGATAGATAGATAGATATGAAAAACTGGATAGATAGATAGATAGATAGATAGATAGATATGAAAAAGTGCATAGATAGATAGATAGATAGATATGAAAAGACTGAATAGATAGACAGGTTCAGGTTACAACACTGATATTTTAACTAGATAGGTAAAGTATTTTTCTCATGTATATAAATACATAGATATGAAAAGACTGAATAGATAGATAGATAGATAGATAGATAGATAGATAGATAGATAGATAGATAGATATGAAATGACTGGATAGATAGATAGATAGATAGATAGATAGATAGATAGATAGATAATGCCAATAAAATGGATGGTATTGGTAGATAAATTTTTAAAGAGAGTCAAAAAGCCGTGTAGCATTATAACGAGGGATCTAGATATATATGCTGGTGCGGAGTAAGGGAAAAAAACACGCTTTCTTTCACAAATTTTGATGCTTTGTTTTCTTTTTTCACTTATTTATTTATCACTTATTTTCTTCTTATCAAAAATCGCTACAATAGACATTACGCTTGCCAAATCTCAGCAGATAATCCCCATTATTTGCTGTTGCATCTGCATCTCACTACCTCGCATTTTCCTCCAAATCAGCACCGACTTCCGCTTCCGTCTTCGCCTTTCCTGGAACATCGTTTTGACGTCATCAAAAGAGTCTTATTATTCTCGCACGCGTCCGCTATTTTTTGTCTGTGCGCATGCGCGCGCGCGCGTGTGTGTGTGTTTGTGTGTGGTGGGTGGGCTACTCATATACACACGCATACGCGCATATATATATATATATATATATATATATATATATATATATATATATATATGTATATATATGTATGCACGGGTTGTCATTTGAAAGCGTTTTCTATTTACAGTGTTCCTATTCATCTTTTCATGAGCCGATGTCATCCTGTCTTTGAATATGCGCCACGGTAATTACTTGCAATATCAAGGAGAGGGGCGACGTTAGCGGTAAGAATTGCTGATACAGCCGACATTCTGCGCCATTACTGTTATTGCTCACGCATAGGATGGTTTTAGCTGTAGGTCGAATCAACCCCATGTGTTCTCGCTCCAAAAGTATCCACGCCCCTTTTTTTTTTCAACCTTACTACTATTATTATTCAGGTATAATACAAGCTCTTGTATAATGCGTTGCAATAATTTACTGCAACAAAATTTTAGAAAAATAAAAAAAATGATGTATCCGTATAGTGCCCAAGCTAAATTTAAAAACGAAGTCCATAGTAATCTACAAAAGTTTGTAAAGAAAAAGCCGGAAATAAAGAACTACCGTAATCCCCCGTGTATAATACGCCTTCATTCTTTATACACACCCCAAAATGTGTGCTGAAAGTGTGGGAATATGCTTTTATTCACACATAATACGCACCCCTTGTTTGGTAATCAACCCTATAAATTGTACCTCTCCAATTTCATTACGGCCAGCGTTTTCTATTCTTATTTTTAAAAAATCGTTTGAAACAGAATAATTATCAGAATTCAGAATATCCAGCTTGCTTTGATCGGCGCTGACCCCTCCCTTCAGTGCAGTGAGCGGGTGCAGCCTCGGGAAGCTGTTCCCCTGGGGTGGGCACATCACAGTTTGTTTTTTTTTTCCAGTTGCGCCACTGTCATTTTCTTTCCCGTTGGGTTCATTGTGTAAAAGGCCCGGAAGCCACTTCAGGTAGAGTGTTAGTTTAAGGTATTTATATGGACAGGAGGGGAAGACAATAGTTAACTTTAGCATTGAATAGGTTCAGATTGTAGTATCAGTGTATGTTTGCGTTCGTGTAGTATCTGTGTGGGTGTGGGTGTGTATGTGTGTATGTGTGGGTGGGTGTGAGTGTGTATGTGTGCGATTTATTACGGTCTGATCATTTCAATGATTTTTTTTCTTTTTAATACATCCACCTCCCTCAGACAGTTTCTATCTATCTATCTATCTATCTATCTATCTATCTATCTATCTATCTATCTATCTATCTATTCTTTTTCAATAACAAAGCAGGAGTGCCACTAGTATGCAAGGGCTTACAATAAAGTGGGAGCAAGTGAAAAGAGGCATGATAGAGGAAAGGATGAAAAGAAGGACAGGGAATAGATCAAGACATCTGGAGATGTCGATTGGCACTGCATTTGAATAGTTGGCGATTATAGCTATCAGAGAAGCAAGTAAGAGGAAGGGAGTTCCACAGACGGGAAGTGCGAGATAATGAAGCTATTGGAGTAGAAGAGATGCCACCCTAGTAGCACGCTTAAATTCATGCAGTTTGGGAACTAGCGAAAGTAGCGATATTTATTCTGTACAATACAGAAATGTGGCACAAGGCCGAAAAGGGGATTGGGCAAAGGACGGTCTTCTTCTGTCTTAACTATAACTTAGCTAGCCGCAAACACTGACCCAACCGTACGAAACAATATTCCTTACACCCAAACAACACATTCATACGTACCTTTCTTACTACAATCACCATAATACCTCTTTGTCTCTATGAAATACTAACTAGTCCCCATATTTACAATTCATTGTCTGTGGGGTGGGGAATAAAACAATTCTAAAAGTTAACCCCAACTAGCGAAAGTGGCTCGTCGGAGCAGTTACTGTGAAAGTATTTGTAGAAAAGACAGAGGGAAACAACGGCATCTATCTATCTATCTATCTATCTATCTATCTATCTCTCTCTCTGTCTCTCTCTCTCTCTCTCTCTCTATATATATATATATATATATATATATATATATATATATAAGAACCAAGACTATGTACGTTAAGCGAAAATAATCGTCCAGCATACGAGTTCAAGGCCTAAAGAAAGAAAAAAAAACCGGACGCGAGTATGCAAAATAACTAAATAAAGTGCTCAATACAATAAGTAGAGCAGACCTAGTTCAACCTAGAGAGCCAAACAAACCTACCCTGGTTTCACCTTAGCGAATCGTCAAGAATTCCCTTACGATCCGTTTTATACATCACTCTATTCCTATCTATCGATCGATCTATCTTATTCTGTCCATATCTCTCTATCTCTCTCTATCTATGTCTGTCATTCTTTTGATATCAATCTATCTATCTACATCGTTCAGTTCATTATCTATCTATCTGTCGATCTATCAATCTCTTTCTGCGCATATAAGGGATATTTATAAGGACAGGAGGTAAGATCATTCTTAATTTACAATTGAACAGGTTAAGATTGTAATGATCAGGGAAAAATCCTCTTGGGAGTCGGTATCACAGCGCAATTGCTCGCTGGAAGAAGTTGTTCGAATGGAACTTACTTACGATCGAATACGGAGCAAATGTCGGAGGTTTGCAGAAATGTATGCGGCATGTTGGGTCCTAGCCGTAAAGATCTGACCTGTCCAAACGAAGGAATGCAATTTGATCGAGCACTTTCGGTGGAAGTAACAATATATCAACGAGACGCTCGCCACATTGCGCCTGTGATTTGAGGATGGCGATGATGAAACTGTGTTACGGAAATAAAACGGATTATTTTGCTTTGTTTTACGGCATATCAATACCTCAATAAATTATTTAATGTCGACCAAATTTTTATTTCTGTTAATATTTTCCTTTAAAAAAATATCGCTGGTAAAGTTTTTTTCAAAATATGTATAGCTGGTAATATTATTTTTTTTTCAAAAATATATAGCTTGTAATATGTTTTCCAAAAGTGTATTGCTGGTAATATTTTTTTCCAAATATTTACTGTTGGTAATAATTTTTTACAAAGTATTTCTGGTATTAAAATCTATTTTCACACTTTCATAGTGTTTTGATCCCAGTTTTGGGATTAACTCTTTGCCCATAACTGGGACTCTTACAGGTGCTACCACCCGAGGTAAGGGTAGACCAGGGAACACCAGCAATTAAGACGTGCTTCCACGCTTCTCAAATCCCACTGATCAGAGACATTGTTGTTGGACATAGTCTATCGTATTACCCAGGACGCGAACGTAGTTTATCGTCTTACACAGAACGCGGATGTAGTTTATCGTCATACCCAAAACGCAGACGTAGTTTAATGACTTACCCAGGAAGCGGACGTAGTTGATCGTCATTCACAGGACGCGGACGTAGTTTATCGTCTTACACAGAACGCGGGTGTAGTTTATCGTCATATCCAGGACGCAGTTGTAGTTTATCGTCTTATACAGGACGAGGATGTAGTTTATCGTCATAGCCAGGCGGCAGACGCAGTTTATCGTCTTACTCAGGACGCGGACGTAGTATACCGTCTTATCCAGGACGCGGACGTAGTTTATCGTCATACACATGACGCGGACGTAGTTTATCGTCTTGCCCAGGACGCGGACGTAGATTATCGTCTTACCCAGGACGCGGGTGTAGTTTATCGTCATACCCAGGACGCGGACGTATTTTATTCTCTTACCCAGGACGCGGGCGTTGTTTGTCATCCTACCCAGGCCGAGGATGGAGCTTATCGTCATACCCATGACATTCCCTGTGGTTTGATAATGACTAAGATGAAGCTCTGTGTTTACTGAAATAAAGTGGAATATCCGAACAATCCTTGTTGTGTTTGTAGGATTTTTAACGCAGTTGCATATGGGAGCTAACTGGCAGTTTATTTCTTGGGTTATATCAAATTCTCGTTAACATTGGATGACTTTCTCAGTATTTACTGTTACGTAAGTTTATTGAAGGAAAATATATGAGAAATTCTTAAAATAAAAGATTCAGTTTTCTTACGTTGGGACAGCTGTCATGTCCACAAGTGATTTTCATTTGGATTTATTTCGAAAGCATTTTGGGCACCAAAAAGTTCGTGCTGTTTTTCTGTAAAATGGTATTATAAACGCTTACTTTGAAATAACTACATTTTAGATAAATCGTATTTAGTTCATTTTGACAGCTGTCAAATCCCCGCCATTTTCACTTTTTTTAAATTAATTTTCAGAATAATCGTATTTTTCTTCATTGTTTCTAACGTTGAAGCATGATATATTGTAAAGGTAACAAGATTTTGGAAGCATTGGATATACTATAAAGAGAACGCTAGAAAAGAGTAATGCACTATTACGTAATATCAGTCGACGTATATATCCAATGGTTGACAATCTCCTCACAGATGAAGAAGAGACTTGAAGCAACAGAAATGTTGTTC
>OZ010575.1:13792710-13802710 GCA_963932145.1 Acanthosepion lycidas
TTCAGTAATTTCTATGTTTCTGGCGGTCGAATCCAAAAAAAATGAATAAAAAAAAGTTTTCTTAACGCTAATGAATAGCGGCTCGGAGTGAGGAATCGGAGAGCCGAGTTCAAATTCCAGTCGAATCTATTACATCCACTTACGTGCTAATACCCTTGGGAAAGGTATGAAACATCTCCCTCTCCAGCTATGGATAAATAACAGGACAGACAGATAGCCTTGGATGGCAACTGGTCTATTGCAGAAAGAAATGGCAACCTACTGCTGTGAAAAATCTGCCTCTTCAGTCATGTATCGAAAGATACATCATCGCAGATAATTGACTGACTGACCCTTGGGAAAGATATGAAAACTCTCCCTCTCCAGCTGTGGGTAAATAACAGACAGGGTTCTATAACTTTGGATGGCAACTGGTCTACTGCAGAAAAAAAATGGCAACCTACAGCGGGGAAAAATCTGCCTTGTCACTCATGTATCGAAAGATACATGATCGTCTAAGCGTGTATCACTCGTGGCACGTAAGTGACTGATTTGCGAAATGGCGATCTGAATCTTTTTTTGCGGAGTGGGGGGGGATGCATAAGAATAAATGTGCTCGTCTCTGAAAGCCAAGGGTGAAGCGGGAAAAAAGTATCTTCCTTGAAGAGGAGACAAAAATTTATCTACATTTTCGCCTTTAGCATATCTTGCCTTCTGCTCTTTTTCTTTTCTTTTTATGTGCCGTGTCCTTTCAGGACGTAGACGCTCATGGCTCTCCACCTCCCCCTATCCCTTGTAGCTCTCAATGTTTCGCCCCTTTGCCTCCCCACCAGATCATGTTCTGTCATCCACTCACTTAAGCCCGCCAGATATGTCATGCGTTGAGTTCCCTTGTCTCTCTTTCCCTCAATTCGACCCGAGAGGATCAGATTATATTGCGGATTATACTCCTGAGAGCATCTTTCCCCGATCACTACCATATATATATATATATATATATATATATATATATATATATATATACACACACACACACAAACACACACACACACACATATATATATATATATATATATATATATATATATATATATATATATATATATATATATATATATATGCATGTTTTATTAAAACGACAAGCAAGATACTACGGTTAAGCTTTTTATTTATTTTTTGTTTTGTTCGAACAAGAGCTTTCTTTCCTGAACAAAGAGTAAGTAAACAAAAAAAAAATTAAATTAAAAATTAAAAACAGCCCTACAACACACTAAAACATACACATAATGCTCACACTCAATTAAACTAAAAATATGAATCATCCTTGATAATGCCTAAAGGTATATCCGAAAGCGCTCGGAACTATAAAACATTTTTACAGTTTTTACACACTCTTTGTCCAGAAAAGAAAGCTCTTATTCGAACACAAGAAAAATTAAATAAAAACCTTAACCGTTGTACCGTGTCTGTCGTTTTTAATGAAACATGCATAAACGAAGGATTGCTGCCTAAATATTCAACTATATTTCGGTTGAGCTCTCTGGGAAGATAGTATGAGTTTGTAAACAGTGACTATTACGGCTAACATTGCAAGACTCTTCGGTAAATCGAATCGAGTTCTTTCTGTCTGTTTATATAAAAATAAATACGCTTAAATTCACCCTCACCCCCCCCCCCGTGCGCCAACGGCTTAGTGGTAGAATCCCCGAATTCAGTCATGTTTCGGTCCTAGGTAGAGTCAACCGGACTTCTAGCCACACTGATGAGCTGTGATACAGCGAAACAGTTTGTCTGTGGATGACAATACACACACACACACACACACATATATATATATATATATATATATATATATATATATATATATTAAGTTGGTGCAAAAATAATGGCGGTTTTTGACGTATTTTTTAACGTCAAAAACCGCCATTATTTTTGCACCAACTTAATATATATATATATATAACAGGCCTCTCGTGCTGCATGCTTCTACGCCCTTACAACAACAGCATTTAGTGAATCTTCAACTTGAGTGGCTCTTGAGCCGTGTATTAACCCGCATTTATTAGTACAGTGTTAATCTGAAAGATTCAATGTATAAAGCACATGTGTGATTAAAGCCGTAATTGTTGAAACGTTCCCAACCAGAGAAATGTGTCCTACTAAAAAAAACAAAAAAAAAAAAATCTTCGGGCCGAGAACATTACAGCAACCCCTAGTTTTCATTACGGATTTGAGTGACTTTACAAGGAAGGCTATTATGTTGAAAAATATGTATTTATCATAAAAGATGTAAAGTTTTAATTATGTATCGAAAATTATTTTTCTGAATCATTACATAAAAAGGTAAATTAATAATTAAGAGCTTTGAGTTCAAAACCTGCCTACAACAGTGGCAAGCAAAAACTTGGAGAGTTCAGTTAAAGGAAGAGAAATGAGATAGCCGGAAGAAGGATGCACGTGGAGATAGAATAATCTACTCTGGTTGACGAAATAAAGTGTTCATCGAAATTCCAATCACCTGAAGAAGGCTGGACCGGAAAATGGCCGAAACGTTGTGAATATGGCAATGAAGACGCGGACAACATCCCGAACAATTCACACCCTTGCGCAAATTAATTGAAACAATCGCTTTAGTTTCTTTTCTTTTACCATACGGTCAGTTTTAGACCCCCATTGGGCTTTATCAATTTCTATTTTTCTTCAGATTAGGTCATTTGCAGGGGTGTGCAGTAATATGAATCTTTTTTCGTTATCCGTGATTGCATTGTTTTTTTGTTTTTTTTTTTTTTTTATCACGCCCAGATACTTTTGTCTCGACTGTCGATTAGTTGTCCTACGGCCATTGTCTGCGATGAACGTTACTCCAAAGAAACCTACGAAAATTGTAACGCTGCACGGACACAATGGCCAACTTTACCAGTAAATCAAAGTACTATAGATAGGCCCTGAAACTCTCTTGATTTAAATCCAATCGAGAATCTGCGGTCAGTCGGCAAAGAACGAATTCGTGGAATGGCTATACGAATACTTACATATGAACTGGGTCTTGTCTCATTGGAAGAATACGAAAAAATGTAAATAATGACGGATTATTTGTTTTGTTTCAATTAATTTGCACAAGAGTTTAAATAAGGTAAGTCAATTAATAATACTGTTTAATATATATGTATTGAAAGCGTTTTAGCTTTATTTTTTAATATTTATATAGAATAAGTCGAAAACATACAAGGAGAGTTTCTCGTTTTTCCACCGTCAGACGTTCTCTCGTTCGTCATCGTTTTATAAAACTGTAGACAATAACGTTTCATTCGGTCAGTGATTCAATGCTCTTTTTATTCCATAAGATCTATCAGTTCACCGAGAGTTATTTCATTTTTGCTTTTTTTGTGTGTGGGGGGGTTTAAATGACAGTTTTCTTTATTGATTTCAATGTTAGTATAAATGGGAAAGTGCGTTCCAGCATGTATTCTTTCAAATTCGGTTGCTCTTTGCCATTGTCGGGATAATCCCGTCTGAAAGAAGATTAAAAGCCGGCCATCAATAAAGTCCGCCGGTCCAACCGCGGCAAACACTCACAATTGTGACTCAGCATTTTATCAGTGGCCTAAATCCGCCAAGATGAGCTTTCTTTCGCTTGCGTTTTAAGGCTGTGAACGGATACCTCGAAATTTCTACCACCCTTACATAGTGTCGGAATACAACGCCAACCGACAACAATGTTTTGTCACATGGAAATGACAAGCTTAATGAAGTGGAATTAATTTCAACCAGGCGATATTTTATATTTTGGTTTTTATGTCACTTTGTCAAAAGAGAGAGATAAACGACTATACAAGCAAAGAATGAAGTCATTAAAAGTTAAGAATTCTGTGGGTGACACATGAGCGTGTGTGACATTTCAATCACTAACTGCGAATATACACTTGACTGGGAGACAGGTTCCGTTGGAGGCCCTGACTTTTCTACTGTCTATCGTCGCGTTGCTAAGACAGGATCTGTGGCACGGCAAGCAGTGGATCGAGGAAGACAGAAATCTGCTCGTAAGTTTGACCACGAAGATCACATTCTACAGGCAGTCAGAGACGATCCAGGTATCTGCAAACGTCATGGGACCCTAGCATGTTGTACATCTCACAGTACCACATATAGGACACTTCAAGCGCAGCTCCTGTCTCCGTATCATTTGCAAAATGTGTAGGGTCTTTCACCCTCTGATCACTCAGCACGGGATAACTTTTGCCGATGTTTTATTGCACAAACTGCCGATTGGTTGTTTGCCTCTTCAGTTTCGTTTACAGTTAAGGCAACATTTGTAAAAGATAGAATAACAACTTTATACAAACAACATTTGTGGGTAGATCAGAATCCACATGGTACAATAAAGTCTAGACACCAGCATCAGTTTACGATTAATGTGTGGGCTGGAATTACAGGTGACTGTCTGGTAGGTCCATATGTTCTTCCAGCACCTGTAATACCAACTGTCTACAGGGACATTATTTCGAACACACTTCCAGATCTGCTAGAGGATGTATCCCTGCTATGAATACGAAGACGCATGTAGTTCATACATGATGGGGCTCAGATTTTAGTCACATTGTTGCCATGCGCTGGCTGATATCGACCTTCAAAGACTGATAGGTAGGGAAGAGCCGGTTCCATGGCCTGCACGTTCCCTTGATCTCAGTACTTTTGATTTTTATCTGTGGGTTCACCTAAAACAATTCGTTTATGCAGTAGACACTAATAATGCAGAGATAATGTGTCGTGATTGCCTGCGAAACCGTTCGACACGGTGTGGACGTGTTTGAAAAGGTCCGCCAGTCAATTATCCGACGGGTGCAAGTTGAGGACAATCGCCCGATCGCCCAGAAATTTTGCATTGTATTTTGGATTGTACATCTAAAATCATCTACCCTAAACAGTAAACCCCAAAACGAAGAATTTAGAGACGTATACAGATATGGGCTTTTGTCCTTGTTTTGGCGTGAATAAACTTTTAATACACCCTATATAAAAGGTGTTCCAATAATTTGGATCGATTTTTAATGTGAATTAATTTTAAGCGTCTAATGATTTTTTTTCATTTTCTTTCAGATTTGGCGGACATTTGAGCGATATTATTTTTCACACATAATTGCCATGATTTAAATAAAATGATCCAATAGAGAAATAAATAAATTTTCGCCAATAAAACTAATTTATTTACTGCTGACTTTGATCCGTCTTCATGAAAAAACCCTTATATATAATCCGTCTTAATGAAACACCCATTAGTAAAATTACCAAAGATACATATTTATAGTAAACTAACCATTGATACTAATTCATAATAAAATTGCCAGCGATAGAATTTTAAAGCAAAATGTCCAACAATACATTTTATAGTAAATTGACTATCATTTTATCTGTAGTTGAGTTTATACAATTGTGTTCAAAATATTTAGTTGAAACCATAAGATTATGCTCAAAATATTTAGATTTCGGCATTAAATAATCCATGTTGATATGCAGTTAAACGAAAATCAAACAAACAATATGAAGAACTCTTTCATGACATCATTTCATATAATATCTTACAATTTCTTAAATCAAAATGTATTCCAAAATATAACTTTTAAAAGACGACAACATAGAACAGACATATCCCCGCCTCTAATAATGATGTCCAGAAAAGCTGAGTATCATCTACCATGTATTCAATTGCGAAAGCATAATAAGATATATCATATTTTTATTACTTCAAATATAACCATTAGGTTGGTGCAAAAATAATGACGTAATAATGTCGTTTTTAGACTTATTTTTTAACGTCAACAAACGACATTATTACGTCATTATGTTTGCACCAACCTAATAAAAAAAAAACGCTTAACACCGAGTAATAAGGTCTACACAAATATGTTTACTACTGACTTTGATCCATCTTAATGAAACACCCTTTATATATAATCCGTTATAATGAAACACCTATTATATATAAATGAAATAATATAATTAAATCAGTGCCACTTATTGATATAAGTAAAAGTAGATAATTCTGCGTATATCAACGGAAAGATAATCACTGTCAATAAATTGATAGTTGTCCGAAGCAATAATTATTGAACCAGAAATAGGGAAGTTCAGATATTTATCGGATGTCAAATCGGGGTTTCATGATTTATCTCAAGTTAGATTTCCGGATAAGAAAGATTGTATTGATTACAAAATGTCTTTGATTACACAAGATATTTAAAATTGAAATAGAAAAAATTATCTTCTCAATAAAATCATTCTTATCAAAAATCTTGACGAATGAAAAATCACGAATGTCAGAGTTTACATCCGATAAATATTGTTAACATTAATTCTGGTTCAATTATATATATATATATATATATATATATATATATATATATATATATATTAAGACATTTGTAGGTTTATACATTCTTTTTATAGGTACAAATATTTAAGTAAATGCTCTGCTTTATAATAAACAGTATTTATAACATTTACCGGCCTGAAAATGATATATATATATATATATATATATATATATATATATATATATATATATATATATATAACGATATAAAATATAAAATTGTCTATAATTTTATACATCAAAAACGGTATTTATAAAAATATGACAAACTGGAAATTTTTTTTTGGCGCATTTCATCCATTATGATTTCATCGGACTAGGCTTTGACCTTGCCAGGTCTACATCAATATATATTGAATGGAGTACTGAGGATTCGGAAAGAGTTGCATGAATTTAATGGTGATTACGAAGGTATTAGGTTGGTTCAAAAATAATGTCGTTTTCTCACATATGTTACTATGTGAGAAAACGACATTATTTTTGCATCAACCTAATACATCAGCTCGGAAAACTCACTCTGGTCGTTAAATTAACAGACATTAAATTTTAAGGTATTAATTTATACATAATACTTATCTCTTTGATATGACTCTCCATATATATATATATATATATATATATATATATATATATATATATATATATATATATATATGTTGTGTTTATTTAGGCAGAAATAATTACCAATTATAGACATTTAAGGATATTTGTGGAGATTTCATAGTTTATTTTGTTCAGGTTAGGTTTCAACTGTTTTATGTAGATAGCTTCAAGAATTTTTAGTTTTTGTTTATTGTTTTCATGTTTAAGTATAGTTGTATTTTCAACAAGGATTTTCAGGAATTTTGTACGCGGCCAGGCATGTTGTTTTAAATACCTAAAAATGTTACAGTTATCATTCAAATGTAAAGTCAATCGTCGTGAAATCGAGTTTGTGGTGTGACCAATATATATATATATATATATATATATTTCTCCAGGATGCCATTGGGAAATGGTCGCCCCTTTGATATTTATAATATCACGAATGGGTGATATTTGTTTTTGATTTCGTCGACTGCACAGTATAGTAGGATCATTTGCCCACATCTGTGAGAGACAGTGCACAATGAGGCAATTCACTCTGCCAGAGATGTTCGAAATTCCAATCACCTGAAGATGGTCGGAGCGTACAACGGCCGAAACGTTGTGAATATGACAATGAAGATGTGGATAACAGTCCGAATAAATGAAATAATGTAAATGATTCCGAAAGAGTTGGATGATATGTCCAGTCAACAGCATGATGTTTGGCGGGGTCACTAGTGATGGTGATGCTATGCCACCATTCATCTTCCCACAGTGTCTCGGACTCAATACCGAGGCCTAAATCAAGTGGCTTGAGGAGCTAGTGCTACCCTGGGTCAAGTGGGGGGCTGCTGGAAGACTCTATGTTTGATAAGAGGACTCTACACCATTTCGCACATGCACGTGAAGCTAGTCATGGCTGTCCAGCAATTTCTGCGACCACATTAACCTTTACATCTGGCCAGCTAACTACCCAGACTGAAATACACACTCTCCCTCGCCCCCCCCCCACACAAACACACCCAAACACACACACACGCACACACAGGGGATTATTTTGGGTCCTTTTTAGAGCTGAGATCTTTCTTTTTGAATGGCCCGCCCTCTTTGTATTTCTTTTTTGTTTCTCTCGCCTTTATCTTTATCTGTGAGGCGCGGCATATGGAAGAAGAAGAAGAAGAAGAAGATGGAGGAGGAGGAGGGCGAGAAGAAGAAGACACATTTCCCTGGCTAGAGGCTCTTTGCGTGAACATAAAATACAACTTCTCCACACTGCAGTCTCACATCCATTTCTACATTCTCCCTCTCTCTCTCTCGCTCTCTCTCTCTCTCTTCCACACACATGTACACACTCACATGCACATACACAAACTCCCTCTCTCTCTTTCTCTCTCTCTCTCTCGCCCACACACATGTACACACTCACATACACACACACTCTCTCTCTCTTTCTCTGTCTGTCTCTCTCTCTCCCCTACACACACAGGGTATCATTTTGGGTCGCTTTTGGAACAGCGGTCTTTCTTTTCGAATGACCGGTTCTCTTTGTATTTCTTTTTGTTTCTTTCGCTTTTATCTTCATCTGTCAGTAAAATAACCTTCCTTTAGCTGTCAAAAAAAAACAACAACATTTAATAAGAGCTACGCGAGGAAGGAAATTGTGGAGAGCCGTGAAAACAACACAAAACCTACCTATCGACCTTGAGTAAAGAGACGGTGAAACAAAGTCTAGGGGAGAGAACAAAAAGACAGAAATTATTATGAGGTACAAAGGTCAGGGAACTGTGGAGAGCCATGACCGTCAACGTCCTGAAAGGACGCAGCATATAGAAGAAGAAGAAGAAGAAGAAGAAGAAGAAGAAGAAGAAAACAAATTTTCCTGGCGAGAGGCTTTTTGGGTGAACAAAAAATACAGCTACTCCAGACAACAGTCTCACATCCATTTCTACATTCTCTCTCTCTCTCTTGCCCACACACATGTACACACTCGCATATACACATACACACTCTCTCTCCTTCTCTCACTCTCTCTCACACACAGGGTATCATTCTTGGTCCCCTTTTCGAGCAGAGGTCTTTCTTTTCCAAATGACCAATCTTTATATTTCTCTTTGATTCTCTCAGCTTTATCTGTCAATGAAATAAGCTTCCTTTAGCTGTCAAAAAGACAAAAAGACAACATTTAATAAGAGCTACAAAAGGCAAGGAATTGTGTAGAGCCATGATCGCTAACATCCTTTAGAGACACGGTACAAAGAAGAAGAAGAAAAAGAAGATAGGTATATAGACAGATAATTGAAACTTATATATCTATATAAGTTTGTAATAAGTTTTTTTCTTGTGACGGCTTCATTTCCTTATATTAGTGTTTAAGATATATAGATCTGTCTGCACTTCATATCCGTTCTTGCTAAGCCTCCATGGCTTTTACTGGCCTCTATTTTTATCATGAAGGAAATTAGATGAACTTCAGATTTCTTTTCCTGCTATTTTGCATATTTGGAACGAGTTTGAATTTAAAATCAGAAGTTGTGCGAAAATCTCCTAAACGACATCTTGTAATTAATGTGAAATAGATTTAAATTTTTGGATATTTATCGGCGGAGGTGAAAAACAATAAAGGTTTTATTGATCTTTTTTTTTCTTTTTAATTTCAGCGTTACGGGGTCACAACGGTGTTTCTACCTGGTGTAATAGCAAGTTTGTCTCGCTGCATCAATTACGAGTGAGCAGTGTTCCGTTCCAGCTACGACCAACCCGACAACCGGTTCGTGGACAGGCTGCAGTTTCTTTCAGTTAAACCCTTGTGGCTTAAAAATACCCTTCGGTCAGATCTTTACCCATGAGTGAAGAAAAATCAATTTCTAGCAGTAAACCAGATTTTTTTTTCTCTGGTACTAGATTTCTTCTTTAAGAGAACGTATTAGGGTTGAACCGTAACTTAAGCGGGGTGCAGTTCAGCTGCCGTTGTCTATGTCCAATTCGTTCCTTCCGTTTGACTTTTCGCATGATGGTCAGTTTTAAAGAAAACAGTTTTCTTTGTCCTGTCATCTTCGTCTAAAAAATAATCAATCTTCCTCTCGT
>OZ010575.1:13805210-13830210 GCA_963932145.1 Acanthosepion lycidas
AAAGTGTTCAAGGAAGAATCTACACTGGAGCATGTTCTAGAAAGGTAACGGTGTTTGGAAGGGTGGGAAAACAGCTGTTTCATGACCCCGCCTTTTTACACTTGAAACAGGGATTATTCGACTCCGTGTAAATAGCATGACATTTCGTAACGGTATATCAGTCAGTTAATGGCCATACGTGATACACGCCATGTCTCTTTCGATTAATGACTGACGAGGCAGAAGGTATTCCCGCAGTAGGCTGCCGTTTCCTCTTCCGATACAAACCAAAGCTATAGGTTACGGGAAGAGGAGGTTTCGGCGTAGCCCTATTGGCGTCGCTGATTCGACATAGGAATTTTTCGGCAGAGGGGGGATTAGTGTCAAATAACTACTTCGTCGTTATATTCAAATTTCCCCCCCTCTCTCTCTCTCTTTCTATCAATCTATCTATCTTTCTATCTATCTATGTCTCTATCTACCTCTCTCTCTCTCTCTTGTTTAGGAGTCAAATTAGAATTTCGCCGTCATATGCTTGAATAGACCAATTTAAGAAAAAGAGAATTTGGAGGAATTTTTATATTTAAGAAAAGGAATACTTTGAAAGATTTTTACATTTAAGAAAAAGAGAAGTTTTTTTTTTTTTTTTTTTTTTTTTTTTGAAGCGTTTCACCCCAGGCAAGGCGGGAAGCCACTAGGACGCAATGGGTTACAGAAGATTTGGAGCAAGAGCAGATAGAAGTGATAGAGGAAAGGATGAGGAGAAGGATATTGGATAGATCAAGGCAACTGGAGATGTCGATTGACATTACATTTGAATAGTTCAGAAATTTTTATATTTAAGAAAAGGAATAGTTGGAAGCATTTTTAAATTTAAGAATTTTTTTATATTCTATTTCCGGAAGTGCCACTTCATATTCTTCATCATAATTTCATTTTACTGTAGGGGTTTTATTGGATTCATTTAAGTGCCCGTACTACTTTGAGAGAGGTGCTTAGGTTAGAATATGTTTTATTTAACTACAATTTTAAAAGATGTTTAGGTTAGAATTCGTTCTAACTACAATTTTAAATACAACTTTAAAATATTTTCACTCTCATTTTAATAGACTATATATATATATATATATATATACATATATATATATATATATATATATATATATATATATATATATATATATATATAATCCGCCCTTGATGTTACCATGGAAATTTTGACTTCAATTCTGAATATACTATTAAAACTCGTAAATTTCAGAAATAAGTTATTCCAAAAAATTTCGCTTGAAGATTGAACAGAGCCTACTTTAACTCAAGTTAATTCAAATATTATTTTGAAGTTTTCGGCTCTTGTTTTGAAACATGAGACCTCTTATATAGCGAGTTGGAATCATATTTTTAAATAAATAATTATATATATATATATATATATATATATATATATATATATATATATATTTAACAAGTGAATATAATAGAATTACTTACAGTGTATAAAATTATTTTTTCACATTAAATATAAGTATGTATATTGCCTGGTCGCACTTTTTAAATTTATTTTTATTTTTAAATATTATTTAAGGAAAATTTTTGACAATGACGGCATAAAATAGCTATTTAATTTCTCTGGTTCAGTAATTTTTTATTTTTATAAACTTAGTAATATATAGTTTCTCATGTATGCACAAAGGAGATGGGTCATGCTTGTATGGGAAAGTATACAAATTATTTTTCTACATCTGTTTTTTCTATGCTTTCCATTTTCATTTTTTATATAAGTTAGTTTTGTGTTTTTGTAGCCACTCTCTTTTAGAGGTTTATTATAGGAATTGATATGCTCATCGAAAATCTTATCATTTGCTGAATATGTACTTATTCTTTTTCTGATAGATAACGGTATATGTTTAATTAGAGATGGCGGATGATTTGATTTAGGGTGTATATATAAAGGATTGGTATTGTGTTTTTTATAATGTTTGTATGTATTTTTATTTAAATCAATTGTTGTATCAAGGAAGATCACTTTTTGAATTTAGTGCTAACCGTAATTTTTAAGCCCGTGCTTTATATAATAGCTTTCTAATTTTAGCTATTTTGAAGTTAGTTGAGTTTCTAATAACCATGAGACCATCATCTCTGTACAAACCAATGTCAGTTATATTAATATCACGGTGCGCTGTAAGGTTGTATAATATAAAACACCTATGAGATCTGAAGACTAAGCTGAGTCTAGTGATCCCATTGTGATGTCAAACTGGTCATATGAATTATTTATCCATTGCTCACCTTTATGTATCAGTACCAATTTTTTCGCCTATAGAATAATGTTCTTTTCTTCATCTGTAATATCCGTATAGTGGGTGGCAAAGTCCAACTCATTCATAAATAGTTCTTTAGATATTGATTGGTAATTAATCAATATCAAACTGCATTAATGTACAACTGTTTTCTTTTTCTTTGATGTAAGTAAACCAGTTTAACACTTCCTTGGTATTAATCCAAAGTTTTAGGCGTATTTTTTCTTTAATTTGTATATTTACCCTTTCAAGGATCATTTTACTAATTTTTCCGATATCCCGTCTTGTAGGATTTAGTATCCTTGTAGTGGGATTAGCCTCAAAATCCGGTTTGTGGTCCTTTAAGGTTATGTAGCATTCTTTTCGATATAGTTGTCCTACCCTATCACTGATCTTCAGTTTATAAGTGATTTCCTTACTGCTAGTATTGATATCCCGAACTATGTTGAGGTCATTATTATTCGCTTTCTTGTAGTTCTTATGTAAGTCCTTATATATTAGGTCGTTGTATTCCTTTATGGTTGTTTTATAAAAGTTTCCAGTTTTGTCGGATTTTATTAAAATTTTATCTGTTGCGTTAATGTCTTTTACTATCTTATCTAGGCGTTTCTGGAAGTAGCATTTCTTATCATGGAAATTTATGTTGTTAATTATTTCCAGTAGGTCCTTTTCGAAAGCGGACAAACTATGAATAAACGGTGCTGCTTTTTTACTGTTAAAAGCGTAAGTTTCCTTGTAGTTTTTGTTTTGTGATTCTATCTGTTTAAGGAAGAAGTAAGCTCTCCATCTCCTCCTTCGTATGAGTTTCTCTGATTTTTTCATTAATATCACGAAATATTCCTTTTTGTTGGTATTAGGAATGTTCTTCAGAGAAATTCCGAAATTTATTTTCTCCATATTTTCTTATTGTTAAAAATAAAGATTTAGAGGGCTCGACTTTGATTAGGAGCCAATGTATGTATATATAAATAAAAAGAAAGAACAGTAAGGTATATATATATATATATATATATATATATATATATATATATATATATATATATATATAGATAGATAGATAGATAGATAGATAGATAGATAGAAAATGAACAGAGATAGATAGATAGATAGATAGATAGATAGATAGATAGACAGATAGATACATAGATAGATAGATAGATAGATAGATAGATAGAAAATGAACATAGATACATAATGAAGATATTTTTGCACCAACCTAATAGATAGATAGATAGATAGATAGATATGAGGAGGAAGGATTAGACATTTATGAAGAGAAAGAGTTAGATAGATAGATAGATAGATAGATAGATAGATAGATAGATAGATAGATAGATAGATAGATATTAGGTTGGTGCAAAAATAACGACGTAATAGATAGATAGATAGATAGATAGATAGATAGATAGATAGATAGATAGATATGAGGAGGAAGCATTAGACATTTATGAAGAGAAAGAGTTAGATAGATAGATAGATAGATAGATAGATAGATAGATAGATAGATATTAGGTTGGTGCAAAAATAACGACGTAATAGATAGATAGATAGATAGAAAATGAACAGAGATAGATAGATAGATAGATAGATAGAAAATGAACATAGATAGATAATGAAGATATTTTTGCACCAACCTAATAGATAGATAGATAGATAGATAGATAGATATGAGGAGGAAGCATTAGACATTTATGAAGAGAAAGAGATAGATAGATAGATAGATAGATAGATAGATAGATAGATAGATATTAGGTTGGTGCAAAAATAACGACGTAATAGATAGATAGATAGATAGATAGATAGATAGATATGAGGAGGAAGCATTAGACATTTATGAAGAGAAAGAGATAGATAGATAGATAGATAGATAGATAGATAGATAGATAGATAGATAGATAGACAGATAGATATTAGGTTGGTGCAAAAATAACGACGTAATAGATAGATAGATAGATAGATAGATAGATAGATAGATAGATAGATAGATAGATAGATAGATTATGGATAGGAATCCGACAAAATAATAGGATAAAAAAACATGTACGAAAGCAGATCTTAATCTAACATCTTTCAATTTATTAAAGCTTTATCAGAGATCAAGACAGAAATGATAAAAAATAAGAAAAAGCAAAGAGACACAATAATGATATCTTTTATTTGGTTATTTCATATTGGTTAGATACGTGTCACGTGTAACGAAGTTAGAGATAACATTCAAATATGACTGAGATATATTCTTTATGCTAAAAGGTATAAAAGTTAGTGAGACGCTACTGGATGATTTGAAAATCTTTTTGTTTCGCTAGAATTTTTCATTAAAGCCATATCTCCCGGGTATTTTGTATATATCTTCATTGATTTTTATGTATTCGGAAGAGAGAAATTAAATTTATGAATAATGGATCTGTAGAAAAATAGGACCGCAATGTAGATTTTTAAACGTGCGTATATAGTTGGTAGTATTGCTATAAATATGCTTTAAAGGGTTATGTTTTTGTTGATAAGGTTGTAATTGGTGAAATAAGTTATGCCTAATATTGTTGTGGTGTAAGAGGAACGAATTTGAATGTTTATCTAATCGCAAGTCTCTTTTGTGTTCCTGGATGTGGGTTATTAACCGCGTGATATCTAATGTACATGTTATGGTATGTACATTATATATATATATATATATATATATATATATATATATATATATATATATATGTAGATGTATTTTGTGCTATGGTTTTATTACTTTGAAGGAGGCACTATTTATCCCTTCATATTATGGGGCTTATTGTAAAGATATTATTAATAAAAAAATGACTTAATAATATCAGTTATAAATGTGGACACAGTATCTTGACCGTGTTTTGAAAATGAAAACATTATATAAATAAATACATACAACAATCTATTTCTTAACAGTTAATATATTTCAACCTTGAAAATCGCTAAATGTATAGCCGAAAGCGCTCGGAAAAGAAGAATTGGACAGTTTTCATATAATTTATCTATTGAAAAGAAAAAAAATATGTGATTACATGAGAAATTGTATAAAAACTAAATGAAAGAGCCTTGTCTGCCATATTCAATGAAACGTGCATATATATATATATATATATATATATATATATATATATATATATATATGAATAGAGAGAGAGAGAAAGAAGGAGAGAGATGTGTATGTTTATGTGTGTATATGTGTGTGTGTGCATGTGAGAGAGAGAGAGATTGAGAGAGAGGGAATATTGTCCATATGTGTTGACCACTGTTAATTCCAGACTTCATAATTGTGGGTTCATATGTATTTCATTTGCCAGCCATTAATGTAAGCTCGTCTGGATTTCTCAGCGTGTGTGATCGCCACCAGTGTCTCGGATCTCACCTGTAACCTCTAAGCTTTAGTCGCAATCTAATTTTAACCACCACCAACTGCCATCGTAATTAGTCTCACCAAACCAATCTCTCTCAGCTGAAAGATAAGACATTCGGACATAGGTTATATACACGTCATGTTATCACACCCACGTTGTCGAATGTTACTGATAGTAACGTTATTTCGAGCGCTTGGCGGCGAGATGAAATCTGGTTCCCCTATAGGATAGGTCATACAGTGAGCTCGACCCTTACTAATGGTTCTTCAGATCTGCACTTTGATGGAGAAATAATTTTTTCTTGTTGTCTAGTGTCAGCCGATGGTGTGAACGTCTTAATTACCGGGAGGCCGTAACGAATGGAATCTCTTCGCCAAAACCCCCAAACGACTCTGTAGACAGCCTATGAAGAGTTATCGTCCAAAGGACTAATTAGATTGTAACCAAACTCATCACTTGTTGACTTGCGAGCCGTGCATTGTCTCCGTACTAAATTTTTAGTTTGGTGGGAAAATAATGACGTAATAATGTCGTTTTTTGACGTATTTTTAACGTCAAAAAACGACATTATTACGTCATTATTTTTGCACCAACCTAATACTAAGAAGAGGAGGCATATTGGAATGCCTAGATCCATTCTTCTTCTTTTTTAACAATTTCACCTCAAGTAAGGCAATAAAGCCACTAAGATGCAGGGGTTTACTGAATATGAGAAAAAAACACCATTAATGAGAGAGAATGATAAGAAACAAGAATTAAGACGACAGAAGTTAAAGATTGACATTGCATTTCAGATTTTGTAAATCAAATTTGACAGGAAAGCAAGAAAACGGAAGTGTGTTCCACAAGAGAAAGAAGAAGCTATTAGAATATAACATACGGTTATATGTAGCCACTTCAACTGTAAAATGATGAGACATTGACACCAATATAGTACTACGCTTAAATTCTTCAAGTCTAGGTACTAAAGAGGAAAATAATATTTACTCTGCGTAATACAAAAATGCGGCAGGAGACCAAAGGAGATATTGTGGGGGGTCGTGTTTAATCTGTCTTATCTTAAAGTTAGCTAACAACAATTACTGTTCCAAACATACCACAGTATTCCTTACATCAAAACAACACATTCTTACTTATCATTCCTATTCCAGCCACCATAATACTTCAGAATCTCTATGTAGTCATAACTAGTTGCCATATGTACAATTTGTACCACAGAGGAAACTAATATATATTTTGAAAATTCAAAATCTGGCACAAGGCCAGATGGGAGATAGATAAGGCTAGTCTTATCTTAAACTTAGCTAGCTATAATTACAGAGCCAAACATACCGAAGTATTCCTTTCATCAAAACAACACATTCTACCATACCATTCTTGCTACAACCACTGTAATACCTCAGAGTCTCTATGAAGTCCTAACTAGTTCCCTTATGTAAAATTTGTGTAATAGCGAAAACTAATATTTATTTTGCAAATACAGAAATCTGGCATAAGGCCAAAATGGTGGGTAGGGGAAGGTTGGTCTTCAATCTGTCTTATCTTAAACTTGGATAGCCACAATTACAGACCCAAACATACTGCATTCTTCACTTACACCAAACAAAACATTCTTACTTACCGTTTTTTGTACCCCAAAGTTTCTAACTAGTTCCCTTATGTACAATTCGTAACATAGAGGAAACTAATATTTATTTCGTAAATACTAAAATGTGGCACAAGGCCAAAAGGAGGGATATGGAAAGGCTGGTCATTAGTCTGTCTTATCTTGAATTTATCTAGTCACGATCACTGACCCAAACATACCATAGTATTCCTTACGTCAAAACAACACATTCTTACTTAACATTCTTACTACAGTCACCCTAATACCTCAAGTCCCTATGTAGTCCTAACTAGTCATCATTTGTACAATTGTACCATAGAGGAAACTAATTTTATTTCGTAAATACTAAAATGTGGCACAATGCCAAAAGTGGGGATAGGGGAAGGCTGGTCATCAGTCTGTCTTATCTTAAATTTATCTAGTCACGATTACAGACCCAAGTATACCATAGTATTCCTTACATCAAAACAACACATTTTTACTTACAATACTTACTACAACCACTATAATACATCAAATTCTCTATGAAGTCCTACCTAATTCGGATCTGTACAATTTATTGTTTCATCAAAACAATTACCACGAAATTATTTGTAGAAAAGGCAGAGGGAAGCTACTTTGCATATAATGATAAATGACTGACGGGTAAATGACTGCAGACAAGATGCCAGGTGAGGAACAATAACGTTGCAGATCCTTCTTTGGATTTTATCAAAAATTTCTAAATATGAGGCAGAAACATCAGACCAGATGTGGGAGCAATATTCTAAAGCAAGGGCAACTGGTAGGCATATAAATATCTAAGATAGATTCTGGCGAGGAATATTGTCTACTAGGGAATCAATTTTCCTAGCAGAAGATCTAGCAATGATTTCAATATAATCTTTCCACTTCATGTCAGCGGAAAACGCCAGACCGAGAAGTCGCATTGAATCCCTCTCCAGGAGGTTAGCATCAGCCATGCTTGACTGATAGTAAAAAACAGATTCTCTGAGATGATTAAAAGAATGCAGTTTAATTTTTGTAGTTTTAGAATTAACAAGTCATTCGTTACTCCAGTTAACAACGGACTGTAGGTCATTTTTTAGATCAGCTGCCAATTTGGCCTTATCGAACCGATCAGACTTACAATTAAGGCAGGTCGTGTCACCACCCCCGATACCGTGTTGAGAATAGGTGCCATCAGGTTGGTCCTTGATGAAAATTGGTAACAACGTGTATCCACGGTTAGAGTACTTATTGATGCTTGCATTAATGTCAGAAAATCGAAAAAAATGGACTGTTGTCCTGGGTATGAGGATAAACTATATCCGCGTCCTGAGTAAGACGATAAACTACATCGACGTCCTGGGTAAGACGATAAACTACGTCCGCATCCTGGGTAAGAAGATACATTACATCCTCGTCCTAGGTAAGACGATAAACTACATCCGACAGCATGGGATTTTGAGTAGCGTCGAACTACCTCTTAATTGAAGGCGTCCCCACGTCCACCCAGAAACGCTGTGGTAGCACCTGTCAGGGTCCCAGCTATGTGCAAATAATTAACCCCCAAACTGGCGTCAGAGCATTATGAATTTGTAAAAATAGGTTTAGTACCAGCAATTTGTTTTTGTAAAAAGTTATTACCAGCATTATTAGTTTTGAGGAGAAAAGTTGTTACATTTTTGAAACTAAATCATTACTAGCAATATATTTTTGAAAAGAAAAATATTACCAGCAATACATTTTTGAAAAAAATAATACCAGCCCATTGTTGGTAATATTTTTTCACACATTTTTGAAAAAATATTACCAACAATAAAAATCTGCCGTAAAAAAAAGGTTCTTCCAGAAATCTTATTATCTTTCCTGTTGTGAAGAAAACCAATATGCCAAACCCTGTCAAATGCCTTCGAGATCTCTAAAGTAACAGCTCGTACTTCACTATTTGATGTGTTCAGAAAAAGGATATATTTGTTTGAAGTAGCAAAGTGGTTTTAGACTACTGTAACCGGGTAGAACAATCTAGCAGGTAGCCGTAATGGACTGGTCCTCGTCGTAGTGGTAGGCAATAGGCGTAAGCAATACGCGAAGAAAATAGGCGTAGTCCCTGTACCTCCACATCACTCTGTATTTATGGCTGACACCAGCCAATCATATTACTGTGAGCGGGAACCCAGGTGTATGCATATTCATTACATCACTCTTCTTATCTAAAGCTTGATAAACTCTTTCAGCAATAAACGTTAAAACATTAGAATTTCACCAGGAGAAGCGAAGTCCATTTTGCTGATCTGAAAGGAGACCCTGCAATGTGAGAAGCTTAACCAATTCAGAGTTGACTCGTGACTCCAGAAATTTGCCCAAAACTCTTAGAAGGCTAACAGGTCGATATCAATTATAGAAAGCACATAAGTCGGTTTTTCTAGACGTATGTGACTCCATTGTTTGAACTGCTATGCGTGTTTTTTTGGGGTTTTTTTTTGCTTTTTTTTTTTTGCTTTTTTTTTTTAAAGGGATACAGGATTTATTCCTGTCGGAGGCACGTTATTTTTTTCTTTTGTTGAACTTTTCAATTCAGTTTTTGTTAATATCAATGTTTAAGAAAATAAAAAAAATGGAGGGATAGAAACTTAAATATGTCTCTAATAAGAAACAATGTTTGATAAAAAAAATCCTTTAAAAATGATTCTTGTTTATATTTCGATTACGAAAATGAAGCCAGCTGATACAGATTCGTAGAAGACCCAACAAAAGATATGCCTTCCTTACACAGGTTTATTCAAACCTTCCCTTGTTATGTTGCTATTCGAGCTTAAGATATCAACGGCACGCTTTGGATAAAAAACGAAGTGGTGTCTATGGGGGAAAACGGAAATGCAATTTCGATCCCGGTCAGAAGCACATTTTTTCTTCAGTAGGGTTTCTAAATCAAGGTCATTTATTATTAATTACACTGTTTATGATAATAAAAAAATGTAGGCAGAGCAACTTCAAGGAGAGAAACTAAAATAACATTTCGATATTAAAACTAAAATAACATTTAAAATAATTCTAGCTGAATAGCTGCACCCCTAAGGTATACTTGGATAAGTATATTTCATTTTGATCAAAGGGGTTTCCAGGGGGTACCCGGCACTGTATTTTTAAAATTTAAATTAAATTTAAATTTGAACAAAGTAATGATTCCTATCCCAAATATAGGAGAAAGCCAGAAGATGGAGGTCACATCTGCAAGATCAAAATGTAGCAATATGGACGTCAAGTTGAGCAAAAAATCACCAGTGTGAGGTACCTTACAATACATATTTGTTGCGACAATTCCACTGTCATATCAATGTTGAAATCTGCTTATCACTTCATTTCATCAAGTATTGCATCAAATACGTATCAAAGGGGTAGATCAACCTTTTTGGACACCCCCCCACTGATTTTTTTTTTTAATTTAAATCAAATTTAAAATTGAACAAGGGAATGATTCCTATCCAAATTATTGAAGGAGAAAGCCAGAAGATGGAGGTCATATCGGCAAGATCATTGAGCAATATTGAAACGCATCATTTTTCTTCACAAATTAAAACAATGATTTAAAATCAATTATCATTGCCTTAAAAAAAATTTGTGACAGGCAGCAAGGTGCAGGTAACATATATATAAAGTGGAAACTGAGGCCAACATCAAGAGGTGACTTTCTGTTTCATGCTTGATCTCTATCTTCAGATATTCGTCGCTTAGTGTTGACCTCAGTCTCCACTTCTATATTTACATACATTATATCCCTGATATTGAGCAGTTTTATCCATGAATATAGTATACCTTAAAAAATACTTAAATTGCCTAAAATTTAAATTCCAACAGCGCTAATATTAGGCAAAATGGTTGACATCTTAATGCATGTCTTGATTTCGTTATTGCTGTTGAATAATAGCTCCTGGATTAGGCTAATTGAGCCTCCAGAGAAAAACTTAAGAGCCCTATGATTCGGCTAGGAAACAGTAATGATAATTTTGAATTCCTCAATTGACTCCATGAACTTAAAAACCTTACTTTAACTCTGATTCGGGCTATAAGTCCAATTCCGACCAAAAGACCAATCTGGGCCCTAAGTCCAATTTGGACCAAAATTCCAATTCAGACCGAAAAACTGCGGAACTTCAAAACCTAATGTCACGAAAGCTCTCACTTTTCTTGGTATTTTGACGAAATAAAAATGATTTCCTCAATTCATAAAGTTTCGGAGATATTTTAAAATCAGTTTAAAACAACAAATGTCTAAACTGACAAAGTTTCTGTGTTACTTTAAACTTAATATAAATTAAAATCTTTATTAAATCTTTAAATTCTTTCTTTTTTTTTAGTTATTTAAAAAGATGAATCTTTATTTGTTTACTCCTCATTCGGACACAAATCCCAATGCTGGATGTCCAATCTAGAGATGCAAGGCAATTTTCATATTCAGGATCATCCTGATTCCAAAAAGGTACATGTCTATGTAGAACAAATGTGGCCCAAATTAAAAGGGTTGGAGACACACGGACGGATAGACAGAATTTGACATTTATTTATTTAGATGAAATAGTATCGGATAAAAATAATCATTTCAAAGATTACTATATATATATATATATATATATATATATATATATCAAAATTGTCCAAATCGTGTAACAGCATGGAATAATTGTTCAAACGAGAAAATGTTTTAAAAAATACTAAACTAATTGAGTTTCTTTTTTCTATTAGGTTGGTGCGAAAATAATGACGTAACAATGTCGTTTTTGACGTCAAAAATACGTCAAAAAACGACATTATTACGTCATTATTTTTGCACCAACCTAATAGTTTTTCAGATAAGTCGTTTAAACATATTCCCACCATTTGTCGTAAGAATCACTGAAAAACCCTTTCAGTTGATCTGCTTGAAAGAGGACAGCTTAAAATCGTTTTCAGCCCCTCTATGTCTTCTCGTTTTGCGTCAGCCTCACTATGTCTTCTCGTTTCGCGTCAGCCCCACTATGTCTTCTCGTTTCATGTCAGTCCCACTATGTGTTCTCGTTTTGTGTCAGCCCCACTATGTCTTCTCGTTTTGTGTCAACCCCACTATGTCTTCTCATTTTGCGCCAGCCTCACTATGTCTTCTCGTTTGGCGTCAGCCTCACTATGTCTTCTCGTTTCATGTCAGCCCCACTATGTCTTCTCGTTTCGCGTCAGCCTCACTATGTCTTCTCGTTTTGTGTCAGCCCCACTATGTCTTCTCGTTTTGCGTCAGCCTCACTATGACTTCTCATTTTGCGTCAGCCTCTCTATGTCTTCTCGTTTTGCGTCAGCCTCTCTATGTCTTCTCGTTTTGCGTCAGCCTCTCTATGTCTTCTCGTTTTGCGTCAGCCCCACTATGTCTTCTCGTTTTGCGTCAGCCCCACTATGTCTTCTCATTTTGCGTCAGCCTCTCTATGTCTTCTCGTTTTGCGTCAGCCTCTCTATGTCTTCTTGTTTCATGTCAGCCCCACTATGTCTTCTCGTTTCGCATCAGCCTCACTATGTCTTCTCGTTTTGTGTCAGCATCACTATGTCTTCTCGTTTTGCGTCAGCCCTACTAGGTTTTCTCGTTTTGTGTCAGCTTCACTATGTCTTCTCGTTTCATGTCAGTCCCACTATGTCTTCTCGTTTCGTGTCAGCCCCACTATGTCTTCTCGTTTTGTGTCAGCCTCACTATGTCTTCTCGTTTTGTGTCTACCCCACTATGTCTTCTCAACTGAGAAATGATGAAAGGAAAAAAGATCATTCAGACCTCCAGTAATGTTACCAACATTCATACTCTGGCTTCCATCTTTAAAGTCAATTCAAAAACATTCACGAGAACGGTGAATAAGTTTAAATAAGAGGGAACAGTGGAGAGGAAATCTGGATCAGGAGATCATAAAAGGAAGTGGGATCATTATTTCAACTTAGAGCTAAATACATTCTTATTTAGTAGAGCCCAATAGTGTTTTTAAAAAAACTCGGAGAATTCCAGTAAGATATCTTTAATCATTTCTTAGATGGAACGTTCCAAAGCTTAATCTAACAATTGCACAATTTTGCTGTTACACTCGGTATATAAGACTATTTGGGGAAAATGATTTGACAAGTATCGCTAATGTTGCGGCGTTATCAGTAAAAATAATTTTATTTCCCAAGAACAAGATATACATGAGCGAGACATTACGTCATTCATATCACACGGCCGAATACTTTATTTTCTACTGCATGGTTAAATCGATTCGTTTTTAATTCATTTCAACTCAGAATTTTTAGAATTCTAGTATTCTGCAATGTTTCTTTACCAATTTACCAGATAGACGAGACAATTTAAAAATTTTTTTCTCTGATGATTCGGTTCAATTAGAAAAAAAATCTGAAGAACAATTTCACTTCAACGAGTTGAAATTGGATTCAAGTTAAGCGCTTGAACGTTTGCATTTTATGAGGTTGTGTAAGCGTTCTAGGATTGCAAAAGAAATATTTGACGCAGATTACTTTCCACAACGCAGAAAATAAGTCACTAAGTTGAGACTCGAATATCGGGGGCAGAAAGAAATGCCGAAATCTCGATTCGCAGGTACAATGCACGTAACCATTTCTGAAAAATATCGCACTCTCCGAAAACGCGGTAACCAAAATACACGAATTCGAGAACAACAACTGCTTTTATCGGCCGTGCATTTTTCCCATTTGTCGACAACTCGGAGAGGACGCACAATTTTAGCATATCAAAATACTTTTATAGTGACTCCTGTGACTGACTTGTTTCTAATTTAAATATTCCGTCTTCAGCATGTCATGCGGAATACGTGCCCACTTTTTTTTCTTTTTTTTTTGATAAGTAATTTTCTTTTTAGCCACATTTTCCTTCGTAAGATACACCCGACTTGCTGTCGCTTGGTTTGAGGAGGTAGTTCGCCGTTTTCTTCGCTATAGCTTGTTTGGAAAATAATGTCTAATTTTAGAATATATTTGAGTTCTAATTAGTGCTCTATATTATTGCTAATGCACCCATTCCGTCAAAACTGGCGGAAAGAAGGGATATATTATAAGTAATATGTATTGTATTATAAGTAATATGTATTATATTGTAAGTAATATTCGTTTAATCTAACTACAATTTTGTAATTTAAAATAGTTCCGTGTTAACGTTAATAATAGAAGAGTGTACAGTTTATAAACATCTAAGGAAAGATTATCCGTATATTATCCGCATAAATTTTACATATTTACAACCAAAATTATCTTTACCGCAAAAGTTCCCAAAGCATAATATTTTTTGTGTAACTATGAAAGGATTAAGTAATACGTGACAGTTCAATCTGTAATTTAAAAGTCTTATTTTTCGTCCTACTAAGAGCAACATATCATCACATATATTTTTGACGTATGTTTGTCACCCTTTTTTTTTATTATAATTTTTAAGGCTCAAAATGAATTTCTAAAATTTAACAAAGCATTCATGACGATATATGTGGCGTATTATATATACGAACCCGCTTCCATAGCGATGTCAGTACGCTTCAATGGGAACAAGTTAGCACGGCAGCGGTTGAGTCATCGTTATTTTGTATACTGACCCTCAATTGGGATACGGACAAAAATAACGTGTGTATATATATATATATATATATATATATATATATATATATATATATATGGAAGAGGTCATAGTCATTCCAACGAGAGAAAAGTGTATATATTACAAAGAATAGAGACACCGCAAACGTATTTGGTTGTAATGTAGATTTTTTAAAATATTTTATGCTTTATTTTCCATGATTTTACTACACGGGTTTCTGGCGACCTTCATCAGGCAAAGACTGAATATTCCCTCGTATTATTAAAATGAATTAATTTTTCTTATTTTTTTTCGATGTTAAATATTCTCGATATTAGACATTTTCTTTTTTTGTGTGTTAGTTATCCAAATGTCTTTCTTGAACTGGCAGTGAAAGAATTCTGCGTGTAGGATAATCAAACAATTAAGATTGGTTCAAGAAAGGGTGAAGAAGATATCTATATTCTTATCTTTTAAGGCCCGTGTGTGTTCTTAGATCTATTTCAATTTTTTGTGTTTTTGTCAGCATACGTACGCATAAGTGTATTCCCTCTCCATATATAGATACTGTTTTATTATAAGGAATTGGCATACACATATGTACACAAGCACATACATACACACAAGCACACATACACACACTCCCTATGTTGTGTAGGATTCACGTGCGCGGCCGTGAGCAGTTTCGTTTATATATATATATATATATATATATATATATATATATATATATATATATATACCGGTACGCGCAAGTACATGCGTACTCCCTCTCTATACATCTCTCTCTCTCTCTCTCTCTATATATATATATATATATATATATATATATATATATGTGTGTGTGTGTGTGTGTAAATATATTACAAAGAAACAATTTATACAAACTCTTTACATCTCTCTCTATATAGATATACAATTTATACATATATATATATATATATATATATATATATATATAATTATATTTAATTATATGTATATATATACAATTTATGCATATATATATATATGTACACAATTTATACATACTCCCTAAACATCTCTATCTACCTCTCTCTCTCTATCTATCTATATATATATATATATATATATATATTGTAAAGAAACAATTTATACAAAGAATTAAATAGCAATTTTAATGTGATAAATGGCTATATATATATATATATATATATATATAACGTCATCCACAGACAGCCTGTTTCGCTGTTTCAGAGCTCATCAGTGTGGCTAGACATCCGGTTGCCTCTAGCTTGGATCGAAACCCGACTGAATTGGTATCAGCCGGAGATTCTACCACTAAGCCGTCGGCGCAGGGAAGTAGGCGGATTTTTAGCGTATTTATTTTTAGAAACACGCCCAGTGACTGACAGTGACTCAATTCGCTATGCGAAGAGTCTCGATATATAAGCTATAATAGTGACTGTTTAGAAACCCAAACCTACTCCCTATATATATATATATATATATATATATATATATATATAGCATATTATGTATATACAGTGAGAGAGAGAGAGAGTGAGAGAAAGAGAGAGAGATGTGGCGTATTTATTACTGATTATGAATGATTAAAGTCTCCTCTTTCTTTGTTCATTTTATATCAATCTCTTTCACAATTCAACTTTTAACTTTATATACCTCTCATATTGGACATGAAGAAAGGGATGTATTTACGTTTTTGCCTAAATTCGAGCTTGGCAAAACTTCTTAAACCGTCGTCGCCATTAACAGAGCATGTGAGGAAGTTTCCACTTGTTATCGGCCCTGCTTTCTGAAGTTCTGGGTTGGGGATACTAGTCTTGATGATCAAGGAAGTAGAGGGCGTTAATTTGCAACTGGCGGACAACATCAGAAAAGACTAGTCGATCAAAATCCGCATCAATGTCTCAGAGAAATTTCACAGATAATGGTTGTCAGCATTTCAACAATATATGACCGTTTCAAGAAAATTGACAGGAGGAAGACACTCGATAGATGGCTTCCACACGGACTCAGATATTTTCAAGTGTGTTCGACGCGGCAACTACGAAATTTGGATGATCCATTTCTTCATTGAAAGCTGCCTTTTCACGAGAAATGGAGCCATTAAGACAATCGTAAGCGATCATCTAAGCGTTTTCTATCAGCAAATTGAAGATAAGTATTAAGTTAAGCAAAATGCTACCAGCACTGTTTAATGGCCGACGTCCAATTCTGCTTCACAATAATACTCTGACCGACGCCCCCTAAATATATACGGCCCCACCTGTTGCATTTCAGGCTAATTTCTAACAGGTTTATTTGGTTTATAGTCAATTTATATCTGTTCTATCTAAAACATGTTAAAACTGTCCCAAAATACACAGACTGGTTGGATTTTTTTCACTTTTTAAACAGAAAAATAATAATAAAGATTGTAAACAAGTAAGAAAAGTTATTAAAAAATTAAGCAGTAATACAAAACAAATACAAGTATAAAAAAAAAACTTACCAATTTTCTCTATAAATCAATTTTCTTGTGATCTTTGGCTATTAAAAAAAAAACCATTCCACAACATTTTTTCGAACTTCATCAGATGAAAACTTTCGTTTGTTGTAAAATATATTCACAAAAATCTTTTGCTGCAAATTGAATTCCTTTTTCAATGTCTTATTCATAATTAAAAACGTATTTTGGAGAATAAGTTTCCAAAATTCTTTCAGCAGACTGAGGAGGGATTCATTATGCTTTACAATAAATTAACTGCATAGTCAGGTATAGCAAATCAAACACAGAAATAACCATCTATATGGCTAGATGGAACTGTAAGGCCACGTCGAGAAATTAAGTCAAAGTTCTGCTTCTCTGTAGCATCATCACTATCATTACATACCATGATCAGGGAACACATTTCATATTGAAATCGTTTAATTAATTTTTTTGAATGTTCTCTACTAAAGAAAAAGATGGCACTGGAAATTTCTCCAAAAGTAATTTGTAGGCCTGTTGAGACGTACAGCGCAGTAGTAAGACAATGTATTAGTTCTGCAGAAAATGAAGGACGATCTCTTGATCAGTAATTTTTTTTTACTTTTAGAATTGAGTATGGTTGTTCGTCCATTATCTTTTGCATGCAGTTCGTAAAATGTTCTAACATGCTGCATCTAGTGAGTTTAGGGTTATGTCCATGTAGAAACCACAGTTTTAACAGTATTGGGGCTTCATCGCACTGGAGCTGAATGTGAATTATTACACATGAATTCAGTATTATTAATTTCTTCTTCTTCTTCTTCTTCTTCTTCTTCTTCTTCTTCTTCTTCTTCTTATGAACATTATTATTATTATTATTATTATTATTATTATTATTATTATTATTATTACACATGAATTCATTATTATTCATTTATTATTATTATTATTTTTGTTCTGAGAAACAACTGATTTCAAATGTCCCCACAGACAAAAAAAAAGTACATGTGTTGTCTGGTGACCTCATTGTCCTCTCAACGACCTATCTATTAGGACCTATGGTGCTCGTCATTTGCCTCACGGTGTATATTCCCCTTCTTGTTGATCCCTGCTGTGGCCAGGTATTGAACTCACAACACTTTGGGTCAAATCATTGGGTTACTTCAACAAACGCTTTTATACACTAAGCCATCTGTTCAATACCGAACAAAAGCTTGAAAACTTGAGTTACTAATAAGAAAGAAATGAAACTGTGATATCCAAAAAAGGCGTGGCACGTGGAACGAGAACAATCTACCCTGATGGACGAAATAAAGGGTTCATTTCGAAATATAATCTGAAGAAAGCCAGAGCGTATAACAACCATGTAATCTAATAAAAAAAAATTGAATAGCCGCTTAGATAATTTCTAAACAAAAAGGGAAGTAACTTTAAAAATTTAATTCTAAGAACGTAAATTAACAACGTACAATTACATAAAATTTATGTAATGTGTTATAATGATAATAATAATAAATTCATAATAATAAATTCATGTGTAATACTACTACTACTACTAATAATAATATTTTAATAAATTATCGATATGGTGCACGAAATAAAGGTGTAAATATGCATTTTACTGTTGAAAACATGTTTAGGGAATTAAAATAACATCTGCTAAATTCTTGGTAATTGTACGTTGTTAATTTACGTTCTAAGAATTAAATTTCTAAAGTTAATTCCCTTTTAGTTTAGCAATTATCTAAGCGACTATTCACAATGTTTTTTTGTTTACATTACATTGTCGTTATACGCTATGACTTTCTTCACATTATATTTCGAACTGAAGCCTTTATTTTGTCCACCGGGGTAGATTGATCTCGTTCCACGTGCCATGCCTTTTTTGGATATTACGGTTTCACTTCTTTCCCTTTAGTAATTCAAGTCTTCAAGCTTTTGTTCGATATGTTGCAGTTTGTTGTGTATATATACTAGTGAGTTAGCCCAAATGACTTGACTCACTTGATAGTCCACCAATAGAAGGTTACCCAATCAGAAGACGTAGAACATTCAATCCGTCGTGTATAAATGCGGCCATTTTGTTTACTCTACCCGAATGTCCAGTTCCAGCTTGTCAGGCGAAGAGAAACAGAAGGACGAACTACGCCCTGCTACTTTTACCAAAATATCCACTGCTAACCTGAACAACGCTTTCCTAATGTCTTCAAAATATTCACTGCTAACTTCTGGATTCTATACTCGAAGACGATCGTCATCATGAACAACACGGTATTGAATAGATCACTCAGTGGATAAATGAATTGTTGAAGTAACCCAATGAATTGACACAAAGTGTTGTGAGTTCAATACCTAGCCACAGCAGGAATCAACGTGCGTCCACAAGAAGGGAAATATACAACGTGAGGAAAAAGACGAGCAACATCGGGCCTAATGGATAGGTCGTTGAGAGGACAACGAGGTCACTAGGACACACATTTTCTTTCCTGTGTGGACATTTGAAATCAGTTGTTTGTCAGATAAAAAATTTGGGGTTACCAAAGGAAATTAACTGAAGCATGGCATGTTGACCTAGAACAATCTACCGCGGTGTACGAAATAAACTGTTCAGTTCAAAATTTCAACGTATATTACCTGAAGAAGGCCGGAACGTCCAACGGCCGAAACGTCGTGAAAGTGACAATAAAGATGAGGAAAATAGTCCAAAAAAATGTATATAGTGTAAATACTTAGCTGTTGCTCATAATCTTGCTACTGAGATCTAAGCCAACACAATTCGTTGTTTTATAGCCGCCAAATCGCTATCACCGAAATTTTTCTACTGTTGTTGATACTCGACTTACAGTACGACAGTGTGCACGTACATTACGATAAAATTAAGTTCTTTTACATATATACAATGCATTGATAGAACCAGACAGTATATCTCACCATGACACGAGATAAATATGATATATTTGGTGCATTTCATAAATATTTAAAAGAGTTTCCTGGCGTACCGATTATTGTGTCCGCGTCGGTCTTTTTAAATTGTGTTTAAGAAGCTATTGTATTGAAGAAAAAATTCTGAAATTGATCACACGTCTTTACGCACTGCCTCATAGAATGACATTTGTATGGCTATCAATCTATCTTAGCTTGATCATATATATTTATCAATCTCAGGTCTACTCCATCTCTCTCTCTCAATATATATATATATATATATATATATATATATGTCACAGTTTGTTCTTTATTTATCAATCTTTGTATCTATCTCAGCCTGTCTTTATCAATCTTTCTATGCTCCTATCGACTTCATATAGATATATACATATACATATCTATCTATCTATCTATATATCTATCTATATATCTATCTATATATATATATATATATATATAAACGAAAGAATATTAATCTACAAACCAGTGTGTCTAAAGATTTTAATTTTTTCATTGGACACGGGACTGAACGAAATGCCGAAGACATAACACCAACAGAACCAATGAACACCGAATTATTGGCTATCCGTATGAATAGAGCAACCAACAAATTGGCCAGGTATGAATCACATCAGGAATATATTGGGATATGCCTGAAAGAACAATTAGTACAGACTAATTTCAGGATTGATTTGGAACCTTCAATAGGTAACCACAATGATGCGTTTCTAGCATCATGGTACCGTAAATTAGAAGATTTCTCCAGAGAACTCATGAAGGACACCATGCAATTCTACCAGGAAAGCATAACAGCAACAACAGCAGAAATTAACCAGCTCGATGAGAAAATAAAAAAAATAAACAGACACGGAAGAATATACCGACATAAAGAATGTCATAAAAGCTCACACAGACCAAACAGTGAGGGAACTACAAAAAACAAAAACTGAAAAACAAAGAAAATTAAAATGGAATATTTCCTCCAGACAGAGGAACAAAGTAGAAATGAAGCCAAACTCTGAAAAAAGTGAACGACCATACCCCAAAAGAAAACAACAAAACACCGCAAATACACTGACCACCACACAACCAATGCAAACACAAAACAGACCAAATAAGTACACCAACAGACAACCAGCAGCACCCCAACCAACAATAACAACACTGCCACCATCAACGATAGCTAGAACCTCAAAACAAACGCACACACAAAACAAACCACTAACTTACGCGGACATCCTTAGGGTGCCGTACAAACATACACAAACCAAATCACAGCAGCCCTTCTACAGAACGCATAACCCCATTAGACATCCCCAACCACCTAGATTAGCCCCTAGTAGACAATCAACAAAAAACACACTCAACCTTAAAAATACGGAATAAGCCCCCAACCAGGACACCTGGATGGGGGTATAGCATCCCTAATAGGAGATATGATGCAAGCTTTCGAGCTTTTACAAAAGAACTTCGCCATGCTTGCAAATACAAACTTGACCCATACGGGCGAGTTATAAATTTGAGTAACAATAAATTTTCACTCAATACATTCATGGTATTAAATAAAGGACTAATCTTTTGCCCTAGTCCCCCAAGGTTTGATAAAGACACCTTGGCAAAGGACCTGAAATCCTTCTTCAGAAGAATACGATTAAAAACCCACTACGGGGAAAATGATGATACACCTTCCATACTTGAGACATTAAAAGAGAAGGACACTACCTACAACTCACAAAACACAGACATTACTATACAGACATTTGAACTAGCCGTAGCAAATGACATAAAGAAAACAACAGCACGTAAGCTGCTACGTGACAATATTACTGAAGGGGAACGTATAGCCCTCGATACGCTGACACATAGAGATGACCTAATCATAACACAGGCTGACAAAGGGGGTGCGACAGTGATCTGGGGAATCGAAGAAGACATTAAAGAGGCCAACAAACAGCTAGCCGACAAAGAAAACTATAAAAGCATACCTACAGATCCCCTTCCAGAATACCAAAAAGAATTAACTAGCTCACTAAACATAATGCTTCGCAACAATCTAATCGACAAGGAAACATACACAGCACTTACACCCACAAACATTACACCTGCTCGTTTCTATCTCCTTCATAAAATACACAAAAGCAACAACCCAGGAAGGCCGGTTATTTCATCGTTCAACTGCCACACGACAAAAATTTCCAAATACATAGATCATTACATACAACCGCTAGCTAAGGAAGTAAAATCATACATCAGAGACACAACAGATCTACTGAACAAAATTAATCACATACAAACAGTACCAGAGAATTCTACTCTAGTGACTATGGACGTTAGGTCGCTCTATTCAAACATTAAAAACATCGAAGGGCTAACCGCCCTTCAGGAAGCACTTACTAAAAGAAGAAAACAAGACCCCACCACAGAAGTCATCATAAAACTAATGGAGCATGTCCTTACATTGATTACTTTCAACTTCAATGGCGCACACTACCTTCAGATAAGAGGTTGTGCCATGGGCACCATTGCAGCTCCATCATATGCTACAATATTCATGGGAACATTTGAGGAGAGCCATATCTATCCAATCATTGGTAGCGACTGCGTATTCTATGCAAGATATATCGATGATATATTCTTTGTATACACGGGTAGTGATGACAAACTTACCCAATTCCTTATGACCCTAAACACAGTGCACGACTCAATTAAGTTTGACTATGAAAAATTCACAACATCAGTAACATTTTCAGACACCCGCATTTACATAGATGAAAACAGGAAACTACAAACGACACTACACACTAAAATCACCGACACCCACAACTATCTACACTTTAAGTCTTCCCACCCTAAACACCTCAAAGAGAACTTTCCCTATTCACAAGCACTTAGACTCAGAAGGATATGTTCCAACAATGAAGAATTAAATAAACACATTGAAAATCTGGAGCATCAATTCACAACACGTGGCTATAAACAACAGCTAATCAGGGAACAAATAAATAAAGCAATTTCCACACCTAGAGAAGACACCCTAATGTACAAGATCAAAAATAAATGTGGCCGAATCCCTCTAGTAACCACTTTCAACCCCACTCTGCCTCCACTATCCCAAATAATCAAACGTCGCTGGGAAATACTACATCTCAAACCAGACCTAAAAAAACTGTTTAAGGAATCCGGCCTTCTTTCATATCGTAGACCTAAGAACCTAAAAGAAATCATAGGTAGTAACCACATTTCAGTGGACAAGGTAATTCCTAATAAACTAAGAACAAAAACAACAGGATTTTCCCAACCATGTAACAACAAAAGAAGTTTATGTTGCAAACATATTAAAAACACGAATTCATTCACTAGCTCAATCACTAAATCTACTTTCAAAATCTACCACGATTCTAACTGTAGAAGTCATAACATAATTTACCTCCTAGAATGCACACTATGCCAGAAACAATATGTAGGAAAATCTGAATGGTCCTTTCACGACAGAATTAACAATTATCGTAAACGAATTAAGTCGACTCCCCATGAAAAATTATTACCTGGAAAAACATGATTTCAAAACCCATGCTAAATTCACTATAATTGAGAGAATAGAAAAGTTCAGAGCAGATAACATTAGAAAGATTTTAGAGTTCCATGAAGATAAGTGGATACAACGTCTAAAAACAAAATATCCAGCCGGGCTAAACCATAAATTTAACAATATATAACTCAATAAATCAAAACCTACCCACATTTCTCACCCACACATGACAGACATGCTTACGGAGGTGTGGAGGCCTCACACTTATACACTCACCCACACGAATATACACACTTACACACATCATAGACACTCACTCCCTAATGAGCCAAATGATTACACCCACCCACAGCAATACACACGCTTACACACATCATACTCACTCACTCCCTAAGAACCAAATGACACACGCAAAAACACTAAACAGGGACACATCCCCTCACAAGGCCCAATAAAACTGTCAAACTGACCAGAGAATTCATAGCAGCATGTATATATCCAGCTCTTATCTGAAATAACAACTTAAAAGAGACTGTTTGACCAACACAACGAATGTTAAAAGATTCATGTTAAAAAGATAAAAAAATAAAAAAAACAAATGAAAACTACAGACAAAAGTTCATTTTCTCCATCAAGACATTCATTTCTGTTGTTCACTGCTAGCAGCAAGCAGAAATATTTCTCCTCCTGATGATGGACATTTTGGTCGAAACTAGTCGAGGAATCTAAATGGAATAATAATAAAAAAAAAAAAAAACGAAAGAATATTAATCTACAACCCAGTGTGTCTAAAGATTTTTATTTTTTTATTTTTTTATTGTTCCATATATATATATATATATATATATATATATATATATATATATATATATATATATATATACAAAAAGGCACCCCAAACAACAGAACACGATATCAATAAGGAAGCTAAAACAATCGCCCAAAAATTAGACCTGGATGACCGAATAAGTTGTATTAGCAAGGCAGGAGACTTTATCACACTAAAAGACCATAAAGAAAATTTCAAAAACAATCCTGCATGTAGACTCATAAACCCAGCCAAAAGTGAACTAGGTAAAATAAGTAAAACAATACTAGAAAGAATTAATTCTGAACTTAGGAAGAAATTAGGAGTAAACCAGTGGAAAAATACGAAAACAACTATTGACTGGTTCCACAGCATAAATAACAAACAAAACTGCCAATTCTTACAATTAGACATAAAAGAATTTTACCCATCCATAACAGAACGTATGCTAGATAAGGCCATCAACTTAGCTCAGGAACAAGTAATAATA
>OZ010575.1:13835210-13840210 GCA_963932145.1 Acanthosepion lycidas
TTGACCATGCTTGATTCAAAAATCGTACGACTCATACAGCAATCGCTATCACTTGACTTAAAATATTTTTGCCCTTCCTTGCCTTTAAAGTAGTGCCCTTTGCCGTGCTGATGTTGCTACATGCCTTACTTCTTGCCTATCTCACACTACGAATTTTTTCTAAGCTCTATACTAAACATTAAATCTGTTACGAAAAAATAACTAAACAAAATGAACACAAAACGATCAACTTTAAAAAAGGTCTCGTAACTGGAAAAACCGAATGAAAAAAGAATGTTAACAACAAATACTTTTTCACACTAAACTCATTTCTCCGGAATCAGAATCAACGTTGAGTTTAAGCAAGCGAATGAGCCAATTGGAGTAAAGTGCCACGCAGATTTAAATTTTTCCCGCTTCTGACGAATGCAGCTATTGAATGTTTTGCATGCTAGCATGCTAGTAAACATTCGTGCCAGTCAGCTGTTGGCTCTCACGCTGACCAATAGAATCTTCCTGCCTATTCGTGGCAGCCAGCTATAGGCTCTCACTCTGGCCAGTAGAAAATGGCCGCTAACTACATGAAAACTGCCGTAGAAGCATGAAAAAATCGATTATTTCCACTATCGATGGGAGTTGGGAAATGCAAAGTCGGTCTTGGCCTTCCCACTAACTTGGAGCATGTGCATGTAAAATTGCGTCCGTGCATTCGTTACACACACACACACACACACACACACACACACACACACACACACACATCCTGCCTTTTATAGATAGATATTTTACTTCAAATATGACTGTAAGACGATGGGTATTTGTAAAAAAGCACATTTTACTCTAGCAAAAATCTTAAGCTTTTACGATATGAAAGATCTTTCAATTTCGCTTTTAATGATCATTGAAATTAAAGGCATGAACTATCTTTTACCTTACTGCTAAATACGAATTTAAATAATTAGCTGCTACTATTTACCCAAATACACTTAAATATTTTTAAAAATACAAATTTCAGTAAATAAATATCGAAATAAGAAAACTTTTAACTTCAAATTTAGTATTGGTAATTTAATCAATTGAAGTTTAGTGGTAATTGTTAGTCCTATTCTACCTTAGTGTGTAACTTACTCTTTTTGAGTAGATACACATCTACTTATCATATCTCAGTTGCGTGTCTGTGCTTGGACAGATTGCGCTCAGGGGGTTTTCAGTCAAAGGACAGAGGGGCAACTGAGAAAATTATACTGAAGAGGTGCCCAGCTCTGGGGAACAGCTGCCCGAGGCCGCGCTCTTCCATTGCACCAGAGGGAGCAATCAGTGCTTGCACTGAGGCCAGCGCAACCAAGGGTTGCGGGACTCGGGGAATTTTTCTTCCTTGCCCCGGTGCATGCGCTCGGGTTCCCCACATTAAACCGACCTTGTGTCACAACCTGACCTCATGGGGGAGGGGGTTGAGTAAATATCTACCTTATAATACTGCTAATTAAAATACTTAAAGTATTGCTTGTTACTATTTTTACTTGTACTTTTTCGTTGTAATGTCCGTCGCCCAAATGTCTCTCGGCCAAATGTCCGTCGCCCAAATGTCTCTCGGCCAAATGTCTCTCGGCCAAATGTCCGTCGCCCAAATGTCTCTCGGCCAAATGTCCGTCGGCCAAATGTTCGGCCACGCTCAATACGGGCCTTTAATTTACAGAAGTTTAGGCAGAAGATTGCGATTGACGTTGCATTTAAATTTCCGAAGATTGTAGTTGTCAGGGAAGCAAAAAAATCGGAAGGCAGTTCCACATATAAGATTTGCGAGAAAAGAAAGTGTTATTTTTTTTTTTTTTTTTGGAGTGGGGCGATTTGCTTTGCAAGCCAAATCAGTTGCCCGGATCGCTTGTGCTGAGATCGAATGTGTTTTCTCTTTTTGTCGTTGTACATTTTTGTACGTTGAGATTTTTTTCTAGTGTTTGGCGTTCCCTATAAGCTTCAGGAACTGTCGAACTGGATACTTTATTTAATATACGTGGGTAGATTTTTCTCGTTCTGTTATATCTGTCGAGTGATATCACTTTTTGCTTACTTATTCCGTTATTGGCCGTCTTGTATGTCCGAGTACATCCATATTAGCTGGACTAAGGATTGAATTATTATATCGGCAAATTCAATAACGCAATCTGTCTGAGTATGTGTATTTCTGTAAATTTAAATTCAGACAATTTAATCAACTGTAGAATGTCTCAGATGAGACTAAAAATACTTGTAAAATAAAATCATTTGAAGGACGATTCTGGTATTTTCCTTAATCAATTTTCTACGGCTATCAAGAAATTGATTCATGAACACGAAAAGATAAGCACAAAAAAAAAAACAGACATAGAGTATTTGAATTATTTAACCAAACTGGCTTAAATGAAAATATACTACCTAAATACACACACACACACACACATACACATACACATACACACACACACACACACACACACACATACATACATATATATATATGTATATATGTGTGTGTGTGTGTGTGTAGAAATATAGTTTTAAGGTGTGCTATATTTATGGGATAAAGTGCTCAATATCATAGATAGTGCGGATCAAAATGTAAATATACAAGTGAACATTGAAGTTAACACTCAGAGGCGACAGTCTGTTTCATGCTAGATGCAATCGACAGGCCTAACTGCCTATCGCCTTTGAGTTTTCACTTCAATGTTCACTTTATGTATGTGTTGGGGCCGCAGGTCATTATTTAAACATATATTGTTAAATAAAACAGACAATGAATGTCTATTATGTTTGATCATGATCCGTTTTAAACTTCTTATCATTGCTTTGATTTCGGGTGAAAATGAAGTCAAAAATTGTCCAACATTTGGATATGTTTTTATTAAGCTGCTCCCTGATCTAACCTTTCGGCTCACATGAGCCATCTTCAGAGTGGTTATACGGGCATTTAAAGAAAAAATATTCACCATCAAACCCGACGTCAAAGAACCGCATCATGAATTTACGATCTGCGTCTGCTATTCTGCGACCGTTATCGTCGCATACCCATATTCTATGTCAACATAACAGAATGGCATCATTGATGGTGAATATCTTTGTTTCAATGTCCGTATAGCCACTCTGAAGATGGCTCATTTGAGCCGAAACCTTAGATCATGCCTCTCCCAGACGTCTCATTTATTTCCATTGAACTCAACTCTCCATGTTTGGTTCAAAGACAGATGTGCCAGTGCATAAAACGTTGGTTAGATCCAGTGACTAGACCCAAAGAGTTGTGAGTTCAATACCAGGCAACAGCAGAGGTCAACCAAAAGTAAAGGGTTCATTTCGAAATTACAATTACCTGAATAAGGCCGGAGCGTACCACGACCGAAACGTTCTTAATATGGCAATGAAGATGAGGATAACAGTGTGAGTAATGTAAATAATGCAAAGTAATCATAATACCTCATTTCAGAGTTATAGACAGATAGTGAAGAAAACTTCCAATCAGCTAAAGAAGCCCCGAGCGTACAACGGCCGAAACGTTGTGAATATGAGGATGATATTCCAAATAATGTAAATAATGCAAGTAATCACAGTATTTCACCTCAGAGATATAGACAGACAGTGAAAAAATTCCTGTCACCTGAAGATGGTCGGAGTGTACAACGGCCGAAAGGATGTGAATATGGTAATGAAGATAAGGATAACAGTCCGAATAATGTAAATAATGTAAGTAATCATAATACCTCTTCTGAGAGATTTTCGAAACTCCAATCACCTGAAGAAGGCCGGAGCGTACAACGGCCGAAATGTTGTGAATATGGCAATGAAGATGAGGATAACAGTCCGAATAATGGAAATAATGTAAGTAATCATAATACCTCTTCTGAGAGATTTTCGAAATTCCAATCACCTGAAGAAGGCCGGAGCGTACAACGGCCGAAATGTTGTGAATATGGCAATGAAGATGAGAATAACAGTCCGAATAATGGAAATAATGTAAGTAATCATAATACCTCTTCTGAGAGATTTTCGAAATTCCAATCACCTGAAGAAGGCCGGAGCGTACAACGGCCGAAAAGTTGTGAATATGGCAATGAAGATGAGGATAACAGTCCGAATAATGTAAATAATGTAAATTAAGTGCTCGATAATAGAGAGCATAGATAGGATTAATTGATACAAAATTTTTCACTGAGGTGATTGATGTTATACTCAGTAACAGAGTATATGGTATGCCTGTTGGGAGCGTGTACTGTACGAAACTTTTAGTAGTGGCCGGTCAACTGAGTACCTTGTTTTTAAAAATTATATCGGAGCACTGTCATTCAGGCATAGGCTGATATTGTTTGTGCGCTGTTTGAATACTCTTTGGGGAGTGATTTTGTTTTATAAACCGTATTATTGCTTTGGGGCTAGGGGATTTGGGAGGCCCGGGACTGTCACGCACATTGAATTTATTACTAGCATGTACTGCATCACATATTCTCCGTACTCCATCGACCTTTTAACGACGCATAATTTAATTTGCCTGTCTTGGGTATTGTTGCCTTGAACAATTTTTTTCTCTCTTTCTCTTTCCCATTTTTCACTTGAGGTTGGCTAACATTATCCTTGCCAACCTGTACGGGTTTTCTTTGCCTCTTTTCCCTTTAATTATCAGTTTGAGTGTGCACTAATATGTATATATATATAGTTTACCCTCGATGTAAAATTTTTGGTTAGCCGAGGGGATACGAGCGTCAATGTTTCCCAGGAAAGGGCGACCAGTGGTCTGTTAAGTGTGCGGACCGTACGAATGGCTTAGTTGCAGCCGATCCTATGATGAGAGGACGTTATGGATAAGTCTGTGAAAAGAATAAAAATGGTTCCAACTTATACCAAATCATATTTATGCTATTGCCAAACAATATACAACTGTCCCGATGTTCATTCACACAGACTCGTCAGGTTGTCCTCCCTTATCGCTATTTCATCATTATGTGTCCAAGAAATTTCATACTATTATTATTATTTTTATTTTCTTTGATTTCTGG
>OZ010575.1:13845210-13860210 GCA_963932145.1 Acanthosepion lycidas
TGCTTATAAAGCTCCGTAAATTTCAAAATTAGTTATTCCAAAATTCGCTTGAGAATGAAACAGAACTAGGTACTTTAATTTAATTTCTATATTTGAATTGGAAGTTTTTATCTCCTGTTTTGAAACATGAAAACTCTTATGTAGCGATAGAATCATATTGTAAAAAAATAATTATAATATATATATATATATATATTTGTCATATATATATATATATATATATATATATATATATATATATATATATATATATATAAGATAATCCTAAGTAGCCAGGCAAACCTACCTAGGTTTCACCTAAACGTATCGTCAGGACGATGAGGACCGGGATCACCCTTACGATCCTTTTAGGTGAAATGTAGGTAGGGTTGTCTGGCTCCTTAGGTCTATCTTAGGTTTTGCTCTACTTCGTGAATTGAGCACTTTACATAGTTGCCTTTTACTCCTTTTGGAAGTTTTTTTTGGGGGACTTTGAATTTGAACTTTTTTTCGCCTTAGTCCAATGTTCTTGGTTCTTTCTTTTTTATTCCTCAGTTTTCCTTGGATACCGATTTGTTCTACTACAAGTCGAACTATCCAAGGTTTTTCCAAATGAATACCACCATTTATATATATATATATATATATATATATATATATATATATATGAGAAAATGAAAGAATATATTTGTTCTGGAAAGTGACTTCACCAAACTCAGGTTTAAGGAGAGTGTGTGTGGGGGGGTATATAAACGAAGACCAGGTTTATCATTACGTATTGAGAGGAAACGCAGATGTATGGACGATAAATTCTAATTTTGTTCTGGTTTCCGACGCGTCTAGACACAAAAGATCTGCCGGTTTCGTTTACGTTCTCAACGATTTTTCTTTATTTTTTTTCTTTTTCTTTTTTTTTTTTCCGTTTTTACCGCTGCTGTTTTCAAACATTCGACATTCTGACAACAGAAGATTTGTTTAAAAAAAAAAAAAAGTGTGTGTGGGGGTGGGGGCTGACAATAAGGTGAAAATCACGTGAAAATCACGTGAAAAATATTCTAGAAAACTGAAAACACATTGACCGTAGAGGATTCAGAAATCAGTACCTGTTTTATATACCTTCTACTCAACATGTTTATTTCTTTTTGGAGTAATGGATACCGGCTCGGACTGAGAAATCGAACTGCCGAGTTCCAGTCGAATCCATTACAAATACTTACGTGCTAATACCGTTAAGAAACTGTGAATCCGCTTCTATCTCCAGCTATGAGTAAATAGCAGGACAGACCGGGTTCTATAGACCTGGATGGCAACTAGTATTCATCTGAGAGAATTACTTTCTTTGGCAACCTACTGCGGGAAAAAAAATTCTCCCTCGTCAGTGATCCATCGAAAGATACATCATCACCTAAGCGTGTATCCCGCATGGCACATAACTGACTGACTGGTGTGCTTATACCCTTGGGAAAATTATGAACCCTCTTCTTCCTCCAGCTATAGGTAAATAGCAAGACAGACCGGGTTCTATAGCCTTGGTTGGCAACTAGTCTACTGCAGAAAGAAATGACAACCTACTGCTGGAAAAAAAAAAAAACTACCTCGTCAGTGATCCATCGAAACATAAATGATCGCCTAAGCGTGTATCACGCATAGCACATAACTGACTGACAGGTGTGCTTATACCCTTGGGAAAGGTATGAATCCTCTTCTTCCTTCAGCTATGAATAAATAGTAGGACAGATCGAGTTCTATAGACTTGGATGGCAACTGGTCTATCAAAGTAAGAAATGGCAACGTACTGCGGGAGAAAATATGCCTCGTTAGACATGTATCGTAAGAGTGTATCAAGCCTGGCAAATGATTGACTGAAGTTTCTATCGTTTTTCATTAAAGCAACGTAGATATTACGGTCACATTTCTTGCGATGAATGTTTAATATATTTGTATTCAAGAATATCACATCTGTGTCCATAAAAGAATTTCTTTAAATTTATCTGTCTCACCGATGGATTTTTCTTACATTTATTCCAATCTATAATGGAAAATATTGTTTCTGGTTTTAAAATACTAATATTGTATTCGATTATTATTGTCAGGTTGGCGTAATATTATTATCATTATGCTTATTCATATTGCTCATTCTCTTTTTATAAACTACAGTTTTTTTTTTGTTTTTTTTTTTTGCAATGCGCTGACGCATGTTGAAATCCTCATAATATTTAATATTGCTGAAGTTATCGCTAATATTTTCGTTGAGGTTTACAAACTCTACGTTCAATTTCGCAAAACAATCGATGAAATTTAAATACGCTGGTTTGTTTGGAAAAAATACCTTGACAAAGAAACCGACTTCATGGTTTAATAATTTATTTAATTTAATTTAATTTTATAGGAATTTATTGTAAACAATATTTTTAAAAACAATTTCTATCTTGCCTTTTTAACAGCGCTGAAAGTCTTAGGATTTCTTACTCTTGAGCATGCAACATACGTGAATATACGGATTCTAACTTTTTGAAGCGTTTGGGCTTGTGATTTTTTTATAGTTCGTGCAAAAGCAGGGAAATTTTCAAACTGGATTATTGTTTATTTAAAAACTTATTCCTTCACACTGACATTGATACAGCGGGCTGGAATAAATTTTTTTCGCCATTTTGTCTAGAAATTAGCATTTACCATACATGACTGTAATATTTATATTATATACACGTGGTTTATTGCACTCGTCTTTGTTGTTCTTATCATTACGCTTCGGCCGTTGTGCTCTCCGGCCCTTATCTTGCCCTTGTAGTTTTAGATGAAGGCCGGAGGACACAACGGTTGAAAAAACAGAAATGAGGACAATGGTCCTTTTTAAAATTATGTAAATAATGATAAATTCTCCTCGAGGAAAATCTGATGAAAAATATAGAAATGTCTGTATCATATTTTCCTATATATGTGGGCGTGATTTCGTATATGTGTGTAGTTATTCAAATGTCGATTTTCACACAGTCATACACACACACACATATATATATATATATATATATAGAGAGAGAGAGAGAGGGGGGAGAGGGAGAGAGAGGGGAGAGACATACATATATGTATTTGAACATTGTGTGATATCTAGGAAAATAGACAAACTGACATGGATAGATACATATATACACATATTCATAACGATATGAACTGAGTGAGATAGATATGAGTAGATAGATATTGAACAGGTATGAAATACATATAGAAATGAATTGATATAGTTATAGAGTAAGAAACATAGATACGAACAGACTTATATACATACATATATATATATATATATATGTGTGTGTGTGTGTGTGTGTGTGTGTGTGTGTGTCTGTGTCTGTGTGTGTAACCTAAATTCAAAGCCACAAGTCCAGACAGACATTCCATTCAGTACTGATGAAGATTAGCATTATTATGCTGATTTGTAATAGACTATAACCACATGAGGTAATTTTGGATTTTTGCTGTTACATATATATATATATATATATATATATATATATATATATATATATATATATATATATATATTGAGGTGTTCTCCCCTTTTTACACAAATGGACTCACCCAGTATATACATATACTACGGCTACGTGAAGAGAGAGAGAGAGCAAGACCGAAGAGTCGAGTCGAGTCCAGAGTGACAGAGTAAAAGGTTGTAGGTAAACGGAAGAGTGAGGGTGAGGTAACAGCGTTGTAGGAGTCACAATGAGCAAGCACGTAGACTCAGCAAGAAGTCATACAGCGATTATTACGTTAATATATTATTTTCCTATATTCATTCCTGGCGTTTGCTATTTATTGGTACCGGATTTATTGGTACTGGATTTCAACCGGGTTGAACGAATGTTTCTTAAACGAAAATTGTTTACAAAACAACGTAATATACCAAGCCACGATAAAATCACCAGATGATTAAGGAAAAGTATACATAGGAGTAACTGTAGGACCTTGGAAACAACGAAATTATACACACAAAACATCTTTCACAAATAGTAAATATGCGAACAGTACAATGCTTTCTAAGTATATCTGGGAAATTAAAAACAAAACGCACATCACACCAAAAATATCTTGGAAGATAAGGAAAAGATCATCAGCCTACAACAATCAATCAAAATCTTGCAAACTTTGCTTGGAGGAAAAAATAGCTATCATTACTTTCCCAGACCAAAATAAATTATTAAATAAAAGATCCGAGCTCATGTCAAAATGCAGACATGAAAACAAATTTTTACTACGTTACTTAAGAATTGAAAACGGAAAAAAATAAAATAAAACAAATAAATAAACAAATAAACAAAATAACAATAAAAAATAAGCAAAATTAATTAATCCAAACAAATTACCAAATCACACCTGTTAGAATAAACGAAATAGAATAATAATAATAATAATAATAATAATAATAATAATAATAAACCCACTATCTCAAATCTGGTCTTGCTCTTGGACCTTCTTCAAGTCTCGTCCTAAAGCTGGTAATCTGAACAAAATTACCCCTTGGCGGTCAAGGTTAAAACGCATCTCTACCAATTTCAATGAATACGAATAATATCTCATACCGGATCGGCCGTCAACTGGGACAACAAGGGCCGCGTCCCTCAGAGAGGAACCAGTCTGAGGTCGAAAAGTCTGTCACTGGAACAAACTCTTCTACACACGAAGAGACACTAGGTCACCAAACCCGGATTATCGCCAACCTTGGACCAAGTGTCTCAATGCCAAATCGACTAGTAAAAATGAAACGAACGAAATGGAGCCGCGAAGAGTATCGACAAGTTATGACATCCTTTTTCACTGCACTCGAAAACCCAGCAAAGAACACCACCAATCAAACATACCAAATATGGAGAAATATGGTGGGAAATGATATAAGACCTAACCTCAATCCAAACATGCTTGCCAATGTCCGCAGAGATATCATGCGAAACAACAGACTCTCAAAGGCAGAAATAGATAAGATAAAATTAGATATAAGACAAAATACTATGGCGCATCACTCAAACTCTGTTGAGACGAATGTTGAAATAAAGAATGCGACAGAGGATGAGGTGGACGCTAAAGCGAATGAAATACGAAATCATCTCCCAGGAAATGAAACCGAAGATTCTACCTTAGACACAACCTCTAGTTCTCCAGAAATTGTCACTGAAGATGACTCCAGGTACATTAATTTAGAATTCCTTGAAAACCACGAAGCTGAAATCACCGAAGCGAAAAATGACGTCATCCAAGTACTCAGCAGAGTAACTTTCATACAATTGTCAGACAGAGACCAGCTCCCGAAAATCCATATGACAAATCCCAACAAGCACATCGTGAAAATATACAATGCTGTCCTGGAAACACTGTTAACAGATAAACCACCGGGAAACATAACAGAAGTTAACAACGTCATATACGCAAAAGCTCTAGCAGCGACTCGGAAGCTTGGTGTCAAGACAATAAATAAAATTAACAGACACAGAGAACCAGCTTGGAAAACCAAACTGATACGAGAAATAAAACAAATCAGATGTGAGCTGTCTATATTAGATGAGCTCACCAGAAACCCTAATATTTCCACACGTAAATCCAAAAAGATCAAACGGAAATATAGCATTAAATCCCTAATTGATATGCCATCGAACAAGGAAATGCTGAAACAGAAACTTCAGCTAAAAGCACAGAGAACAAGACGATACGAGAAACGTTGTAGATTCTATCGCCAAAATAAAATATTCCGAACAGATCTTAAGAAATTTTACAGGGAAATTGGAAAAACGCCTATACATGTCGAAACGCCACCATCGATTGATAATGTACAGACATTTTGGGAAAATATTTGGAGCAACCCAAAGGAATGTAACCCAAAAGCAGAATGGATACGGCGTGAAGAAGAACGACTGCTGGATACACCTCTGCAAGAATGGGTAAATATATCCACAGATGATGTTAGGCAAGCACTAACGAAATCCCAAAAATGGAAATCCCCAGGAAATGACAAGTTGCCCAATTTCTGGCTGTATCATCTCTCATCTACCCATGGCATACTTGCAAAAACATTATCAACACTTGTAAATAATCCCAATAAAATCGCAGAATGGGTTACTGAAGGTATTACATACCTCATACCAAAAACAACTGAAACAGACGACCCGAAAAATTATAGACCGATAACATGTCTTTCCACAACGTATAAGTTGATCACGTCTGTACTGAAGAACCGTACTTACTCCTTCTTCGAAACAAACAGCATTCTCCCGCTGGAACAGAAGGGATGCAGTAGAGGTTCATATGGCTGCAAAGATCAACTTCTGATAAATAAAATGATCCTGGAAAATTGCAGGAGACGACGCAGAAATCTCAGTGCAGCGTGGATTGATTATCGTAAAGCCTTTGATAGTGTTCCACATTCTTGGATCCTTAAGGCTTTGGAAATGTACAAAGTCTCCCCTGTGGTATTAAACTTTCTTAAGCACAGCATGGGGATGTGGAACACAAAACTGTACCTTAGGCACACCGGGGGCACTGCCATATCCAACCGTCTGAATATCCGACGTGGAATTTTTCAAGGAGACTCTCTGTCACCCCTTCTGTTTTGTTTATCCTTAACCCCTCTTACACATGAACTGAACAACAGTAGCTATGGTTACAAAATAAATAAGAAAATTTTCAATCACCTACTATACATGGATGATCTCAAACTCTTTGCCAAAGACGACAATGAGTTGAAAGGCCTCCTCAATATTGTAAAATACTTTAGTGACGACATAGGTATGGACTTCGGATTAGATAAATGTGCAAAAGTAACATTCAAGAAAGGTAGAATTACAGAAACACCCTCAATAGATTTAGATTTTGTCACAAAGATTAGGGAATTGGACCATGAAGAAGCTTATAAGTACCTAGGAATTAGCGAAGGAGATGGCATACAACACCCCCAAATGAAAGAAAAAATAAGAAAAGAGTACTACAGGCGTGTACGTCTGATACTAAATACTGAACTAAACTCAAAAAATAGAACATCAGCTATAAACACATTGGCTGTCCCAGTGGTGCATTACAGCTTTAATGTCCTTAACTGGACCATAGCTGAAATTAAGCGAATGGACGCCAAAACGAGAAAGCTTCTCACTTGCTATCGCATGCATCATCCCAAAGCTGATGTTGATCGTCTGTATGTGCCCAGATCCGAAGGAGGCAGAGGATTAGTTCAACTAGAACTGTCCTACAAAACTACAACAATTGGCCTCCAAAAATACTTGGAAACTACAGAAGACTGGATGATGGTATGCGTCAAGGAACATGAAAGTAGTAAGCGTCTTTACTCCGTAATGAAAGAAGCCAACAAATTCAAACTGGAGCTTCAAATGGGCGTAGAGATGCAACTACAGCACAATACACCGGCTGAAACTGCAAAATACTTGAAAAAGACAGCAAAGACGAATGCAACCGACCAGATACAGAAGCGATGGCAAGATAAACCGCTTCATGGCCAATACTCTGCCCGTACCAAACAAGCTGATGTAGACAAAACCCGTACCCATCAGTGGCTACGCAGTGCAGGGTTGAAAGCGGAAACTGAAGGTTTTATCCTTGCTGCGCAGGACCAATGCTTGCTAACTAGGAATTATCAAGCACATATACTAAAATATTGTGTCAGCCCAAAATGCAGATTCTGTGATAAATATCCAGAAACGATTGATCATCTTGTATCAGGTTGCACGATGTTGGCACCCACTGAATATAAAACCCGACATGACAGAGTGGGCCAATATCTGCACTGGAAAATCTGCAACTTCTACGAGAAGGAAACTGAAAGAAACTGGTATGAACACCACCCAGACCCAGTTACGGAGATAGGACCTGTTACAATTCTATGGGACTACACAATTCACACTGACAGAACAATCAAGGCCAACCGCCCAGATATTGTTATTAAAGACCACAAACAAAAACGGTGCCTCCTTATTGATATGGCAGTCCCTGCTGACTGCAATGTATCTTTGAAGATATTCAAAAAGCTGTCAAAATACAAGGACCTTGAAATAGAGGTCTCGAAAATGTGGCATACGGGAACATCAACAATCCCTGTTGTAGTTGGAGCCCTAGGACTGGTTGGAAAAGATTGCAGTAGACTAATTGCAGGGATTCCTGGAAGCCCATGCCTCAAGGAGATACAAAAAATTGTTCTGACAAGTACAGCCCACACTTTACGAAGGGCTTTATGTATGTAATTTCTTTTTTTTTTCTTTTTTTTTTTTTTTTTTTTGTCAGTGAAAAGTGTCATGATGCCATTTCTAACCTTAGGTCCCTGGGTGGGACCCGGAAAGAAATGTGTAAACGTCAGAAAGCAAAGAAAATAAAAATGATAATAATAATAGTAATAATAATAACAAAAAAAAAACAAAAAAAACAAATGAACCCAAATAAAAAAAGTAATAAATAAATTAGCAAACCATTATGACCAAAATATTAATTAGACTAAAAAATCAAACCTAAAAATCGAAAGAAAAAAAATAAAAAATAAAAAATAAAATAAAAAATAAAAAATAAAATAGCTATAACTGTTATATAACGATAAAAAATAAAAATAAAAAATAGAAATAAAAAATAAATACTACGTTACTTAAAAATCGAAAACGCAAAAGAGAAAATATACAAGCAAAATAAATTGACCTAAATTCATCCAAGTAAATAAATAAACAAACCAATCCCGATAAAGTTACCGTTAGAAAAAAAAAACAAATAAATATAATCAACCCAAATAGACACAAATTAAAATCTGTTCCCGCCAAAATAATAGTTAGAATAAACTACAACAATCAACCTCAAAACCGAACAAATAGCTTTAATTAAATTCTCTGACCAAAACAAAACTATAAAATAAGTGATATAAACAAATTTTTACTACGTTAATAAAAACACCGATTAAAAAAAATAAATAAAATAAGAAACAAAATTTAAAAATAAAGAACAAGAAATATAATTTAACCCAAATAAATAAAGAAACGACTTTGTAATAGAATACCCACAATGCACCACTGACCCGTATATATATAAATAGCCGAGAAAAATAACAGCAGACGTGGCCTGACGATTGCATATAGCTTGAAACAGACTGTCCTCTCTAAGTGTTGACTTCTATGTTTACTTTTATATTTACACACGCTCTATCTCTGATATTGAGCACTTTATTCCATAAATATAGTACACCTTAAGACTATATTTCTTTATATATATATATATATATATATATATATATATATATATATATGTGTGTGTGTGTGTGTGTGTGTGTGTGTGTGTGTGTGCGTGTGTATGTGTGAGGGCGCGCGTAGACAGAGAGATATGAGCCTGCTGAGATAGATAGATAGATATGAGCATATATATATATATATATATATATATATATATATATAAATGAACTTATATAGCTTTATATATATTTATACGCCATTTATAATAGGTAATCAATTCATTCGTGTCAGTTAATTAACCAGTTTTTCTCCGTTCATCCGTGACAATAAATTTTCCGCAAAACAAACTCATTCAATCACAATTCCGAAACGTAAAACTAAAATCCGACATCATTTCTTCACTGAAGAATAATAAGCTTGACCCGTATCATTTACGACTCTCTGCAAAATCCATGCACGTTTCTGCATCAGGCTACGACGTTTAGCGATCATGACTCTCAACATCTTCCAGCCGTCTGGAGCTCTAAACAATCTTTATTCTCTTAACATTCCTTCCAGTTTCCGTTCCGCTACCCGTTCGCCTAGACACCTTATTTTGGTCGCTGTCTTCTTCCTCACCTCTTGCCTACCCTTTGAGTATTAAATTATCCAAGCCTTTTTTCCTCATTATGAGTCACATAAATTTTAACACCTACTTTACAATTGTAAGTAAACCCCGCCCCTTAAATTTCTTTTTTTTTTCTTAAAACGTTCATTTGGCTCACATGGAATCATTTTGTAGAACCGTATCTAGGTTCCGTCAACTCGCTTCTTTATTGCAAGGAAAGTTTACAGCGTTAACTGCTACACAAAAAATTAATATAACCCTAAAACTTAAACCTAACACTTAACCCTAACCCTTAACTCTAACTCTAACCCTTAAACCTAAACCTAATCCTTATCCCTAACCTTTAACCCCTAACCATAACATATAGCACTAATACTAACACTTAAGACTAATTCTTAACCCTAAACGTTAAACCTAACCTTTACCCTTTAACTCAAACTCTCATTCCTAACCATAACCCTAACCCTTAACCCTAACACTTGACTTTAACCCTTAACCCTAACCCTAATACTTAAGCCTGACCCTTAAACCTAACGCTTAACCTAACACTTTACTCTAACATTGATCCTAACAGTTAACCCTAACCATAACCATAACCCTAATTCGTTCCCTAACACTTAACTCTAACCCTTAAGCCTAAAACTAACTTTTAACCCTAAGCCTAACCCTTAACACTAACACATAACCTTGAACAATAACCCTTAATCCTAACCTTAACCCCTAATGCTAACCTTTAACCCTAACCCAACCCTTAAACCTATTACATAACCCTAACCCTTAACAGTAACACAAACCCTGAACTCTAAACTCAGTCCTAACCCTTAACGGTAACCCTTAACCCTAACCGTAACACTTAATCCTAACCCTTAACCTTAACATGTAAACCTAACACTTAATCCTAACCCTAATCTTAACTCTTAACCCTAACACTTGTCCCTAACCCTCAGCCCTAACACTTAACCCTTAACCCTTAACTCAACTCTTTATTCTAACATTGACATTAACACTTAACCCTAACCCTTAACCCTAAAACTAACTTTTGACCCTAAGCCTAACCTTTAACTCTAGCACATAACCCTAACCCTGAACAATAACCCTTAATCCTAACCTTAACCCCTAACGCTAACCCTTAACCCTAACCCTCAACCTAACCCATAACCATTAACCCTAACACTTAAAACTAACCCTTAACACTAACACTAACCATGGACTCTAACTTTAGTCCTAACCCTTAACCCCTAACGCTAACCCTTAACCCTAAATGTAATCCTTAATCCTAACACTTGACCCTAACATGTAAACCATAACCCTTATCCCTATCACTTGTCCCTAACCCTTAACACTAACACATAAACCTAACCCTTAACCCAAACTCTTACCCTAACACATAAACCTAACCCTTAAGACTAACCCTGACCCTGAACACTAACCTTTAACACTAACACTGCAGTTGTCTTTGTTCACAAAAAAATATACTTTTTATACTAGTATAATTGTAGTGTGGAATGTCAACATCTTGATTATGTCATTATTTTCTATTCTCAAGCCCAGTAGCTGTTATCATTCTTTCCAGTATTGATGGAGGTTTCCTTCCTAACCTTTTGTTTGAAGTAGTGTGGAATGTCAACATCTTGATGATGTCATTATTTTCTCTTCGAGTTACATGAGTTGTCCATTTTAGTTGATGCCCTTGAAAGTTTTTATGCGATGTGGTTTAATCGTTTACTTGGTACAGGTCTTTATGTATGGCCAGTCCGGTTCAAAAAATGACGCGCTTCGCAATGACCTACAGACTTTTTTTGTTAGCAGGCATTTGGGGGAAAGCTGTGGTATGCAACTAATAGTTTAGATATTTCTGAATGTGTTTCACTTCATGCATGGGATCCATATGATTTTTTTTCGTTCTGAAGCGTCTATTTAATTTTGATATATTGGTATGGTAGAAACCTGTGGTATTGGGGAAAACTACCCCTATGCTGGTGTATTTTTTATTCAAAAAATGTATAGCTCGTAATATTTTTTTCAAAAAAAATATAGAGTTGGTAATATTTTTTTTTCAAAAATGTATAGCAGGAATTTTTTTTTTAAATGTATTGCTGATAATTTTTTTTGGCAGAATGTATTGCTGATAATAATATATTGCTGGTAATGGTTTTCTTTTTTTTATTCTTAAATAATTATTGCTGTTAATATATATATATATATATATTTTAGAAAGTATTTCTAGTATTAAAAGCTATTTTTACATTTTCATAATGTTTTGACCCCAGTTTGGAAGTTAAGTATTTGTCCATAGCTGGGACCCTATCAGGTGCTACCACCACGATTCAGAGTAGACCTGGGAACACTAGTAATTAAGAGGTGGTTCAACGCTCCTGAAAACCTCCTGATCAGAGGCCTTGCTTTTGGTCCATGTTTAGCGTCTTACCCAAGAAGCCGATTTAGTTTATCGTCATACCAAGGAAGGCAGAAAATTAGCAAAAATTATTTTCTTTTTTGTCGAGACACCAAAACGTGACCTTAACTTTGTTATATTGACGTATATATATATATATATATATATATATATATATATATATATATAATATTCTCATTCGTGTCAGTTGTTCCATCTGCTGTCATGAGACTTCTCAGATAGTTAAATGATTCTGATATGATATTAGGTTCCCTTCATGGCATTCTCAGCATCCTCCTGTCTAACAAGATCGCTACTGCCTTAAGTCTATTAATTCATCTAGAGTGAATGACCATACTTGAATATAAAATAAGTGACAGAACAGGGAAAAACATATTGTTGGTCATTTTACTATAAAAATGTATTGTTGGTCATTTTACTATAAAAATGTATTGTTGGTCATTTTACTATAAAAATATATTGTTGTTCATTTTACTATAAAAATGTATTGTTGGTCATTTTACTATAAAAATGTATTGTTGGTCATTTTTATTATAAAATTGTATTGTTGGTCATTTTACATTAAATATGTATTGTTGGTCATTTTACTATTAAAATGTATTGTTAGTCATTTTACTATAAAATGTATTGTTGGTCATTTTACTATAAAATATATTGTTGGTCATTTTACTATAAAAGTGTATTGTTAGTCATTTTACTATAAAAATGTATTGTTGGTCATTTTACTATAAAATATATTGTTGGTCATTTTACTATAAAAATGTATTGTTAGTTTTATTATTATAAAAATATATTGTTAGTTATTTCACTATAAAAATCCATCGTTAGTAATTTTACTATAAAGATGTATTGGTCATTTTACTATAAAAATGTAATATTAATCACTTTATTATAAAAATGTATTGTTTGTCATTTTAATAAAACAATGTAATATGTGTCATTTTAATATAAAAATGTATTGTTTGTCATTTTAATAAAACATGCATTGTTAGTCATTTTACTATAAAAAATGTAATATTTTACTATAGAAATGTGTTATTGGTCAATTTATTATAAAAATGTAATATTTGTTTTTTTACGATAAAATATATTGTTTGTAATTTTATTATACAAATGTACTGCTGATTGTTGTTCGTTTTCGGGGTTCACTATTTGCTCATATCTGGTGCCCTGAACGTTGCTACAACCCCGAGTCAGGGTAGACCTGGGGACAACAGAGGTAGTCCCACGTTTATCAAAACATTCAATAACCCGATTAGAAGCCTTGCTGCTGGATGTCGTTTATCGTCATACTCAGGACGACAGTCAGACTGCATACTGTCAACTAGATGGGGCGTGGGCGTGTTTGATTTGACTGGACACAGGTAAAGGGATAATTAAAGTTAGAATATTTGGTAGAATTCAAGCTTGTCGAAAGATATTTTTTTAATCATATCATCCCATGCAAGGCAATAAAGCCACTAAGATACAAGAAATTACGAAGTGTGAGAGAATAAGAAAAAAGGGATACATTATTAGAAGAGTAATCAAGAAAACAGTAGATAACGATTGACATGGCGTTTATATTTTTTGAGATCAAAGTTGGCTGTAAAGCAAGAAACTGATAGAGAGTCTTTTTAATTGATACCATCACAAACAAAGCAGTAAAGTCACTAAGACACAAATGGTGTGGAAGAATTAGGAACCGTAACATTAATAATGAGCGGAAAGAGGAAAGATGAAAGAGTAATCAGGAGGACAGTGGATAGCGTTTCATATTGGATTTAAATTTTTCTAAGTTAAAGTTGACTGCAAAGCATGGAGCCGGAAGGGAGTTACACAAGCAAGGCACTAAAGCCACTAAGACACAAGGTATTACAGGGTGTGTAAGAATTAGTATGAGAAACATTAATAATGAGGGGGAAAGGGGAAAAGTAGATTGCGATTGACATTGCATTTAAATTTTCGCAGATTAAAGTTGTCTGGAAAGCATTGAACCAGAAGAGAGATCCACAAGCAAGGCATTAAAGCCACTAAGACACAAGGGTTTACAGGGTGTGGAAGAATTAGGATCAGAAACATTAATAATGAGCAGGAAGAGGAAAGAGTAATCAGGAGGACAGTAGATAGCGATTGATATTGCATTTAAATTTTTCTGGGTTAAAATTGGCTGGGAAGCATGAAGCCGGAAGGGAGTTCCACAAGCAAGGCATTAAATCCACTAAGACACAAGGGTTTACAGGGTGTGGAAGAATTATGATCAGAAACATTAATAATGAGCAGGAAGAGGAAAGAGGACAGTAGATAGCGATTGACATTGCATTTAAATTTTTGCAGATTGAAGTTGGCTGCGAAGCATGGAGCAAGAAGTGCGAGAGAAGACATTGTTAGCATAGAACCTACACATTACATCACGCCAATTAAACTTTGAATTGATAATACCTTGCCGCCAATCTTGTACTACGTTAAAAGCCATTAGGTGTATGTACCATAGAGACGAGTTCATCCGAATTTTTAACAGGAAAGTATTTATAGAAAAGCCAAAGGCAAACTACGTTACGGTATGTAGGAAAGTTACTGAAGCCGAGATGCCAGATAGGGACTAATAATATTGCTGATTCTCTCAGTTTTATCAAGTATCATGTGCAACAAACCAGATGTAGTAGCAATTTTCAAAGCATGGACGAATGGTAGACTTATAAATATGCAAGATAGATTCTGGAGAGAAAAATTGTCTCCCTCGTCACCGTGAAAAAACCGTCTTAGCAGCTGACCTCACAATGGATTTATATTGTTTAATTAATTTTGACACAAGACCAGTAAATGTG
>OZ010575.1:13865210-13890210 GCA_963932145.1 Acanthosepion lycidas
GATTGCATTCTAAATTTTTGATCGAAATAGTGTAGAATGCCTTGATTTTGCCGTCATTTTTTTTTCAAGTTAAATGTGCTATCCATTTTAGTTGGCCGTCAGGCTTGGATCAAACTAGTGTATATACTCTTCTCATCTCGTATGGTTATAGCAATATTATCCATTTCCTTATAAGGATATATCCAGTATTCGTATAACGAACAGCCAGTGCTACTCGATGTACGCTTTCTTTTCTCTCCCTGCCATCAGGCGGGGATCAAAATGTAGTATCTGTTCTCCTCATTACTAATGGTAACTGTTTCCTTATAAGGAAATATCTGTTATCCACTGACTGAACAGCCAGAGCTACTTGAGGCATGCTTTTCTTCACTCTCTGGCCATCAGACTGTTTTCAAAATGTATTATCTGTTATCCTCATCTCTATTGGTAATGCTAATATTAACCGTTTCCTTATAAGGAAATATCCTGGATCCATTAATCAGACAGCAAGTGATGTTCGAGTTTTCCTTCTTTTCACTCCTTGACCAACTGGCTGGTATCAAAGTGTAGTATATGTTCTTCTCATAATAATGATAATATTGGCCGTTCGCTGCTCATCAAGCTCAGATCGAAGTGGAGTATCTGTTCTCCTTATTTTTAATGTTGATAATAATAATATTTTCTTTATAAGTAAACATCACGAGTAGCCACTGCTGCTCATTACACATTTCTTCACTCAGACAGATACCAATATCTAGTATCTGTTCTTCATTTCTAATGGCAATCGTAATATTAGCCGTTTCCTTATAAGGTAACATTTGGCGTTCCTGACCAAAATAGGTTCGTAAAGTCCAGTAACTGTTATCGTTCTTTCCATATTCGAAGGCGACTTCCTTTCTAAATTTTTGTTCGAAATAGTGTGAAATGTCTTGACTTTGCCATTATTTTCCAGTTAAATGTGCTATCCATTTTAGTTGATCGTCAGGCTTGGAAGGTGTATATGCTCTTCTCATCATCATAGCCGTATTATCCGTTTCCGTATAGGGATATATCCTGCATTCGATGTACGCTTTCTTTTCTCTTCCTGGCCATCAGGCTGGGATCAAATTGTAGTATCTGTTCTCTTCATCTCTAATGGTAACGGTGATTTTATCCGTTTCCTTATAAGGACATATCCGGCATTCGCATAACGAACAGAACAGCAAGTGCTACTAGAGGTACGCTTTCTTTTCTCTCCTTGGTTATCAGGCTGGGATCAAATTGGTTAATTGAATGGTTTTCTCATCTGCCATGGTAATAGCAATATTAACCGTTTCCTTATAAGGAAATATCAGGGCTTCATTGACGAAGCTGCCAGTTGTACTCGAATTATGCTTTTCTCTAGTGCCTGTCCATGAAGCTGAGATCAAAGGGGAGCTTCTGTTCTCCTCGTTTTTAATTGAAATATTAATATTAGTCTGTTTTCTTATAAGGAAACATCCGGCATCCATTGACCGAGCAGACAGTGCTACTCTTTATGCTTTTCTTCAATAGTCATCAGACTTATCAAAAACTAGAATCTGTTCTCATTTCTAATGGTAACGGTAATATTAGGCGTTTGCTTGTAAGGAAACATTTGGCACTCGATAACCGATCGGCCATTGCTACTGTTTCTCATGACCAGTAGCTGTTATTGCTCTTTCCAGTATTAAAGGCGGCTCCCTTTCTAACCTTTTGTTTTAAGTAGTGTGGAATGTCATCATCTTGATTATGTTATTATTTTCTCTTCTCAAGCCCAGTAGCAGTTATCTCTCTTTCCAGTATTGATGGAGGTTTCCTTCCTAAACTTTTGTTTGAAGTAGAGTGGAATGTCAACATCTTGATTATGTCATTATTTTCTATTCTCAAGCCCAGTAGCTGTTATTACTCTTTCCAGTATTGATGGAGGTTTCCTTCCTAACCTTTTGTTTGAAGTTGTGTGGAATGTCAACATCTTGATTATGTCATTATTTTCTCTTCTCAAGCCCAGTAGCTGTTATCACTCTTTCCAGTATTGATGGAGGTTTCCTTCCTAACCTTTTGTTTGAAGTAGTGTGGAATGTCAACATCTTGATTATGTCATTATTTTCTCTTCTCAAGCCCAGTAGCTGTTATCACTCTTTCCAGTATTGATGGAGGTTTCCTTCCTAACCTTTTGTTTGAAGTAGTGTGGAGAGTCAACATCTTGATTATGTCATTATTTTCTCTTCTCAAGCCCAGTAGTTGTTATCACTCTTTCCAGTATTGATGGAGGTTTCCTTCCTTACCTTTTGTTTGAAGTAGTGTGGAATGTCAACATCTTGATTATGTCATTATTTTCTCTTCTCAAGCCCAGTAGCTGTTATCACTCTTTCCAGTATTGATGGAGGTTTCCTTCCTAACCTTTTGTTTGAAGTTGTGTGGAATGTCAACATCTTGATTATGTCATTATTTTCTCTTCTCAAGCCCAGTAGCTGTTATCACTCTTTCCAGTATTGATGGAGGTTTCCTTCCTAACCTTTTGTTTGAAGTTGTGTGGAATGTCAACATCTTGATTATGTCATTATTTTCTCTTCTCAAGCCCAGTAGCTGTTATCACTCTTTCCAGTATTGATGGAGGTTTCCTTCCTAACCTTTTGTTTGAAGTTGTGTGGAATGTCAACATCTTGATTATGTCATTATTTTCTCTTCTCAAGCCCAGTAGCTGTTATCACTCTTTCCAGTATTGATGGAGGTTTCCTTCCTAACCTTTTGTTTGAAGTTGTGTGGAATGTCAACATCTTGATTATGTCATTATTTTCTCTTCTCAAGCCCAGTAGCTGTTATCACTCTTTCCAGTATTGATGGAGGTTTCCTTCCTAACCTTTTGTTTGAAGTAGTGTGGAGTGTCAACATCCTGATGATGTCATTATTTTCTCTTCGAGTTACATGAGTTGTCCATTTTAGTTGCTGCCCTTGAAAGTTTTTATGCGATGTGGTTTTTCGTTTACTTGGTACAGGTCTTTATGATTCTGTATTGCCAGTCCGGTTCAAAAAATGACGCGCTTCGCAATGACCTACAGACTTCTTTTGTTAGCAGGCATTTGGGGGAAAGCTGTAGTATGCAACTAATAGTTTAGATATTTCTGAACGTGTTTCACTTCATGCATGGGATCCATATGATTTTTTTTCGTTCTGACGCGGCTATTTAATTTTGATGTATCAGTATGGTAGAAACCTGTGGTATTGGGCAAAACTACCCCTATTGCTGCTGTATTTTTATTCAAAAAATGTATAGCTCGTAATATTTTTTTCAAAAAAAAAAAAAAGCGCTGGTAATATTTTTTTTTCAAAAATGTATAGCAGGAATTTTTTTTTTAAATGTATTGCTGATAATTTTTTTTGCAGAATGTATTGCTGATAATAATATATTGCTGGTAATGTTTTTCTTTTTTTTTTTTCTTAAATAATTATTGCTGTTAATATATATATATATATATAATTTAGAAAGTATTTCTGGTATTAAAACCTATTTTTACATTTTCATAGTGTTTTGACCCCAGTTTGGAAGTTAAGTATTTGTCCATAGCTTGGACCCTATCAGGTGCTACCACCACGATTCAGAGTAGACCTGGGAACACTAGTAATTAAGAGGTGGTTCAACGCTCCTGAAAACCTCCTGATCAGAGGCCTTGCTTTTGGTCCATGTTTAGCGTCTTACCCAAGAAGCCGATTTAGTTTATCGTCATACCAAGGAAGGCAGAAAATTAGCAAAAAATATTTTCTTTTTTTTTTTTCGAGACACCACAACGTCACCGTAACTTTGTTGTATTGACGTATATATATATATATATATATATATATATATATATATATATATATAATTTCAGACCGATACCAAAAAAAGCATTCATCATCTAAATAATGACTCCCGATTAAAAGATACGAAAATAAATTTTATACTTTCCATACACATTTTTTAACCTTAATCATTATTTTTATGGGTACTCATATTTAAGTAGACGCCCCTATTATTTCTGAAACGGTATATTTATTCATTTATTTTATTTATATTTTCGTCTAACATCGTGGATATTCGAGTAATCTTAATAGAGAAAAATCTGTATTCTCCGCCAGAAATACGAACCTGCGCACCCTGTGCAGATGGCACCGTCACTGGGACTCGAACAATTTTTCAAGGAGACACGGCACAGTGGATAAAGGCGTTAGTTAGATCCAGTGACAGGACCCAAAGAGGGTGAGTTCAATACCCGGTTAAGGCAGTGGAGAACTAGGGGTATTAACAGTAGATGACTGGCAACTGGCTTCCATTAAACATGGCCCGTGGAACTAGAACAGTCTAGCCCAGTGAGTGAAATAAAGGGTACATTCGAACCACCTGAAGAAGGCCGGAACGCACAACGGCCGAAACGTTGCAATAAAAATGGCGACAAAGATGAGGACAATAGTTCGAATAATGTAAATAGTGTATATAATACCTCATCTCAGAAATATAGACATATACTGAAAGACTGAAACGTTGTAATAAATATGGCGACAAAGATGAGGACAATAGTCCGAATAATGTAAATAGTGTACATAATACCTCATCTCAGAAATATAGGCAGATACTGAAAGGCCGAAACGTTGTAATAAATATGGCGACAAAGATGAAGACAATAGTCTGAATAATGTAAATAGTTTACATAATTCCTCATCTCAGAAATATAGACAGACATTGTGTTGAAACCCTAGAAAAATAAATCAGTAAAAATTAAAAATAATTTTTGTTGAGAGTTAATGCTTGCATAATTTATTAAAAAAAAAAAAAAAATGCAGTCGTTTTCCGTTTCTTTCTCGAATGTTATAAATTTATACTTGTCCTTCTTCTCGATTAGTTGCCATACAAGGCTAAGTTGCTGAGAATAGACTATTATAGTTTCGGGGAGAATTTATTGGAATCCTAATTTTTCCCAAGGGCATTAAAACTGAAAAATAACAAAATCAAAAAAAAAAGGGAAAAGCATGAACTCCTGGTACATCTTTCTTTTCTTTTCTTTTTTTTTTTCTTGTTTTTTTTTTTTTTTATAAAACCAAGATTAGTATCAAACGATAGATAACAGAATCTTTAAAGACATCAAGACAAGACCCAAATTCTACAGAAGTTCTTTTGATGCATCCAAAGAATCGATCCCGAAAGAAAAGCGCGAAAAAGAGATTGTTTTATAAACAATGGCGGCCTTAAATTTTTAAACAAGCAAACCATGCGCGTAAGCAAATGATGGGGTTCGTGTTAAAATTCGATCTAATCTTTCCTTCAAAAGAAACGCTCCGAAATGGATCGAACGCAACAGATTGAAATCAGTACGAGACAGAAAGTCAATAGGAAGATAGTTGAATGCATCAAACGACCAGAGACACCATTACGGACGCCATTCGAACACAAATCAAAGATGGCGTCAGCTGGATCATTTTTTCTTTTTATTTGACGCGCGTCAAATGAAAAGAGCTATGAAAGAAACAAAGAGAAACGATTAATTCAGCGTTACGCCTTGTCAACATGTCTTGATTTCAAAATACATTTACAATGATGATCATCCTTAAACTTTTTTAATGGTTAGCCTGGCCCAATTAAAAAAAGGAATAATCAAAATCATCGTCGTCCTGTAAACGTCAGTTTAATGAAATATTTTTTTTAAAATCATTATCAACCCATTCAAGGCTGTAAAGCCACTAAGCCACAAGGGGGTTACATATTGTGTAAGAATTAGGAGCACAAACATCATTACTCAAGTGAAAAGAGTAATCAGGAGAACAGTTGATAATTATTGACAGTGCATTTAAATTTTTTTGCAGATTAAATTTGGCTGGAAAGCAATGTACCAGAAGGGATTTCCACAAGCAAGGATTTAAAGCCACCAAGGCACAAGGGGTTACAGTATGTGGAAGAATTATTAACAGAAACATTAATAATGAACGGGAAGAGGAAAGAGTAATCAGAAGAACAATCAATAACTATTGACATTGCATTTAAATTTTTACAGATTAAAGTTGACTAGAAAGCGTAGAACCGGAAGAGAGTTCAAAAAGCAAGGCATTAAAGCCACTAAGACACCAAGGGGTTACAGGGTGTGGAAGAATTAGGAACAGAAACATTAATAATGAGCGGGAAAGAGAAAACAATAATCAGGAGGATAGTCGATAATGAATGACATTGCATTTAAATTTTTTGCAGATTAAATTTGGCTGGAAAGCATGCAGCCGGAAGGGAGTTCCACAAGTAAGGCATTAAAGCCACTAAGACGCAAAGGGTTACAGGATGTGGATTTATTAGGAACCGAAACATTAATAACGAGAGAGAAGATGAAAGTAATCATGAGGACAGTAGATAGCGTTTTACATTGCATTTAAATTTTTGCAGCTGGGAAGCAAGGACCCGGAAGGGAATTCCTCAAGCAAGGCAGTCCAGCCACTAAGAGAAAAGTCAATTCTGCATATACCGAAGCGTCTCATAGTACTGGAAAATGAGACTATAGTCGGTAGCATTCGATTTTTTTCTTCATATTTTTTAAGCATTTCACCTTAAGCAAGCCGGGCGTGCTACTAGCACGCAAGGGGTTACATGAATGAGAGAAAGAGTAAAGAGGCGTGTTTGACGAAAGGATAAAGAGAAGGGCGGGGAACGAGATCAAGACATTAGAAGATGTCGATTGGCATTACATTTGAAGATTTGAAGATTATAGCTATCAGGGAAGCAAGTAAGAGTAAGGCAGTTCCACAGTCGGGAAGTGCGAAAGAAGAACCTGTTCGAGTAGAAGAGACGGTTACAGTTAACCGTTTCGACAGTAAAAGGGTGGGACTGAGACGCCAACATAGTAGCACGGTTAAATTCATAGTTTGGGAACCAGCGAAAGTAGCTCGTCGGAGCAATTGTCGCGAAAGTACTTGTAGAAAATCAGAGAGAATCCAAAGAAAGACTGTAGACGAGATGCCAGATCAGGACCAATCACATTGCATATCCGTCTCTGGATTTTGTCGAGGACCTCAAGACGAACAGCCGGGGGTACTAGACCATATATGCTAGCAGTATTCCATGCATGGGCGAATGGTTGATTTGAAGGATGGAGTCGGACGAGAAAATCTTCCTGGCCCGACACAGGGAACCAACCTCCCTTCTTCCTCTATACAAGGAAGGCAATACTTTATTTCAAAATTTTATGTTCCCGGAGTGTTGACAACACGAGAAGAGAAACCAGATCTCCAGATGAGAAAAGGTGAACTCCAGCTAAGAGTCCACGGTATTTATTTTAATCTAACGAAATAAAAAAGTTTTATTCCCGTTCAAGACTTTCTTTTATCGTTTCGGCAAGGCGATAAGGTAAATCAGATTCAAGGATTAAATGAAGTGAAGGAGAACGAGAAGACTGATAATGGGGAGGATTTAGAAAAGATAAAAAGAACAGGGTTCAAGAAAACAGAAGATGGAGATTGACGTTGCATTTACATTTTTGTAGATTGTAGTTTTCGGGAAAGCAAGAAATCAGAATGGATTTCTGCTGATGGAGAGTGCGGGAAAAAAACTATAAGAGTAGAAGAGGCGGTTGCACTCAGGTAGTTCTGCAGTAAAACAGTGAGACCTAATTGCCAATCTAGTATCGCGCTTAAATTCATGTAGTCGCGCTACAGAAAGAAACAGTGGGAGAATTCAGCTGATGAGAATTGAGGAAACTATTAGAATAGAACATACGGTTGCGTCTGCCTAGTTCAACATTGAAAGAAATTGTCCAGCATTTACTACCATATACATAGCGTGATTATTAAATTGTCGCCATTTTACATTTTTTTTTTATTTCGAACATGCGGGTTATTTGCTTTTGATTTTGTCGAATGTACAGGATAGTAGGGTCAATTGGAAACTATCTGTGAGAAAAAGAACACCATGACGAATTAACCCCGCCAGAAATTTGGAGACAGCATGCTGTACTGGTTGGCGCCTGAAGCTCCGATGCGAGCATTTCAGAGCGTTTGGGTGTCAATCTGAGGACAGTATGGAGGAATCGCAAAGAGTTGGATGAGTCTAATTGTGATTACGAAGGTGTTTGGACTGATCGCTAGGGATGGCCACGTTATGCCTGCATTCATATTCCCACAGGGACTGAGACTCAACATGATGGCCCACATGAAGTGCCTTGAAAACTTAGTGCTGATCTAGGTTAAGAGGGTGCCTTGCCCAAATCGTGGAACAGTATAATTGACCATTCCAGAAAATGTTTAATATAAAACAAAACTTATTGAGTTTCTTTTTTTCCAGGTTTTCAGATGAGACGTTTAGCCACCTTAACACAATTTGTCGTCAGAATCACTGTAAAACCCATTTGGGCTATTCAGCTGGAAAGAGAAAAGGTTAAAATCGTTTAGTGCCAGCTCCGCTATATCTTCTCAACTGAGCAATGGTGAGAGGAAAAAAGATCAGTAATGGTACTAACATTCATACTCTGGCTTCCATCTTCAAAGACCATTCAACAACAATTAAAAGAATGGTGAATAAGTTTTAAAAACATGGAGCAGTAGAGAGGCAAACTGGATCAGGAGTTCACAACAGCAAGAGGGATCATTATTTCAACTTAGAACTAAAGAGAACAATTAGAAAAGAAACAACTCAATCCATGCATGTGAGAGAGGAGTTTCAGCTATGAGAGTTCAAAGAGCAGAGAAAAAAGACTTGAAAATGAAATCGTACGTGAAACATTTGAGGGACCTTGTTACCCCAAGAAAGTTAGAAGTATAAAGAGGGCGAAAGTAAGTTGGAAAATTATCGTGTAATAATAATAATAATAATAATAATAATAATATATATATATATATATATATATATATATATATATATATATATATATATATATAAAATCGAATATGTATACTAATACCCATCGGATCTAGGTACCACACAAATTTTCAGAGGAATTCGTGCAGTAATAAGAAAATTATGAACAATTACATGGGATGTTTTATACTTATTTCCACTACTGTGTATATATATATATATATATATATATATATATATATATATATATATATATATATATAGTGGCCTGACGATTGCATATAGCATGAAACAGACTGTCGCCTCTAAATGTTGACTTCTATGTTCACTTTTATATTTACACACGCTCTATCTCTGATATTGAGCACATTATTCCATAAATATAGCACACCTTAAGACTATATTTCTTTATATATATATATATATATATATATATATATATATATATATATATATATATATATGAACTTAATTTCAATCCTTCATGAGCTTCTGATCCTTAGCTACGATTAATTAATGAAGATCATGTCATTTTCGTTTATGATCGATTTCATCACGATTCTTCTGAGAGTAATTTACATATTGTTATTGCTCAAAGTAGAGTCCAACAGAGTTACCTAGGAGAATTCCAATAAGATATCTTTAATCATCTCTACGATACAACGTCTCAGAGCTTAATCTAACAATTGGACAATTTTGCTGTTACACGATTTGGACAGTTTTGGTGTTTCAATCGGGTATCTGCTTAACTTTGGCGGGGCCCCTCCTGAAAGCTTGCCTCGCTAGAGCAATTACAACTGAGTAGTGAGTTCAATTTCCACTGGGTACCCCCTACTTTCGGCCTTGTGCCACATCTAAGCTACGCTTGGAAAAATCACTATGCTTAACTTTGGCGACCGGGCTCAACGTTCTTGGGATTCTGTGATCGAACGGGAACCCGACCGTGTAGTCAGTTCGATCATTATAATTACTCCAAGGTTAAACGTCTAGTACGGATGCACCTGGATATAAGTAATAGTAGGACAGGGCTGTTTTTTGTTGTTGTTTTTTTTTGGGGGGGGGTGAATTCTTTCTGGTTCACTTTTGCGCGCATTTTCACAGCACTTCATTACAAATTGTTCAGACTTTCCTAAGTATTGATCACAGATATTTAAAGTTCACTCCTTGATTGTTATTGTGGCTGGCACTTCGATTCCAAATGCAGATAGCAGTTTTCTCTTGTCTATGAAGCACCATACCTGTGCATTTCAACGCATTTGACTTTTTGTGCTTTGTGAGCAATTTTAGATTTCTTTTTAGATGGAAGGCGTTCTTTTTTTTTATTTAATTTTTTTGCCCTGCTTGTGAATTGATTCACGGGTCTTATCGATGTGAGAAATAGCGATGGTGACAAAGTCTGTCTAAAAGATCCATCATAAGATATTTAACTGTGCTAAGCATTTTGGTTTGGCGTACATATGTTTAGCGAAAATGTTTATTTTTTCGCGTTAACCAGTTTTTTTTTTAAAATATGAGAGAAAGACTAAAATCTCTATCAAATCGTAATTCTTGTCTTTTCGTGAATTATACTACTATTCATTGATTTTATTTTAACAATTCCTATAGGGTGTGACGGATAGATTATAGTTTAAATGACGCCAAAATTAAAATAACACTGATATCTCATTTTAACAGATATATTTTCCAAAATTACACAAAAATATCTTAAAATACGAAAGAGTAAATTTATTCAATAAAATCGCCATTGGCTTCAACCGCAGCCTCCAGACGACTTCGGAATATCCTGCAAATCTTCTGGACAGTCTCCTTGTTTCATTTGGTGAATGCTGCCATAATCTTTTTCTTCAGGTCATCTTTGGTGTTACAAGGAATTTTGTTGGTCTCTGGTTCAACTGCGCCACACACAAAATAATTAAGGGGGATGCAGTCTGGGGAGTTAGGTGGAAGATGTTGATGTGGTCGGAGAAATAATCTGTCAGCCATGATTGGGTCTTCCGGTTTGTGTGGCATGGTGCAGAGTCCTGTTGCCAGATATAGGGTCTTTTAGCAGCCATCCTCTTGACCCAGGCCATAATGCCTCCTCAAGGCATTAGATGTAAGCCTCCGTGTTGGGTCTGAGGCCCTCAGCAACAAATTCGGGAGTTCTATAAGAACGACCAGACAAAGTTTTATTAAGTTGGTGCAAAAATAATGACGTAATAATGTCGTTTTTTGACGTTAAAGAATACGTCACAAAACGACATTATTACGTCATTATTTTTGCACCAACCTAATACAAGCTGTCGTATCTTCGTCATTTTGATTTGAAATTATTCACATATCAATTCATTCATTTATATTTGTTTCGTTTCCTTCTTCATTTTTTTCTTCTTATTATTTTGGCCCTTCAACTTTTTTCCACACTCCTCTCTTTCTTTTCGATAATCATCTTTATTTTTCCTTCTACCTTATCTTCATCTCTGCTTCCTTCTTTTCCTTGTTTTTTTTTTCTTTTATTATTCATGTTATTTTTCTCCTTCGCCCTTTTTCTTCATCTTCCCGCCTTCCTTCCTCTCTATCTTTTTTTTCTTTTATTATTCATTTTATTTTTCTCCTTCACCCTTTTCTTTATATTCCTTGATTCTTTTCCTTCTCTCATTTGTTCTTTCATTCATTTTTCATGGCATTTGTCGTCCATCAACCTTTTCTTCATTTTCTCTGGTTTTTTTTTTACATTCTCTTTTTTTCCTTCATTCATTATTCTTATCATTTTTCTCCTTCAATCTTTTCTTCATCTTCTCTGTTTCTTTTCTTTCTTTTTCTTTTTTTTTATTCATTATTCTTGACATTTCTCTCCATCGTATTCCTTATTTATTCTTATTCGCATTCTGATAGCGGTTGTTTTGATATTGATCTTTTTCTCTTTCTTCCGTCTTTCTTTTCGTTTCCTTCTTTTTTTTTTTGTCTTTCTTTCTTCAATTATCTCTTTTTCTCTCTCTTTCCTTTTCTTTTTTCTAGTTCTTCATTTTTTCAGCTTTTCCTTCATTTTATTCTTTTTTTTTCTTCACTTTTTTTAATGTGTTTTTTTTCTTATTCTTTTTCAAATTCACTTTTTCTTTCGTTTGCTTTCTCTTACGCTTCTGCCTCTTCGTCTTTTGTCTTTGTTTCATTTACCTTCTCTTTTCCTTTTTCCTGTTTTTTTTTTTTTTTTTTTTTACCTTTTCTCATTTTTCCTTCATGTATGATTCTATTTTTCTTTTTTCTTCTATTTCTCTTTTCGCCTTTTGTCATTCTTCATTTTCATTTTCTTAATTTTCATCTCCTTTCTTCTCACCATTTCATCTTCTTTATCGTCTTATATTTCATCTTCGTCTTCTTTTCGGCACTATTGCTATTACCGTTATTATTAAATTTGCCGAGTTCTAGAAGCAAACTTCTTTTACTTAAATCATCAATTTGCGACCTCAATCAGCTTTCTGAAATCCATGATAAATGCCACCATGTTAGCAAAACATCTTTTTTCTTTTCTTTTCTTTTTTTTATTTTCGCTTTTATGAAACATTTTTATCTTTATATTATTTGCTTGGCGAACGTACTGCAAATATCTGTCGGCTTGGAGAGTTTCATGGCTGGTTGCGTGTATTTTGTAGTTATAAATATTGAAATTGGCTTTATAGAGTTCATGTTCGCCATATATTTCAGTATCGTCTGTTTCTTCCATTTTCTTTCTTCTTTTTTTTGTTTTGTATTTTGGCGCGAATGACGGAAAAAGCTCATTGGGGACAATTTTAATTTTATTTTATTTATATTTTTTGACAAAGGTCCGGAATAAGATGACAAGATTGCTGTGTCAAGTTGAGATGTAAGTTAGTGGTTCAAAAGATTTCATAAAAAGTAAAAAAAAAAAAGAAAAAAAAGGCGGCATAACATTGAAAGAAGGTGTGTTAAAGTGGTAATAAATATGGCGCAGTAAAGATTTGACCCGGAAAAGAGAAAAAGCGGGAAGTATCTTCTTTTTTTTTTTCTTTTTTTTTAACTTTTTTGTCTCTTTTTATATGGAGAGGTGACATTATAAAAAGCAGGAAAAAAAAAGCAAGACGCAATTGGATATTGAACGTGGATTGTCTTGGGAGTGAGGAGAATACTCGATAAATGGAAAAGGGAATATGACATTTGCCGAGGAAAAATGGCGACACAAAATTTGCCCTGGATAAAAAAAAAAATAAATCTTTACGGAATGATGACAGAACGCAGATTTGGAGACACAGGAGATGATGTAAAGTAACGAAAATAGAGATTTACTGCTACGAAAAATGTCGGAAAATCAAATGAAATATTTATATAAACAATGTTATCACAGGTAGAATTTCTCATGCAAGCGCCTCAAAGTCTTTATTCCTCTTGATAATTATACTATTGTATATCCCCGCAGGAGAGCACATTTTCTATATTAAGAATTCTCGAATAGGCAGGTCGACAGACGCAATGCATACTGTTTAAGGTATAAAAATAAAAATGAAAAATGTTTGAAAAAAATGTCTGATTGATATATATATATATATATATATATATATATATATATATATATATATATATCAATCCGACACTTAACATCTTAATATATATATATATATATATATATATATATATATATATATATATATTGAACAATAAAAAAATATTAAAAAATTAATTAATTAAAATCTTCAGACACACTGGGTTGTAGATTAATATTCTTTCGTTTTTTTTTTTATTATTATTCCATTTAGATTCCTCAACTAGTTTCGACTAAAATGGCCATCATCAGGAGAAGAAATACTTCTGCCTTACTACAGTAATGAATGTCTCGATGGAGAAAATGAACTTTTGTCTGTAGTTTTCATTTGTTTTGTTTTTTTTTTTCTTGTTTTTTTTTATCTTTTTAACATGAATCTTTTAACTTTCCTTGTGTTGGACAAACAGTCTCTTTTAAGATGTTATTTGAGATAAGAGCTGGATGGATCTATGCTTCCCTGAATTCCCTTGATCAGTTTGACAGTTTTATTGGTCCTGGAGAGGGGATGTGTTTCTGTTTAGTGTTTGTGAGTGTGTTATTTGGTTCTTAGAGAGTGAGTGAGTATGATATGTGTAAGCGTGTGTATTGCTGTGGGTGGGCGTTATCATTTGGCTCATTAGGGAGTGAGTGAGTATGATCTGTGTAAGTGTGCATATTCGTGTGGGTGTGTGTGTAAGTGTGAGGCCTCCACACCTCCGTCTGTCTTGTGTGGGTGAGAAATGTGGGTAGGTTTTGATTTGTTGAGTATATATTAGTACTATCTATATTGTTAAATTTATGGTTTAGCTCGGCTGGATGTTGTGTTTTTAGACGTTGTATCCACTTATTTTCATGAGACTCTAAAATCTTTCTAATGTTATCTGCTCTGAACTTTTCTATTCTCTCAATTATAGTGTATTTGGCATGGGTTTTGAAATTGTGTTTTTCCAGGCGGAAATGTTGTTCTACAAGTAATAATTTTTCATGGGGAGTCCACTTAATTATTATATATATATATATATATATATATATATATATATATATATATATATATATCAATCCGACATTAAATATCTTAATTTGAAACCTAAACTTTAAGTAAGGAATATTACCCATCTAAAAATAATTACAAATTACATACATGAATCAGATTCAAACTGATAAAGATGTTACATTAACAGTCATTTAAAATATTAACCGATTACTATCAGTAAAATGTTATATTTTTTTAAAATACTTTAATATGTTCTCTATGAATGTGTTAATAAATACAGTATTTAAGTTATATTAAATCCCTAAGTTATTTGTAAAAGAGTTAAATATTTAAATTGCTAGCAAGCATCAAATTAATTTCTTTTTTTTTTTTTGAATATTTAAATTACTATCAAACATTAAAATCTATATATGTTTTTGTAAAATTCAACCTTAGCGTTGCGACCGCACGTTCCAAAAGTTTGTATTCGTTATCAATAAAACATTAAAAAAAATCATATTTCGATGCGTATTATATTTTTTCGTCTCGGATGCTACCTGAATATTACCAAAAAGAAAATAATTTCCATACCTTAAGATGACTGAATGTATAGTCGAAAATACTTGCGTATTAAAGAAAGACCTTATACAGCTTATAATTTTTAAAAACAAGGATCGTAACATTCATCGAATGATTTGTATCTTTAAAATTTTGTTTGCGAAAGGATTTCGCCATTTTATATCATTAACTTTACTAATCCACTTTTTATATGAATGATTCATTGTAATATAAATTGAACTGCACCACATATTTGATATATATATATATATATATATATATATATATATATATATATATATATATATATCTGTGTGTGTGTGTTAAATAGTGCAGTATATGTATTATATTATAAAGAGGTAATCATACAAAGAATTAATCAGTAAACATAATGTAATAAATCGTGGAATCTCTTCGCTAACAGACTTAATAAACATTAACCTATTAACCATTCAATGAATGTCGCGATCCTTATGTTTAAAATTGTAAAATGGATTTAATGTTCCGGTGCTAGTACTTTCGAAATGTCCACATTTTCATCATCAGTTTATAACTGTTTCTCCATTTCAGGAAAACTCCAAGACGAAATAAATATATTGCTGACGGAAAGAAGTTTTTTCTAAGAATGCGTTATTTGTTAAAGGTTATATAATTTTGGAACCTGTAGAGTTGAAGATTAAATATTTCTAGTCAGAAGTGAAAGACAATTACAACAAAAAATATGTGTGGATTTACCACATTACTACATTCAAACAAATTAAATATTAAGTCTTTTATTATTATATATGTAGTAGTGAATAAAGTTTATATTGAGTTTAAAGAAATTCTTTTCAGTTATACTTGCCGGGTTTTGGAATAATTTGAGGGCCTTTTGTTTCGCATTGAATATGAAATAGTTAGGGTACTGGAGGATCTTGAAAGTGTTTTCAATGTATTTCTCTGCTTCATGTAAATATTGAGGGCTGCATATTCTGAGTACTTTTAAGTAGAAGCCGTTAATTATTCCGCATTTTATTTTGTTTTTATGGTGAGAATAGAAATATATGAGATCATTTTTGTTTGTTGATTTTTGGTGGACACTATATGTTACTAACAGCATGGCCCGGCGTTGCTCGTGCTTGATTTAAAAATCGTGTGACTCATACAGCAATCGCTGTCACTTGACTTAAAATATATTTGCCTTTCCTTGCCTCTAAAGGGGTGCCCTTTGCCGTGCTGATGTTGCTACATGCCTTACTTCTTGCCTATATCACACTGCCAATTTTTCTAAACTCTATACTAAACATTAAATCTGTTACGAAAAAGAACTAAACAAAATGAACAGAAAACGATCATCTTTAAAAAAAAGGACTCGTAACTGGAAAAACCGAATGAATAAAGAATATTAACAACAAATACTTTTTCACACCCAAACCCAGTTCTGCGGAATCAGAATCAACGTTGAGTTTAAGCAAGCGAATGAGCCAATTGGAGTAAAGTGCCATGCAGATTTAAATTTTTCCCACTTGTGACGAATGCAGCTATCGGTTTTATTTTTGCATGCAAGCATAGTAGTTAACATTCGTGTCAGTCAGCTGTTGGCTCTCACGCTGGCCAATAGAATCTTCCTGCCTATTTGTGACAGCCAGCTATGGGCTCCTACTCTGGCCAGTAGAAAATGTCCGCAAACTACATGAAAACTGCCGTAGAAGCATGAAAAATCGGTTATTTCTACTATAGATGGGTGTTGGGAAATGCAAAGTCGGTCTTGACCTTTTAAACTTGGAGCATGTGCATGTAAATTTTGGTGCAAATCCGTCGAATATTGCGGCCGTGTATTCGTTATACACATACACACACACACACACACACACATCTTGCCTTTTATAGATAGAGATGCTGTTGTTAACGCAGTGTAGCATGATCCAATAAAGATAAAGTCTTGAAAGTGATTTGGCAGAGAACAGTAATTGCGACGCTGAGATTCGAAGACGTATTGGGATGGCCAAAGTCACATTCCAAAAGCTAGGTAGTGTATTACGACACAGGAGGATTTCGTTGGTAACGAAGACAAGAGTACTGAACTGCTACGTGATATCTGTCCTCCTTTACAGCTCCGAATTTTGGACGGTCTCCTCACAAATGAAAAAGAGACTCGATGCAACGGAGGTATGATTCTACAGAAGGATGCTAAGGATACCACAGACCGAAAATGTGAGAAACGGTGAGGTTTTGGAGAGGAGGCAAACAAGGAGAAGTTTATACTTGACATCTTAAAGAGGCAGCTGAAATTTCTGGAACATGTAATGAGAAAGGAGGGCTTGGAGTATCCGATATTCGCAGGACGGATAGCGGAAAAGAGAGACAATGGTGACATAACGGAACAGGGCTTGGGAGTAGTAGCAAAAGGACAAAACATACTGAGAGTTACAAGAGACAGTGTGAAGGGGAGAGCTATGAAGGGACACAGCACAGAAAAGAAGTTTTTTTTTCTATTTCGTATGTAAATTTTATTGTATTCTTGATTTTGTTTGGTTTAACTACAAGATTAGGTAAATTAGTATCAGTGGGGGTATAATAGCATCATCTATATGCAAAAAAAAAGGCTAAAAATAATGGATCCCTTATTAATAATAATAAAAACCAACAATTAATAATATTTACTTTGAACATGGACATAATATCTTGACCGTATGTTGAAAAATGAAAATATTTTATAAGACATACATACAACAAACTATTTCTTATTTAACAGTTAAAATATTTAATCGTTGAAAATGGCTAAATGTATAGCCGAAAGCGTTCAGATAAAAAGTACATCGGACAGTTTTTATATAATTTATCACCTGAAAAGAAAAAAAAATTAGAACGCATGAGAAATTTTATAAAAGACTAAACAAAAGCACCTTGTCTGTCGTATTCAATGACATGTGCATGAAAGAAGGATTGCTGCCTGTATACACACACACACACACACACACACATATATCAAATATATATATATATCAAACGCCAAATCTCTTCCTGTTTGTAGAATGTCGAATTTAAGATTTTTTCGATTTCTCTGTCTTTTTTTTTTATCCAGTTTATTTGTGAATATATCTGTGTGCAATTGAATCCTTCTCGTGTTCCCTCTCAGTAGCTGATTCGACAATGAGCTGTCAATGCAAAGTTCTATTTTCTAAGGTATACTGTCAATTGCTGATTCACTGGGAGTCAAAAGATCGCCATATTTTCTTGTTACTTTTTCTTTTTTCTTTTAACTTCTGTCTATCATTTCCTCGAATACAAACACGACATATTTCGATTAGAAACACGAGAGGGAAATCGACATTTCTTAAATTCGACATTTCCACTGCAATGGAGAATGATTCCATGAATTGTTAAAAATCTTCACAAGACCATTTCGTTCATTTTCTTTTTATTAGTTGATTTGGCGTTGAGTCACTTGCTCCAAAGTTGGGAATAATCCAGGTTTGATGACCAGTGTCTCTTCGTTTTTGGAAGATTTTGTTCCAATGATTTATTATTATTATTACTATAATAATAATAATAATAATAATAATAATAATAATAAAGCTGTCAAAATAAAAAAAATAAAAAATAAAAATACAAGGACCTTCAAATAGAAATCTCGAAAATGTGGCATATGGGAACATCAACAATCCCTGTTGTATTTGGAGCCCTAGGACTGGTTGGAAAAGATTGCAGTAGACTAATTGCAGGGATTCCTGGAAGCCCATGCATCAAGAAGATACAAAAAATTGTTCTGACAAGTACAGCCCACACTTTACGAAGGGCTCTATCTATGTAATTTTTATTTTATTTTATTTATTTATTTTTTTATTTTTTTGTGTCAGTGGAAAGTGTCATGATGCCATTTCTAACCTTAGGTCCCTGGGTGGGACCCGGAAAGAAATGTGTAAACGCCAGAAAGCAAAGAAAATAATAATAATAATAATAATAATAATAATAATAATAATAATAATAGTCTACCCGTGCAAAATTGACGGCAAGAAGGAATATATTATAAGTAATATGTATTATATTATAAGTAATTTTCGTTTAATCGAAGTACAGCCTTGTAATTTAAAATAGTTTATTATTAACATTAAAATAGAACTGTACAATTTATAAACACCTAAGGAAAGATATCCGTATATTATCCTCATAAATGTTACAGATTTACAACCGATTTTTTTTAATGCAAAAGTTCGCAAAGCACAATTTTTGTGTAAACTTTGTAAGGTTTCAGTCATCCTTGACAGCCCGTAGACTAAATTCCACAGTCTGCTTATTTCTCGTCTTACAAAGAGAAACGTATCATCAGATATTTTTTTAAATTTATTACCACAAGATATGTCCCGAATCGTGACATAAAAACTACATTAAAATTATCGAATTATTTAATTGTATAAACTTTTAATTGCTATCATAAATATTATAAATGAAGGTTGTAGTGTGATTAAAAAAACAAATTCTTTCGATGACGAATGAATTATTACAAAAATTGTTCCACTTCTATTTCTTCTTTGTAATTATAATTTTAAAAGTTTAAAATGAATTTCTAAAAATGAATAAAGCTTTCTTAAAGATATATATGCCGCATTATATATACGAACCCTCTTCGAGAGTGATATCAGTACGCATCAACGAGACCAAATTAACACGGCACTGGGTGAGTCATCGTTATTTCGCACACTGACCTTCAGTTGTTACACACACACAATATATATATATATATATATATATATATATATATATATATGTGTGTGTGTGTGTGTGTGTGTGTGTGTGTGTGTGTGTGTGTATGTATATATGTGCAGTACTTATTAGAAAGAGCTAAATATCAGAGATAGAGCTAACATATTTTGTTGGAATGATTTGAGTTTGTGACCCTGGGTTTCACGCTTTTGCGACCGGTCGCAAACTCACATCAATCCAATCAAATATGTGTGTGTGTGTGTGTGTGTGTGAGTGAGTGAGTGAGTGAGTGAGTGAGTGAGTGTGTGGCGCATGATATAGTGTGTTGGTGCATAATTATCAGGCGTTTTTTAAACAATATTTATTATGAAAAAAGCAACATAACAATTCAACAGTGACATTTTTAAATGATTATTCCGAAGCGTATGATTATCGACACGCATTTTTCTAACCTGAAATTAAAATAATACTTATAATAAAAGAAGTAAAAAAAAAGCAGCAATTTTTATTAACAAGTAACTCACCTACAAAAACGCCTGATAATTATGAACCAACACTATATATAGGTTATTATTATTATTACTCGTGTACCCGTAATGTCAAAATTGACACGAAGAAAGAATATATTATAAGTTATATGTATCATATGATAAGTAGTTTTCGTTTAATCCAAGTACAGTTTTGTAATTTAAAATAATTCGTTGTTCACGTTTGTAATTGAAGAGTGTATAATTTATAAACATCCCTGTAAAAATATCCGTATTTCATCCTTATTGAGTGCGTGCGAGGATCTAGACATGAGCGCTTTTGTGACATACGTTGGGGGTTCTTGAGAGTCAAATTTTCTGAGAAATTAGAATAACATCGTTAGTGACAATCGATCCCACAACCCAAGATACCTCGAAGAAAGTAACTTTATGTGAAGTTTAATTCAAGCTGAAATAATATATAAACCTCGGATAAGTTTTGTCTGACATATATTGATCTCCTCTCTCTCTCTCTCTCTCTCTCTCTCTCTCTCTCTCTCTCTCTATCCCTTTCTGTACATCCCTCTTTCACTCTAACTTTCTTTGCTTTCACTCTCTCTTTCTTTGCAGCTGTGTATATGTTTCGTTTTGTAGCTACATTCCATTAATCCGTTCGATTTGATCGTAGTTCGCAGACCGAGGGAAAGAAGGGGACAACATTGTAGTTTGTCAGCACGGTAGGTTTTTACATGTGGACGTGAATGGAGTCATGGCGTCTGTGCGTCGCATGTCAAAATTTTACAAAATGTCTCCCCCAATTGTTACAAAGAGAAAACAAAGGATTAGAAACAAGTAAATCTATATTTTTTTAAGGTTTTATTGAAATTTTATTTAAGTTTCCACATGTCCTCCATCATTAGCAATACAAAGGGTAATGCGATTTTGCAGTTCAAGGTAAACATTTGCCAACTAATTTACAGTAATGCCTGAAATCACGCTAGTTATTTTAGCTATACCTAAAACTAGGTAGATTAAACTTTATAACATTTTTACAGATTATTTCTATCTATCGCAAATAGAAATAAAGTTATAATTTTTTAAAGTGCACACGAACTTTATGACCACCCTATATATATATATATATATATATATATATATATGTGTGTGTGTGTGTGCGTGAGTGTGTGTGTTGTGTGTGTGTGTATGTATTTGTGTCTGTGCGTGTGTGTGTATGGCGTATTAGATTTAAGGATTATAAAGTTCACCCAATAAGAGGCTAGAAAAACACTCATGTTAAATGCTTATGATATACGTTGCGAGTTCTATAAATGAAAACAGAAGATAACGCCTAACACTTGTTTTAATGAGGTTAAGAGTTCCGTGTTCTGGGAGGCACTCACGCTAGAGCAAGGGGCGTAAAGGAACACCTTTAGGGAAAAAAAGCATTCTTCGCGAAAATTCATTCTAAGATTTGAATAAGGAGGAAATGAGAGTGATTTTATTTATTACACATCACTTAATGTCAAGCCCAGGAGCCACTCCTGGTAGAGGGTTAAAGAATGTAAAAAACGGTAAGTAGATCGTGAAGGAAATAATGAATATCAGGATAGATAGTGATTAGCTCTTGATTTAATGAAGTTAAGATTGCATACTACACGAGACCTCCACACGTCAGTGAGTGCCACAATGTATCAGTTCTGGAGATAAAGATATCTTCAGAGTCGAAATTCCGGCATACCAATCGAATACGGATGATCATTTTTCTGGTGATAGAAATAGCAGTGTGTCCCAGATGAAAGGGTTTCAACTGATGGTATTAGAGGATGAAACTGGCCTGAACATTTTCCATAGAAATAGTAACAGAGTAGCGAAATGTTGCATCTATGGGAAAGAGGCTGCAGACTGGAGAATCTGGCTTCCATCACAAAAGTGTCTAAATGTCCTAGATATAAAAGTCTGAACTGGTGGAACTAAAGAATGGATCTCATCTCAACATTTGCCATAGAAATAGCAAAAGAGTAGAGAAAGGCTAGAAATGTTGCATCTTTAGGAATGAGGCTGTAGATTGGAGAATATTGCTTCCCTCACAAGACTGTGTAAATGTCCTCGCTGTAAAGGTCTGAACTGGTGAACCTAAAGAATGGAGCTCAGCTGAACATTTGCCATGGAAATAGCAAAAGTGTAGCAAAAGGCTTGCAATGATGCATCTATGGGAAAGTGGCTGTAGATTGGAGAATATTGCTTCCCTCACAAGACTTTGTAAATGTCCTCGCTGTAAAGGTCTGAACTGGTGAAACTAAAGAATGGAGCTCATCTAAACATTTGCCATGGAAATAGCAAAAGTGTAGCAAAAGGCTTGCAATGATGCATCTATGGGAAAGAGGCTTTAGATTGGAGAATATTGCTCCCCCACAAGTCTGTGTAAATGTCCTAGCTGTAAAGGTCTGAACTGGTGAAACTAAAGAATGGAGCTCATCTGAACATTTGCCATGGAAATAGCAATAAAGTAGCAAAAATGCCTGCAATGATGCATCTATGGGAAAGAGGCTGCAGATTGGAGAATATGGCTTCCCTTCACAAGGCTGTGTAAATATCCTAGCTGTAAAGGTCTGAGCTAGTGGAAATAAAGAATGGAGCTCATCTTAACATTTGACATGGAAATAGCAATAGAGTACCAAACTTTGCAATGTTGCATCTATGGGAAAGAGGCTGCAGACTAGAGAATATGGCTTATCTCACAAGACTGGAAATGTCTTAGCTCTAATGGCCTGGAATTATTCACCTAGTGAATGGAACACTTCTCGGGACGTATTACTGAATATAACGGAAGTGTGAACACGGCTCTCCAGTTAACATTTCCCAGTTTTATCAATTACACCATCCACACAACACATGGAAGCGGTCGCCCATCTAAGCACAGACTAGTCTCGACGTTGCTTAATCTCTCTGGTTGTACAGGAATCAGTTTTACAACGTGATGTGGTCATAAGCGCTTCAGATAAGTCGCGCATCCAAGCTTTTAGCACCTCCTATTCCCAATATATTACCCATCGTTATACAGACCACGTTCTACTTTGCTTACCTCAGGTGATCGCTCGAGAACCTATGTTTCAATGTGATGTAGCCGTAAGCCTATTATATAAGTCCAAACTTAGCACCGAGCATTTCGAATCGGTCACCCATCTAGGTACAGATTAGGATCGACCTTACTTAACTTCTGTGATTGTACGCGACCGGGCGTTTCAAGGGGATATGGCCGTAAACCCATTACATCAGTTTGCATGCTCATCCTTACAGCACATTGTATGCCCAGTCACCCATCTAGGTAATGATCATGATCAGAGTTGCTTAATTTCGATTATCGTACACGAAGCCGTGTGTCAGCGTGATGTTGCCGTACGCCTATTATATCGGTCTCACATCCACACTCACAGCACCAGGAATTCCTAATTGGTCACCCATTTAGGAACAGACTAGGACCGACTTTGCTTAACTTCGGTGATCGTACGTGAAATGGTGTTTCAAAGTGATGTGGTCGTAAGCTCATTATATCAATCTCACGTTCAAACTTACAGCAAATTGTATTCACAATCGGTCACCCATCTAGGTAAAAACAAAGATCGACCTTGCTTAACTTCGGTGATCGTATGCAATCTGTTGTTTCAAGGTGATATGGCCGTAAACCTATTATATCAGTCATATGTTCAACCTTACAGCAAATTGTATTCCCAATCGGTCACCCATCTAGGTAAAGACAATGATCGAACTTGCTTAATTTCGGTGATCGTACGGGAAGAAGTATTTTAAAGTAATGGGGTCCTAATCCCATTATATCAGTCACTCATCCATCCCTACAGCAGCTGGTATTCCAAAGTGGTCACCCATTTATTTAGACACCTGACTCGACGTTGCTTAATACCGCACATCCAAGCTTACAGCATCTGTTATTCCCAAGCTGTCACATATCTACGTACAGACAAGTTTCGACGTTGCTTACCTCAGGTGTTCGTACGGGAAACGCTATTTCAAATTAATGGGGCCGTAAGCCCATTATATAAGTCACAGATCAATGCTTACAGTACCTGGTATTCCCAAAGGTCACCCATCTAGGTAGAGACGAGACTCGATGTTGCTCAAATTCCTTGATCCTAAGGTAACCAGGGACCGTAAACCTACGTTATTCTAAACACTTGTCAAATAAGATTTCATCAACTTCATTAGAGACAGCTAAATCGAATTAATTACATCGAAATGAAACAATAAAAGGGCCGGGCCCAGAGATCTTATTTTCTTTAGAAAAGCAGGCTCCTCAAGTCCAGTAGCTGTTATAACTCTTTCCCGTGTTGATTAGTGTTTCCTTTCATTTGAAGTGGTAAATGCCGTGCATCTGATTACGTTTAGATATATCTATACCTTAATACGCCTCTTACGCAGAGAGAGAGAGAGAGAGAGAGAGAGAGAGAGAGAGAGAGAGATGACGAATAGCGATAAAAAAAAACGACATGACACAGACATTTTGGACGGTGGTTATCTTAGGTATGAGCAGCTGTTCGCATTGATGGCTTAAATCATGCTACCTGACATAAGGATCTGTTGAGAACGAATTTTCCCCTGAACAGCAAGTGACCTTCTGAAAATAAAATTACGAGAGATTGGAGGGGTGTCTTCTCTATCTATAAAAGGTAGGATGTGTGTCTGCGTGTTTATGTATGTGTGTGTAACGAATGCACGGCCGCAATTTCAGACGGATTTGTACCAAAATTTACATGCACATGCTCCAAGTAAGCGGAACGACCAAGACCGACTTTGCATTTCCCAACTCAGATCGATAGTGGAAATAATCGATTTCTTCATGCTTCTACGGAAGTTTTCATGTAGTTTGAGGCCATTTTCTATTGGCCAGCGTGAGAGCCAACAGCTGGCTGCCACGAATGTTTACTAGCATGCTAGCATGCAAAACAATCAATAGCTGCATTCGTCGCAAGTGAGAAAAATTTAAATCTGCATGGCACTTTACTCCAACTGGC
>OZ010575.1:13895210-13900210 GCA_963932145.1 Acanthosepion lycidas
CACTTTCCGAACTACAAGACCACTTAATTTACCAGACCATCAATCAAACCATTCCAACTGGTCAACCAGAATTAAATGATCACAGACATTTTTTTTTCCAGTTGGGGACGTGTCGGCATTGAAACGAAATCTTCATCGTCTTCACTGCTTCGCCTCTTTTTTTTTGATTTAGTTTTTGGATTTTGTATATATATATATATGTTTTTTTTCTTTTTTTGATCGTCTGTTATTTTTATCTTCCCGGTTGAAAAATACAAAAAAAAAAAAAAAGAAAAGAAATCAAAAGAGAAAAAATGAAATAATAAAGTGAGATCGTGTTTTTAGTGCGTAGTCTACCGAAACAAATAAAGGAAAATATATATTTAACACACTAAGTATCTATCTATCTATCTATCTATCTATCTATCTATCTATCTATCTATCTATCTATCTATCTATCTATCTATTCTATCTATCTATCTATCTATCTATCCGTCCTTTCTTTATTTATCTGTATAACTTTATCCCTCTATCTATCGCTTTCTATTCATATTTATCTCCATACTGGCAACATAGACCGGCTGACTCATACAGCAATCTCTATCACTTGATTTAAAATATTTTTGCCCTTCCTTGGCTTTAAAGAAGTGACCTTGCCGTGCTGATGTTGCTACATGCCTTACTTCTTGCCTATCTCACACTGCGAATTTTTTTAAAGCTCTATACTAAACATTAAATCTGTTACGAAAAAAGAACTAAACAAAATGAACAGAAAACGATCAGCTTTAAAAAAGGACTCGTAACTGGAAAAACCGAATGAAAAAAGAATGTTAACCACAAATACTTTTTCACACGCAACTCACTCCTGCGGAATCAGAATCAACGTTGAGTTTAAGCAAGCGAATGAGCCAATTGGAGTAAAGTTCCATGCAGATTTAAATTTTTCCCACTTGTGACGAATGCAGCTATCGATTTTTATTTTTTTTTGCATGCTAGCATGCTAGTTATCATTCGTGTCAGTCAGCTGTTGGCTCTCACGCTGGCCAATAGAATCTTCCTTCCTATTCGTGGCAGCCAACTATTGGCTCTCACTCTGGCCAGTAGAAAATGTCTGCAAACTGTATGAAAACTGCCGTAGAAGCATGAAAAAATTAATTATTTCCACTATCGATGGGAGTTGGGGAATGCAATGTTGGTCTTGGTCTTCCGGCTAACTGAGAGCATGTGCTTGTAAATTATGGTGTAAATCCGTCGAAAATTGCGGCCGTCCATTCGTTGCATGCTCACACATGTTTCCCTTTATAGATAGAGATCTATATTTCCTTTATCTATCTATCTATCTATCTATCTATCTATCTATTTTCATATTTATCTATCAATCTACGTCTAAGTATGTTTATATCTATATCAATTCATTTCCATATATATAAGATGTCTGTTCAATATCTATCTCATTTTGTTGCTATCTATCTATCTATCATTTTATCTCCGCTCATATCTATGTCAGTTTATATATATATATATATATATATATATATATATATATATATATTATGTAATGGACAAAGTCCGACAATTATTTTAAGTATAAACACAAAAATGTCTTAATATATATATATATATATATATATATATATATATATATATATATATATATAAAACCACTCTTTGCCTGATGAAGGCCGTGAGACCAGAAACCCGTGTAGCAAAAATATGGAAAATAAAACTTGATATATATTTAAATATCCACTTTATAAGCAAAAACTTTTGCGGCTTATGTTATCTCTTACATATATATATATATATATATATATATATATATATATATATATATATATATATATATAGAGAGAGAGAGAGAGATAGATAGATAGATATCTTAGTATATATATATATATATATATATATATATATATATATATATATATCTTAGTATATTTTACGATGACTATATATTACAATGCTGGGAAGTTCGTAACATGCATGATGTGTCAGAAAACCTGCAAAAGCAACTCCGACCTCATGTGTCGCATGAAACCCGACAAGCAACGTTAGCATAATTTACAAAACGGGCCGCGCCGATTACACGTATTTTCCGCGGTTGCATTAAGCATTGCAAGTGGTTTGCTGTCTTCAAGAGACTTTGTGATTCTTCCGAGAACCAAAATCATTGAGGGAACGCGTCAGTCATGATCATACACCATCAACCAATTAACCACCATTTATCTATCTATCTATCTATCTATCTATCTATCTATCTAGATAGATAGATAGATAGATAGATAGATAGATAGATAGATAGATAGATATAAACAAACTGAGATAAGAAAAATGATAAACTCATTCTTGTCGCTTTTCCTTACCCTTCATCCGCGTATCTGATTGGTTGGTTGACTTATGACTTATAGCGTCGAAATGCGTAATTACTTAACGAACTAACTATTAAGGATCCTTAATTCTAGTTACTGAGAAAATAGATTTATTGTCTACCGAATTTGACGTCGATTCACTTCAACAATCTTCTTCAAAATTCTTCATTGACAGAGAGTCGTCTTCCAGTGCCAGGCTTGTTGACATTATCAAAAGTTTTGAATCCCAACTGAGATCTATGGAGCTTCGGTCCATCCACAAACATGACTACCCTTTTGAAAAAGTACTTTCAAAAATCTGACATTTTCATCATCACGCTGTAAAGACGGAATATATGTATTGTAGAACGAAAGATGTGCTATTTATTAACGGTTATATCATTTTGAAACGTGAAGTGTTGCACGCATATTATAGTTTAAATATTTCAAGTGAGATATATCTTTTCTGAATACAGAAATGTGGTAAATCCACGAATTTTTTTGTTGTAGGTGTTTTTCAGTTAATGGGGCATGGGCAAAGTTGTCCGATTATTCGAGTAAATTTTGCACTGAGGATCAATTGATTTCATGAATAATGTAGTATATATATTATATTATAAAGCGGCAATTGTACGAACCAACAAATATATTATACAATTTTAAACATAAAGATCGCGTCATTCATTGAATGGTTAGTAGGTTAATGCTTTATTAATTTAATGTGGTGGATTACGGGTTGAAATCTGGTACAAATAAATAACAAACGCCAGGAATAAATATACGAAAATAATGTATTAACATAATAATACAAACTGGTAAAGCAGGTTAGTAGTTCCAGGAATACGGGTTAGTAGCAATATATATATACAGTCTTTGGTATTGAAGTATCGCTGTATGACTTCTTACTGAGTCTACGTGCTCGCTCACGGTGACTTTTGCTCGCTACGTTCGTTCTGTCTGTCTGTTATCGTCACCTTCTGTCGGTTACCTACAACGCTGTTACTTTACTCTCACTCTTCTGGTTACCTACAACCTTTCACTCTCCCTCTGTTTCCTCGGTTCTTCACGTAACAGTAGTATATATATATGCTGGGTGAGTCCATTTGTGTAAAAAGGGGAGAACCCCTCAACATTTAGTTAGCGGAAAGATTTCACCATTAATTACATTAACTTTACTGATTTACTTTTTACATGATTAGCTTTGTATAATATATATATATATATATATATATATATATATATATATATATATATATACTGCATTATTTAATACATGCATATATATATATATATATATGTATGTGTGTGTATTGTTTGTGTGCGTACAAATTTATAATACAGAACAGAATAAAGCTGACGCACAAACATCGATAGAAATAGCTTATTTTTAAGAGGTAAATGGTGGACTGAGTTTAACAAAGCCAGCGTATTAACTTCGATTGAAATAGTCTATATTCATAAAGTAATTTGGGATTTTCCTCTTCTGTAATTTATATGCCCTGTTATAACCAATTCACTGAGCTTTTTTGCTTTTGTGGATCCGGTTTAATTAGATTAGTAAAGTTAATGATATAAAATGGCGAAAACTCTTCGCAAACAAATTTTAAAGTTGCATTAACCTACGAAACATTCGATGAATGTTATGATCCTTGTTTTTACTACAAGCTGTATAAGGTCTTTTTTTTATCTGCTAGTACTTTCAACTGTACACACAGTCATCCTCAGGCATGGAAATTATTTTGTTTTTAGTAAATCCAGGTAGTTTCAGAGACGTTAGATTAAATGCGAATCGAAATATTGTGACGTCACCCTGGCCTCTCTTCGCGCCCGCCGCCGTGCTATCCTGTGACAACCAATGTGACTTGGTATTGGTCCCGGCACCAAATGTAACGTTCTAACCTTTTGCTGATTCGGATGGGAATCTGGTTAGATTGGGTATCAGCTTTGTCGTTCCCAGCTCGCCTCCGACGTCTGGTTACCGAAGTAACTACTTTGATTTCTAGTCTAACCTACCCACGTTGTGATTTGATCTTAGGTAGACGAAATCAATCAGTCGCCGGGCCGTAATGCAAGCCGAGTCCGAGCAAAGGTGACATCGCACAAGTATATGTAAAAGAAAATAAACTAACAACTCGAAAAGTTCAGATGTGTTAAAAAAAAGAATAACAAATATTTTTATATATGGTTGCTGAATACAGGACTGCGTCATTCTCCCAAACCGCTAATATGGATTCGTGACACTTTGTGTTTGTTAGGCGAGTCTTAACATCTTAAGTTGTTTGTTTTTTTAAGAAACTTTTTTTTTCTGTATCTTCAGGCGATATTCGTAAAACTTGTTTTGGTGGTGTGAGTCTAAGTCGTTCTTCAAAAATAAATTATTTTTGGTTAGAAGTTGAAGTCAAAATGCTTGGATATCTTTCAGTCAGCTTACTGCGAGCGGGTCTCAGAGCTCACAGTTCAACTCTGCGTCTCTCTCTCCAACTGCAACTGCTTGCCTGTCTTACTGCCGTAAACTCGCTGCGACTCTGCTTATATGGACGCCGACCAAAACCGGGGTGGGCCTGTCGGGGTTTGAGGTTCCTTGATAATTCTAAATCCACAATAAGGATTTTCTTTATTTTCGGACAGTAAAATTTATTACTTTCCATTTTTGGAAGTCCATTACTTTCTACT
>OZ010575.1:13905210-13927710 GCA_963932145.1 Acanthosepion lycidas
TTGCCTTCAATCTATCCTGTGAATATCAAATTCATCAAGCCTCCTTTCCTCATTACGTGTCACAGAAATTTCAACTATATCTGATTCTAAATACAAGTGCCCTTTTTTCGATTTTCATTTCGCTGTCCTCTTAATTCAGTCAGCCAGTTAAGTGCCACACGTGATACACACTTGGCTGATCATGTATCTTTCGAGGCAGTTTTTTTTTTTACTACAAGTACCCCATTTGTTTCTATTTTCCGTAAAACTTCCACGTTTAATCACATGATATTCTCATCCTTCTGTCGAGCAACATCTCTGTTGCGTCAAGTCGAGGCTTCTTTTTTGAGCCCATTGCCGTAGCATTCACTGCCGCGTAGGAGAATCTATATCACACTGCCGTTCCGACCTTTGTTCTTTGTTTCTAACGAAAATTTTCTATCCCCAAAACTGCGCCTCTCTAACCCTCTATATCGAGTGACTATTGTGCCTTGTATGGGGTGAACATCGCTGTAAAAAAAAAAAAAAAAAAAGAATTCTTAATACTTTATTTAATTTTTGCTCGGCATCTTTTGCTATTCTAAATGACACTATTTAATTTTTATTTACCCATTGTCCGTTTAAGTAAAAGTCTTCATTTCGCTGTCCTGATAATTCAGTCAGTTAGTGAAGCGCCACACGTGATACACGCTTGGCTGATCATGTATATTTCGATACATGACTGACGAGGCAGATATTTTTTTTACCGCAAGTGCCTTTTTTGTTTCCATTTTTCGTAAAACTTCCCTGTTTAAGCAAACGGCGTTCTCATCTCTGTTGCCTCGAGTCCAGGCTTTATCTTTGAGTCATTTGTCTTATCATTCACCTTCTTTCTGCGGTAGACTGGTTGCCAACCTATTCTGTCCTGCTATTCCTGGGGGAGAAGATATGGATTCATACCTTTCCGAAGGGTATCTGTGCATTTGTACGCAAGTGATTCTAACGAACTCGACTGGAATTCGAACTCGGCTCTCCAAGCCGACAACCACTACACCACAACGCACATCCTATTAATTACAAAAGTGAATTTCCTCACGAATGTAAATTAGTTCCTATCGAAAACGTGATTAACCGAGCAAAAGTAATTTATTCAAACGGATTATTTTATAAATATTGGCACAATACAAAACAGACACTTATCAACAAGAATTAATGCAAGCAATATCGTCAAAGAGCAAATGTAATTAACTTCAAAGAATTTTAGAAAAACATAGCAAAAGCAACAAACGTAAAAATAAATAACTCGTTAAGTTATTTTATCTTAACCAAACGTACGCTAATTGCAGATAAGACGAAAAAGCTGTAATTCGTCGATATATATATCTTAATGTTTACAGTAAATAACTTAGATTTTCTATTTATCATGAAAAACAATGAAACACCTAACCCAATTATTCCCAATAAATCGAGAGATGATACCTGATGTAAAAACAAGGTTGTTTGTAAATTGTCATGTCTGTGAAAGATTGTATCTGCAGCACTAATAAGGAAAAATAAAATTAAACTTATCACACAAGTACCCTACTCTCCCGTAGTTTAACTTGTACTTAGAACAATTCGTAAATATTTCCATTATAACACAACAACCGCAATAAAACTAGTAAGTAATAAATATAATAGTAGATAATATCGATATACTATATAGCACATACAAATGTAGATTCAAAATACACTAAGCTATTATTAAACATCGAACAATCAGCCTAATGAGTCCTATAGTAAAACTTATGATTCAAATTCTTAACAATGGAACGCGCCCAGAAATAGCATAAGTACAGGACACTTAGTTAAAGAAACTGAAAGATGGAATGGGATATTTATCGTATCAGGAAGCGCAAAATACATACTAAAGTATTTATACCTATCTAAATAACATTGTACCAAACCGTTTGCGTAAACTGTTAAGTAAAAGTTATTTATTTGGGAAGGATATTAGAATAATCATGAACTTATAACTGACAGCAAACCGCCAGCTCACAGATAGAATATGAATTATGTAAATGCACAAACATAGAAAGTGCTGTGTAGCCTCGTTTCAGAATTTTAGAGGAACGCCTACAGATTTAATTGCTGTCACCTAAAACACATTTTTGTACATTGACATTTGTTCAAATATTTCAATTTTTGTGTTCATATATATATATACCAACCGACCAGCGAGCGTCGTAGGAGACGCGCGGTATTCTTTGAATTGGCAGACTATGAAATATCTGTTAAAAATGAAATTTGGGATGAATATCACCGAAGATATTGTTTCTCCTTAAAAAGAATATTCAAAAATTGTGAAAATATATATTAACCTATAAGCTTGAGATTAATAAATCGAAATTTTAGATTCATTTGGATTCATCCACAGCCTACTATTTTATTGTAAATATGATCAATTCTTTGCTAATTAGTCTTTCAGTGAACCTTTGACCAGGGTTTTTGTTCTATCGTTTGCTACTGTTGTGGTGTCTTCCCTTTAATGGGGCTATTGTGGACTCTTCCTCTTACTATAAAGTAGTAGGAAAGTAAACTTCGGGAGAACAGTGTTCTAAACTGTTCTACCGAGGCTGTTCGCAGCTCCTTTCGAACTCTCTGCAGAGTGGAACCCGGACGAGACCCGAACTTGTTTATGTGGGTTCTACGGGGATTTTTTGGCTGAGCCTACGGGCTCGAATGACCCACGTTAAACTCAGCCTTTTTCAACATAAATCCCTCGTCGGGGGAGCTGTTAAATATAACTGTATAAATATATATATATGTATAGATTGTTCTACTGAGGCTGTTCGCAGCTCCTGTTGAACTCTCGGCGTTGGTGGGAGAGGAACCAGGGTGAGGCTGTGACGAAGGGCAGAGTTTCGTTCGGGGAGGTAGACAGACCCGAAACCGTTTATGCCGGTTCTACGAGGATTTGAGGGCCGAGCCTCCGGGCTAGGGGGACACACTTTAAACTCGGCCTTGTGCCACATATATCCCTCTTGGGGCGGGGGCTGTTAAAACCCAAGTCGTGTAACACATCTGTTCTATTTACTGTTCAATACACTATTTATCTGCAGCCTCTTGTTTTGGTATTTCTTAACTATTACTTGGTCACACCAGTTAAACAAACGAAATTATAATTATCACACTTAATTAATTATTCACATCTTCACATATTTATTAAATTATGTTTTTAAGCGACATAAAAGTTTGGGTGTTGAGGGGATTGAGGAAAATAAACAAAGGATAGGGATCAAAGTAACAGAAGATGACGATTGATATTACATTTAAATTTTTGAAGATTTTAGTTACCAGGGAAGCAAGTGAGAGGAAGGGAATTCCAATGCCGAGAAGTACCAGGAAAGAAACAGTTGGAGTACAAGTGGCGGTTGCATTTAATTATTTCAACAGTAAATGGGTGGGACCTAACAGCCAATCTAGTAGCGCGCTTAAATTCATGTAGTTTGGGCAACAGAGAAAAATGTCATCAGAGCAGTAGACATGAAAATAGTTGCTGAAAAGCAAGAGGTGAAGAGACATCACGTCTGTGAGAAAGTGTCTGAAGTCGAGAAGATAATTGAGGACCGATTGCAGCATATATATATATATATATATATATATAGATAGATAGATAGATAGATAGATAGATAGATAGATTGATAGATAAACCTAGTGAGCCAGACAAACCTACCTAGGTTTCACCTAAACGGATCGTCAGGAAAAGTCAGCTAACGAGGCAAAGAGAAACGCATATTTATAGGCGATAGACAACAATTATACCATGTGACCAAAGAAAGAACCACAAACGCAAACACAAAGCAACTTAAAGATTTATTCAACAAAAAGGGGAGGGGTTAATAAAAAACAATAAAATAAAATACGAACATTAAGGTGGAATAAAAATAAACGGGAAAATTCGTCTTAACTTAGTAGCCAAGATCTTTTATGCCTACATATGTTAAGAATTTCGGTTTTGGAGTTTAATAGCTGGTTAGGTTGATTATATAAAGCTATGGCTAATTTCTCCTCTGTACATAATTTACAAAATTTTTGGCCAGCTTTATATTTGGGGCATTTTTTTTTAATATTTCCCATTTAAGGATGGGGTCTTTATTATCTTCTTGTCTGCTGGTTTTTCATACATAGGTGGATAAGGTGGTACTATGTTTAGTAAAAACGAAAAACTGAACATAGTACCACGTTATCCACCTATCTGGAAAACCAGATAAGTAGATAAAATATATATATATATATATATATATATATATATATATATATATATATATATATATATATACAAAATTCGCTTGAGGATGAAATCGAAATGATGTCTAATTTATTTAAAAAATTAAATTGGAATCTTTTAGCTTCCATTTTTGAAACATGGTTAGAACTGTGTAACAAAAAAAACATATTTTAAATCAATTAATTTATAATATTAATGCTCTGTAAATTTACATTGAGCACTATTTTGTGAAAATAAAAATATCTATAAGAACACTGGATTATATACCTTACTGTTCTTTCTCTCATATATATATATATATATATATATATATATAGGGTGTATCAGAAATATTTTTACAAACTTTTGGGACGGGTATTTCACACCACAACAGGGACAAAAGTACAGTACATATAAACATATGTCCGTAAATCCTTCGTTTGCCAGTTGTTAAGTTTGAATGTTGGCTTGTAGAATGTGTTCTTCGGGATTAGGCGCGGTGCCACGGATCCTGTAACAGCAACACGACGATAAACACGGCTGCCTTCCGTCTTGAAACGCAATCTTACACAGCTCCCATTAACATTCTCGTAAAAATCACATCTGCCTGGTCACGATATGAATATGTTGCCATTTTTAAACGGAACACGTCGCAATTAACTCACTACGACACACGTCAAACGTTGAAGACAGATTAGCCACAAACGTACACGAATGGTAATTTAAGCTAGACTGCAAGGCAACACTACATCATCTACCATAAACTTTCTTTAAAATTAATAACTTAAAAACAAAGGAATATGTTTATATGGACATTTGTCCTCGTTTTGGTGTGAGTAACCGCCCACAAATTTGTCAAAGTATTTTTGGTACACCCTATATAATGACATTTCCAGATCCATTATATATATATATATATATATATATATATGTGTGTGTGTGTGTGTGTGTGTGAAAAGTGTGTGTGAAAAGTGTGTGTATATAAATATTAATAAATATATATATATAATTATTTACATATTATATGCGTGGTACTTATTAGAAAGCGCTCAATATCAGAGATAGAGCTAACATATTTGGTTGGATTGATGTGAGTTTGTGACCCTGGGTTTCACGCTTTTGCGATCGTCAGACAAACTGATTATTTTTTTTTAAATTTTGGGTTTATGTAGATTGTGTGTATTGATGTTATTATGGAAGTCGGGGGAACGTCGTCGTGGTGTCATCGTACTAACGCGAACATCGATGTATGTTCATACGCCCAATGCAGTACGCAGACACACATACACACTTGGTCGTCCGTCGGGACTCATACATATATAAACATATGTGGACAGTTTCGAATATGACATATGTATGTATACGGGTGGTGTTGTGTCTATACATACGCATTTGTATGTTGAAATTCAAAGATTGGAAGTTTAGCGAAAATTTCTCGTGAATGTCTCGTGAATGTATACATGTCATTTTTCTATTTTTCCACTGAATAATATTTCCTCGCATGTATGTATATACGTGTGGTGGGGTTTGTGTAAAATTATGATAGGTAAAAATTATTATTATTATTATTTTTATTTATATTTATTTTTAAATTTTTGAAAAAGAGGGGGTTTATTTGTTATATTTAAAGCTGCTTATTTGTTTGTTTTTGATAACTCTGTATATGTAACAGGTAGAAATTAAAAAAAAATTAATCAGTTTGTCTGACGATCGCAAAAACCTGAAATCCAGGGTCACAAACTCACATCAATCCAGCCATATATATATATATATATATATATATATATATATATAAAGAAATATAGTCTTAAGGTGTGCTATATTTATGGAAGAAAGTGCTCAATATCAGAGATAGAGCGTGTGTAAATATAAAATTGAACATAGAAGTCAACACTTAGAGGCGACAGTCTGTTTCATGCTATATGCAATCGTCAGGCCACATGTGGCCTGACGATTGCATATAGCATGAAACAGACTGTCGCCTCTATGTGTTAACTTCTATGTTCACTTTTATATATATATATATATATATATATATATATATATATATATATATGTATGTATGTATACTCGACTCTCCCGTCGAATTCGACGAATGAGAGTCAAGCAGATCAGTTTCTAGGAAACTGACAGCCCGACACCAGCACATGAGATTTGATTATAGTGGTGAGGCTACGTGCAGGAGCATCCACACTTTTTGAAGGGCCGAATACAGAGACCTGGTGCACCGAATGCCACAAGGGTCCCAAACGACCCTCCGCAGGTTTTAAATTCAGAGTTGTCCTTCTCCTAGTCCAGTTGCCATCCAAGGTTATAGAACCCATTCTATCCTGCTATTTAACAATAGCTGGGGGAAGAAGAGGATTCACACCTTTTTCAGGGTTATTAGCACGTAAGTGAATGTACTGGATTTGAATGGAATTCGAACTCGGCACTCCGATTCCTCAAGTCGCTATCCATTACTCTGTTACTACTATATCATGATATTTACAGATCAAAAAACAAACCTTTTAGACCAGAGATCTGAAATCTTAAGTCCTTGCCTTCATGTTGATATATTTTTTTTTAAGTGAATATGAGGCCGGATAAAAAAATAAAAAGTACTTAAAAACCCTACTGTTATACTTACAATACGTTTGTTTTCCTCCGCCCTCATCCTTACTAATATTTACATGACCCCCTTCCTTAAATTTACGTTACACTTACTTTTTGTACTTATTTTCTTTATATACCTATGATACGCTTACTTTCTCTTTTTCTTTTATTCTCTTCACTCTTCACCTTTCTTTTCGTATTTCTTTCTTTCTCCTTACCCACCCCCCTTTCTATTACACTCAGTGTTCGGCGCTTCATCTTTGTGCGTCTGTTTATTTATTTTTGAAAAATATTTATGGAGCTTTCTTTGTGACTTTAAAAAAAAAAATAAACCTTTGTATGGTCAGTTCATAGAATTAGCCTGATGTGACCGTGAGCTGAAGACCAATGTCCCGTATTCTATCTGACCTTCTAATATATATATATATATATATATATATATATATATATATATATATATATATATATATGTCAGTATGCGTGCGTGCGTGCAGATATGTAGAAAAATAGCAAAGAACACGTTAGGTAAATAATCCAGAGTTCTTTATTCTGTTTGTTTTTATTTAAAAAAAAAACAAAAAAACAGTTCTCCATACAGAAGTAGAGCTTAAATTACAATTACTTTTTAAAAAAATAGGATTCCTTCGCTACATACGAGTTCTTATGTTTCAAAAACAAGACCCGAAAACCTCAATATAATTATCAAAATTACATTGAATTAAAGTATCAAGCCTATATTTTCGCGCGAGGATGAGACAGGGCTTGATACTTTAATTCAGTTTAATTTCAATAATTATATTGAGGTTTTCGGCTCTCGATTTTTTGAAACATGACAACTTTTATGTAGCGAAGGAGTAATTTTTTTTAAATAAGTATAAAAAAAATAAAATTAAAATAAAAAATAATAAATAATAAAAAAATAAAAAATAAAAAAATAATTATAATTTAAGCTCTACTTCTGTGTGGAGCACTGTTTTTTAAAAAAAATGAACAAAAATACTAAAGAAGTCCGGATTGTCTACCTAACATGTTCTTTCCTATTTTTCTACATATCTGCACACACACACACACACACACACACACACACACACACACACACACACACACACACACACACACACAAAAATATTTGAAGAGATGCCATAATTAAAATCTTAAATGACTATAATTGGTAACAGAAGCCATTGGTTTATACCAACGGCTTTCCATACTTCATACTTCTACAATTCACTCTCGTGTAGACATGTGTGACATCATGAAATGCGGTGCGATTTTCGCTTCTAGCGTCTTATATGCGTGTGTTTATCGTTGCTTAGAAATCATCTATGTAAACATTGACAGACTATCATCACTGTCTTGTCCGTATATTGTTTAATATGTTGTAATTGACATCTTTGATAATGGCTTAAGTAAGCCGAAAGCTTAGATTCTATTAAAAAAATATGGATCACTATTATGAATTTCTTTCTTCGTTCAACGATAATGTTATTAAACTTATCAGAAGTTACGAAAAAAATTTACATAAAATAAATAGACAGCACTTGTCTATATTATTTAATGAAACGTGTATGAATGAAAAGATGCTGCCTAAATGCACACAATATATATATATATATATATATATATATATATATATATAAGGTTGGTGCAAAAATAATGACGGTTTTTGACGTATTTTTTTAACGTAAAAAACCTAATATATATATATATATATATATATATATATATATATACATATATTAAAGACATTTTTATGTTTAACGTTCTTTTTATAGATACAAGTATTTAAGTAAATGCTCTGTTTATAACAAACAGTATTAAATAGCATTTACTGGCCTGAATGTCCGAGAAATTTTCATAGAAAATATTCGTTCTTTGACAGGATATTTTCTATGAAAATTTCTCGGATATTCAGGCCGGTAAATGTTATTTAATACTGATTATTATAAACAGAGCATTTACTTAAATACTTGTATCTATAAAAAGAACGTTAAACATAAAAATGTCTTTAACAAATAAATTGTTGGACTTTGTCCATTTCGTAATATATATATATATATATATATATATATATATATATATATATATATATATATATATATATATATATTAAATATTAGAAGGTCAGATAGAGAGGAGTTAAATAACGGTTTAAATGAGTGAGATACAGATAAATATGAATTATTTTCAGATGCATAAATCACCACCTTCACAGGACCCAAAAATGTAGGAGTTGTTCAATAGCTGGTTAAGGCAGTGGAGAACTTGGAGAGGGGAATTAACAGGAGATAACTGATAACTGACATCCTGGCACGTAGAACAGCCTACCCCAGCGAGCGAAATAAAGGGTTCAGTTCGACATTCCCACCTCCTGACGAAGGCCGGAGATTACAATGGCCGAAACGTTGTGATAAATATGACAACACATATGAAGACAATAGTCCAAATAATGTAAATATTTTGTCTAAATGACCTTTTAGAAATCAAACTCACAGTGTTCGTAGCTGAGTCCCTAATAGAAGTTGTGATACGCCGCACTAGATGAATTTATAGCCCGATCGTCATGCGTCGCTTTACATGGCTTTAACTCTGCTGTATTAGAATGTTGTCGTCAATAATTAAATGGCACTTTCTTTTTTTTTTTTTGTCTTTCTAATTTTTGGATAGCGGTAAATAGTAGACGAAGTGTGAAGACAAGAATCAGTCAATAAAAGTAACGAAAAATATAAACCAGATATATGATTTATAACATATATATATATATATATATATATATATATATATATATATATATATATATATATATATATATATATATATATATATATATATATATCAATTCCCCCAATCTATCTATCTATCTATCTATCTATCTATATATATATATATATATATATATATATATATATATAAATTAATTGTGCTGATATTGTTAAGGAATTTTTATTAGCCTCTGTTGACAGGGAAACATATTCTCGCTGTAAACGGAAGTTCGTATTTTTCCAATTAGAATATAAAAGCTGAGTATTTCTTTTCGAAATCCAGAAAAGTATTCAATAACTTAATTATTTATGTTCATGTTTTATTTTTCTTCTTTTTTTTTTGAGGGGTGGGGGACTAAGATTTTATATTTGGACAATTTTCTTTAGAGTTAAATTTATCTCTCCACACCTATGTCAAGTTGTTATATATAATAAAATGAAATGATTGTCTGTCCGTTATGAGAAACTACTGAATGGGATCTTAACCAAGGTTGCAATGAAGATAGCTTATGAGGCGGGTATTGTCTGAGGCTATTTCAAATAATCCCACCAAAAAGCAAGGGGCTACAGCGATTGAAAGAGAATGAAGAAAGAATTTGAGAGAAGGAACCGGAAACCCTATCCTAAACATGGTACAATAGATGAACCTCTACTCCTGTTCAAATGACCGGGGAGGAATATGAAATAGATGATAAGCGACCATAACTTTTCCTGTTGAGAAGAATAAACTAATTAGGACATAAAATTTCAGAGTTTAGGTGGATACGTTATGAATATAGATCTGAAATAGTCTCAAGAAGTGACCGGAAACCCAATCCTGAACAGGAAACGAGAGATAAAACTCTCCTGCTGCTACTCCTGTTCAAAAGTTTAGGTTGGTGCAAATGTCGCAAATTACCGTGCATCATCTGCGATCAAAACCCTTTCTATATACGTCCTCCTTAATCTATTACCTGCCATGAGCCCCATTTGGGGATCTGTTAAAATTAAACTCACATGTTATTCCTTGTATTTACATTGAATTGCTTACATATCTTGCATTTTCAGAGGTATATTTTACAACACTTAGCCTTTAAAGTTTTTATTATTAGCCGTAAGAAAACACTTTCTGTCATAATTTTACATTTCACGAGTAGAAAATAATGACTATTTTGAAAAGTATTTTTTTTTATTATTTCTAATCAATATTATTTTTTGATGTTTTATACACATATATATTTAATGTTCTAGTTTGTATAAAAACGACAATGGTAACTACTGAAATCAAACATGAGGAATAAATTAACTCCTAAGACATCTGTCTGGGCCAAAAATGCGCATTAAAATAATTTGCCAGTTAATATGTTAATGAATAACTTCCTCTTTCAATTAAAGAAAACAAAAGAAAATAAATCTTACGGCGTATGATATCCCAAATCGGAGCACCCTGTCTTCTCAAACGGTTACCCATCTAGGTAATGTCCCAGGCTCGACGTTGCTTAACTTCGTTGTCTATTCATATCAAGCTATCCTTAAGTATTTAAAAGCAACACTAGTTTATGTTTTTTTTTCTGCCCCTGTCGCTGGTTAATGGTTCTAGTTATGAGGGAAGCATACTCTCGAGAGGTTGTAACAGAAAGTAATAATCCTGTGTAAGAATCTGTCTGAGGTGGATTTGCTTTTTATCAAAAGAACACGGAGGACAAGGTGAGGGTTTGATACCGTTAGGCCGACATAGCATTTCCTCTCTGAGGACGTCCGAACTCAATGACACTGAAGAATGTAATCCCGTCTGAACACCTGCCATCGTATTAGCGTTTTATGGCAACAGAAATGTGGTTCTGCAGAAGGATACTGAGAATACCATAGACCGAACATATGATCAATGACGAAGTTTTAGAGAAAACAAAAACTAAGAGGATACCAATGCTTGAGATCAGAAAGAGACGACTGACATTTCTAGGGTACATTATTGGGGAAGAAAGGTTGGAATATTTGACACTCACAAATTAAAAGACAAAAAAGAGAGCGGGTGTGGGTTAAAGCGCATGAACTACGTGAGGAGTGAAAATGGTTGGCAGAACAGGGTTTATGGGAGGTAGCAAGAAGAAGAAGAAGAAGAAGCGTCGGGTCCCAGGCAGAAGGGAGGGAAAAGAAAATAGGGAGATAGCAAAAAGACAATATTTAGTAAGGACTAAAAAAAGATGAAATTGAGGGGAAGCCATGATCGCCAACATGCTGAGACCTCGTTCTAAGCAAGCTATTAGAACATACTCAACATGGCGTAGGGTTCCAGGCAAAAGGAAGTAAAGAGAAAACGGGGATATATCAATAAAACCAAAAAATGGCAAGAGCTAAAAAGTACATGAAACTGGAGGAGAGCAATGTTCGCCAATGTCTTGAAGGGACACGGCAAAAGGAAAGAAGAAGAAGAAACGTAATTGGCACAAAGAAGTATGCTACCCACACTTTGATAATCGAATTTGTACCAGGCGTAATAACCATACTAATTAGAGCATGCTCATCATGGCGTAGGAAAAAGACAACATTTAGTAAGAACTAAGGAACAACATGAATTTGAGCTGGAGCCATGATCGCCAACGTCGTCAAGATACCGTTCTGTTTATGCTATAAGAGCATGTTCAACATGTCGTAGGGTCTCAGGGAGAAGGGAATGAAAAGAAAACAGGGAGAAATTTAATAAGAGCTAAAAAAGAACTTGAAATTTGGGGAGTATCACGTCATGAAGGAACATGGCACAATGAAAGCAGAAGAAGAAGAGAAGAAGAAGAAGAAGAAGAAGAGAAGAAGAAGGAGGAGGAGGAGGAGGAGAAGAAGAAGAAGAAGAAGAAGAAGAAGAAGAAGAAGAAGAAGAAGAAGAAGAAGTAACGTATCCAAAACTGGCTCAAAGCAGAATGCTGGCCACCCTTTGATAATCGATTTCGTACCAGGCGTAATAATCTTGCTCTTAGAGCATGCTCATAATGGCCTAGGGTCCCAAGCTGAAGGGAGTTAAAAGAAAACAACATTTAGTAAGAAGAAAAACAAAAACAAAAAACATGAAATTGAGGGTAAGCAATGATCGCCAACGTCCTGACGCCGCCGTTGTGAGCATGCTATTAGAACATGCTAAACATGGCGTAGGGTCCAAGGCGGAAGGGAGCGAAGATGAAAACTGGTTCCGAGTTACTTCGAAATGTGTGTATACGGAGAGAATCATGAATGCCAAGCTTTTTTTTTTATATTCTGACATTTATTTACAATTTTCTTTGTTTCTTTTGGGGTTTTTGATTTATTTAGACAAAGTCACGCAGCGTAAAAGCCTTTCTGGGAAGAAAACAATAAAAGAAAGGAAACGTCTTATCTTCGTGTCAAAATCAACTAATTTTATTTGCAACTTGCACGTTCTGATTGCATTGCCGGAAGAGAAATGTTACGCATGGTCGTGAGTACGCATGCGTTCAACAGTAGAGGTCGCTGCGGATTTCCCAGAAAAATAATTCGTCGCTACTGACACCGAGAAATTATATTTTTCACCTAACAAGAAAGGCTTTTTTTTTTCAATTTAAGTCTGCTTTCTCTTTAGTTGGATATTTAATTAGTAAATAATCGTAGCACAGTTATGGCAAAAGGCTATAAGCGTCCATACTTCTGTAATACAGGTGAAACGTTGTAAGTCCTTGGGTCGAAATTTACCATGGATCTTCAGCCATCAATTCAGATTATATATATATATATATATATATATATATATATATATAGTTAAACCTAGAGAGCCAGACAAACCTACCAAGGTTTCACCTACTCGTCAGGGAAGGCAGCCGTTCCTGACGATCCAGTTAGGTGAAACCTTGGTAGGTTGTCTGGCTCTCTAGGTTTAACTAGGTCTTCTCTACTTGATGTATTGAGCACTTTATTTAGTTATTTTGGGTACTAGGATCGTGATTTTTTTTCTTTGCTGGACGATTATTTTCGGTTAACATACATGTTCTTAGTTCTTTCTTTTTTTATACCTTTTTTCCCTTTGGCATTGGCTTGTTTATTTGCAAATCAAGACACCGAAGGTTTTCCGATCGAGTATAGTTTCTTATACTTATAAGATTTCTATTCATAATATATATATATATATATATATATATATATATATATATATATATATAGTGATTTTCCAAGTATAGCTTAGATGTAGCACAAGGCCGAAAGTATCGAGCACCCAATGAAGATCGAACTCACTGCTCGTAATAGTTCTAGTAAGACAAGCTTGCTAACCATTACGCCACGCTGGGGTGTCCCTCTTTATCTATCTATCTATCTATCTATCTATCTATCTCTCTCTCTCTCTCTCTCTCTCTCTATATATATATATATATATATATATATATATATATATATATATATATATATATATATATATATATATATATATATGCATTTACATACATATATAATAAAATCAGTTGGTATGTAATCAGTTGGTATGTAATCCAAGTGGATCCTTGTAAAATCAAATATTAAAATTGATCCACAAAAAGAGCTCAATATATTTAGTATTACAGAGCAAATAATTATTAAACAATAAAATCGCAAATCCCCTCATATGGGCAATAGCTTATTTCGGCAGATTAAAATGTCGGTTGTCTGTCTTATCAACACCGTTGTGGACTGAGTCAGAAATAGAAATTTAATTGTGAAAGCTAAAAAAAAAAGTCGAAAAACTAATATAGAATTCATACATTTCAATGTTTGAGTCAGACGAAAGTCACGATACAGGGGTCAGAAGAAGACGGAAGGTATTTGCCTTATATATATATTTCAACCTTACGGTATCCTCAGTCGATTGTCAAATGACAATCGAACTTTTTATTTTATTTATTTAAAGAAAAATGAATACCATAAAACAACCATATTTTAAACCCTCAGCAAACATTAAAAAAAATATGATTATAATTATGACATTTACAGATATCAAAAACATTTAAAAACCGCAAACCAAGTATTGAACTCACATTCTTTTAAGTCCTGTAACCGGATCTAACTAACGCCTTTATCCACTGTGCGAAGGTCTGGTTAAGGCGGTGGAGGACTTGGAGAGGGTAATTAACAGGAGATAACTAATAAGTGATATCCATTAAGACATGGCACGTAGAACTAGAACAGTCTACCCCAGCGAGCGAAGTAAAGGGTTCAGTTCGACATTTCCAATCACCTGAAGAAGGCCGGAGCATATAATGGCCAAAACGTTGTAATAAATATGGCAACAAAGATGAGGACAATAGTCCGAATAATGTAAATAGTGTACATAATGCCTCATCTCAGAAATATAGACAGATACTGAAAGGCCGAAACGTTGTAATAAATATAGGAACAAAGATGAGGACAATAGTCCGAATAATGTAAACAGTGTACGTAATACCTCATCTCAGGAATATAGACAGATACTGAAGGGCCGAAACATTGTAATAAATATGGCGACAAAGATGGGGACAATAGTCTGAATAATGTAAATAGTGTACATAATACCTCATCTCAGAAATATAGACAGATACTGAAGGGCTGAAACTTTGTAATAAATATAGCAACAAAGATGAGGACAATAGTCTGAATAATGCAAATAGTGTACATAATACCTCATCTCAGAAATATAGACAGATACTGAAGGGCTGAAACTTTGTAATAAATATAGCAACAAAGATGAAGACAATAGAATATCAATCCCTATAATTCTGTTCATATTTATATATCTGTCTACCAACCTACCTACATATCAATCTGTCATTATATGGCTATGCATCTACCTATTTATCTGTTTATATCTATCTATCTATCTATCTATCTATCTATCTATCTATCTATCTATCTCAGCAAGAAGACTACTAGGTTTGGTTTGGTTTGGTTTATGGCATATTAACCACAATGTGTTGCTTATTGCCGACAAGTTTTTTCTCCTGATAATATTTTATTTTGTTAAAAATCTACTTCTGGTATTTTTTTCCCCAAAAAATGTATATCAGGTAATATTTCAATAAAATTTATTTCTAGCAATAATATTATTTCTAGAATCAAAACCTACTTTTTCACTTTTATAATGCTTTTTACCTTAGTTTTGTGTTATCTATTTACCCAGAGCTGGGACCCTAACAGCTGCTATCAACCTGGGTCAGAGTGGACCTGGGATCACCAGCAATTAAAAAGTGGTACCACGCTCCTCAAAACCTCTTGATCAGAGGCCTTGCTGCTGGACGTAGTTTATCGTCTTACCCAGGACACGGGTGTAATTGATCGTCATACCCAGGACGAAGACTGAAAGTTTGCTGAAAATACGCTTTCCATCTTCTTACCACAGAACCATAAGGGATATTCATCTTAGCGGCGAAACCTTGTTAACATTTCACATGCCAAATCTCCGATAATTTCTTGATCAACGAAATTCTTCAATCTGCCGTCAAGAACAACAACACCAGCAGCAGATCTTCAGCATTTGGATCATCACAAACTCCCTGCCAGGTCCACAAAACCATTCGCTAATCGATAACCAATCAGAAAATTTCACATCGTTCATGTAAATGATTCTCTGTGTTAGCAAAACGCTGGAAACAAGAATTCTGCTACGGGCAGAATTGGGGACTATTCCATCAGGAAAACTTCAGCCATATCCAATGTCCCTTCAGTAGGTGGAAGCTGAAACAAAGAAACGTTACTGGAACTGAAGAGGGGGAGGAACATTCTGTAGAATGCAGTGACGAAGGGTTTTAAGTGGAGCAGTGAAATTTAAATTGGAAGCAGAGGTTGTGAGTCATATTTACCTGAAGACATCGGTATTTTCTGGCTGGCGGCATTCATCTCTAGCAACAGGCCTGAAACCGAGGAACACTAATGACCTAGAGAGACCACTGACTGACACACACACACACACACACACACACACACACACACACACATACATACATACATACATACATATATATATATATATATATATATATATATATATATATATATATATATATATATATAATCCACTTACAGAGTGTTTCGCTGTATCACAGTCGCTAGACCAGGGAAAGATGGAATTTATATATATATATATATATATATATATATATATATATATATATATATATACTCACACACACACATACATACATACATACACACAGACACACACACACATATATATGACGTATAATGACGTTTTTTGACGTATTTTTAACGTCAAAAAACGACATTATTACGTCATTATTTTTGCACCAACCTAATAAATACATTTTTATGTTTATACATTCTTTTTATAGATACAAATATTCCGAGAGGAATCGAACCTGTATATGACGGTTCCGTTTAGGATACAGGTTCGATTTCTGTCGGAGGACGAATATTTTCGATGAAAATTTCTCGGACCTTCTGGCCGGTAAATGTTATTAATACTGTTTATTATAAAACAGAGAATTTACTTAAATATTTGTATTTATAAAAAGAACGTATAAACATAAAAAAATGTCTTAAAATAATTGTTGGACATTTCCATTTCATAATGATTATTCGACCATTTATATACTGTCCCTGATGCTGAGCATATAGCATACATTGGCTCCTATCTATCTATCTGTCTATCTATATATATATATATATATATATATATATATATATATAGAGAGAGAGAGAGAGAGAGAGAAGTTATTCATGTGACGTCTTCAACCTCCCAATTTTTCTATGAAGTATTAATTAGTTGATAGAAAGTTCATAGTTTTTAACGTTTTCTGCTTGTTACCGACTGTGTGACCGCATATTCCGCTGTTTTATGACTGAAAATACAAGATGACTATTACTATGAAATTTTCTTTTAAATTTTTCTGAAATTAAAGAATCGCTAATCGTTGAGTGAACTTAATATACAGTTCATTTCATACAAAGTGCCTAAAACATCTCAACAGGTATGAAGAAATTCAGCAGGGAAAGGGTGAGGTGTTTCGTTTAGGATAATAATGAGTAGAATAAACGTATATATTCTCAAACTGATTACGACGAAAGACATATAAACTGTCGTGGAAACGGGCAGGCGACTGAGAGGTCACGCGCACACGTCATGGTAACATAAAATTTTGATGAAAATTGGGAGGCTATGTTTTACGGGCATTAGCCAATAGTTTGCATCTTGTACACATCAATAGTTACATAGGCCTGTGTTGTAAATTCCGGTCAGGTTGCTCAGGGGTTTTCATGTGAGGGATAAGACCGGAGGTTTGCAGACATGCCTCGCATATTAGATTGGTTGCAGCGTGGTATTATTAATCGTAAATTGTCAAATGTCTGCCACTACGACACTTGCTGTGGCTAATGATGCCTGTCACATTCAGGTAAAGTGATGGATTGCTGGATCAATGGATTCATATATACACCAAACGAACTGGAATAGGCATGAACAGACTGTGGCAGAGGGTGCGATGGATAAATTGTCGTCTAAATGACGCAAAAATGAAATTAACGCTGACATCTCATTTTAACAGAAACATTTACGAAAATCACACAGAAATATCTTGAAATACTAAAGAGTAAATGTCTTTAATAAAATCGCCATTACCTTCAACCACGGCCTCTAGACGACTTCAGAATCTCCTGCAACTCTTCTAGACGATCTTCTTTATTAAGTTGGTGAATGCTGTGAACGCTACCATAATCCTTGCCTTCAGTTCATTTTTGGTTACAAGTTCTGTTGGTCTCTCAACTGCGCCTCACACATTATAATCAAGGAGCTTGAAATCTGGGGAGTTACGTGGCCAAATATAAGTGATGATGTGGTCGCAGAAATTGTCATGTCTGGGTTCAGCTGTTAATTTATCATAGCTTTGAGTCCTATTGGCAGACATAGGTACATCCACCAGGCACTAAGGGCAGCACTACTTACCCAAGGCACATAATGTAGTCCTTCGTGTTACGGCTGAGGCCCTGTGTGAAGATGAATAGGGGCCTAACGTTGCCATCAAGAGTGATCCCTCCAAAGATTCTAGAGTTAAGGTTAAAGATCTGGAGCTTGGCCTAATGATCTTGAGCTGAATAATAAGGAGTGCCAGAGAAAAGCAATGATAACAAAGTTGCAATATGAGCTCTGGTAAAAACATAGAGTGATAACAGCAAAATTGCAATATGAGCACTGGTAAAAATGGTTGCTGAAAACATTAGGTTTATAATACCCAGAAATTCATACCCAGATGTCCCCAAGGATAAAGGCGTTGGTTAGATCTAGTGACAGACCCAAAGAGTGTGAGTTCAATACCCGGTTAAGGCAGTGAAGAACTTTCAGGGGGAAAATTAGCAGGAGATAACTGATAACTGACATCCATCAAACATGGCACGTGGAACTAGAACAGTCTACCCCAGTGAGCGAAATAAATATAGACAGAATCTAAAGCTAAGTTTAGCGATATGGAAAGAGGTTTAAATATCTGAAGCTAGGTTAAAAGATCGAGAGGTAGTGTTAAAGATCTGGAGCTTGATCTTGAGCTGAATTTAAGAATCTTGAGTTGCATATGGAGACCAAGGTTTAACGATCTGGAGATAGGCTTAACTGACTTAACCGGGTATTCCGGGTATTGAACTCCCATTCTGACAGAATGGATAAAGGCGTTTTGGTTAGTTTCCAGTGACAGGACCCAAAGAGCGTGAGTTTAATACTCCGTTAAGTGTAGAACTTGGAGAGAGGCATTAACAGGAGATAACTGACAACTGACATCCATTAAAACATGGCACGTGGAACTAGAACCATCAACCCCCAGTGAGCGAAATAAAGGGTTCAGTTCGACATTCCAACCACCTGAAGAAGGCCGGAGCGTACAACGGCCGAAACGTTGTAATAAGTATGGCTACAAAGATGAGGGCAATAGCCATTTTGGCGTGTATACAGTTCATCTCTAAATATACAGCTTAACCGAACCTTTCTTTGTGGTTTTTAATTAGAATTTTTTGAAGTACTTTTTTTGTTACGTTAGGATCGTCATATGGCGGGTAACGGAACTTTTTCGAACTTTTTTTTTGTTCCGGACAACGCCGGAAGCAACTGCCAGTTAAAACTAAATTCATTTCCAAACAGGTCCCGTTCTCTTAACGCAGTCTTAAATCTTAATGTTCTGTTATATTCAATAACAACAACAACAACAAAATAAAGAAAAGCAAAAGATTCATTCGAAAATATTTCTCATATCAGCGTAATATTTGCTAATTTCCAAACTGAACGGATTTCTCTCGCCTCCGATTCTTGCATACTGATCACTGGAACCATTTACTTCCCGAATCGAAACGTTCGATTAAATTTTAGCTCAGGTCAAACAGATTCTCCGCCCGTTCCACTCTGCGTAATTGGTTTCTGTGGACCCGAATTAGTGAAGTCTCTGCACACTTTTCGGAAATTAATTCGCTACCCCACTCCGTTTTCTACAACCTAACTTTCCACTGTTTTTCAGCCATCTTTTTCAAGAACGAATATAATGTGTATACAAAAGTGATACTATCTACACTTTAATACAACTGAGGACAAAAAAAGAGAAAAAAGATTACCCTGTTTCCCGTATATATTTCCCCAAAATAACGGCTATAAGATATGTGGGTCTTATCTCTTAAGGGATTACAATCAATATGCGTTCACTTCCGGCTAAGCGTCTAACTTCCGATCGCAGATACGTCTCTATAAGCGAATTGAAACCCATTAATTTCGAAGAATTGAAATTTCAAGCTGTTGTAATTCTATCAACACGGTACAAATTATGAAAATTTCATCAGAATATTGTTAATCTGCCAAAGGGGATGTTCGAACCATATATGAGGTACATATAATATCAAAAGCAGGCCCTTACTTTACTTCTGTCTTCACGACGTTTCATATTCAATTAAATTAACAATGTAAATATAGACCAAACTATAAATAAAACATACAGTTCACTTGCCTTACGATAAAGAAATATTTGTGAATTTTTCTTTTTTTTTAAAAGTAAAAGAATTCTGGAAAAATTTAAACGCATTACTAGATTGGCACTTAGGTCTTTCAATACCCTGTAGAATTTCCTAGTTGTAACTGTGAGGGCGCTAATAACTTCTTCCCGCTAAGAGCTCTGTGTAATGATCTAGAAGTAAGTTTAGCGATATGGAAATAGGTTTAACGATCTGGGTTTGATTTAACGATCTAGAGTTATTGTTAACGATCTGGAGCCTCAAGGTTTAGAGCTAGCTTTAAGAATCTGGGGTTAGTTTTAACAATCAAAAGCTAGGTTTAACGATCAAAACCAGTGTTTAACGATCTGGAGACAAGCATAACGTTCTGGAGCTAAGTTTAACGATCTGGGGCCAGGTTTAACGTCCTAGAGCTATGCGTAACAAGGCTTAACGATCTAGAGATAAGCTTATTGATCTGGGTTTAGGTTTAACGATCTAGTGTCATATTTAACGATCTAAAATTATGCTTAAAGTTCTAGCGTCAAGTTTAACGATCACGAGTTAGGTTCAAAGGTCTGGAGATAGATCTAACGATTTCGAGCTATGAGTAACAATCCTGAGTTAAGTTTACCGATATGATAATAGATTTAACCATCTCGAACTAGATTGAACGATCTAGAGGTATTATTACTCTCTGGAGCTAGGCCTAAAGATTTAGAACTAGGTTTAAGAATCTGGGGTTAGGTTTAACAATCAAAAGGTAGGTTTACAGATCAAAACGAATGTTTAACGATCTGGAGACAGTCTTAACGATCTAGTTTCGTGTTTAACGATTTCCTAGTTGTAACTGTAATGACATTAATATCTTCTTCCCGCACTTCTCACTTGACTTCTGTCTTCCTAGCAACTAATCATCTTTAAAGATTTAAATATAGTGTTAATCTTCATCGCAGGCTCCAGTGGAAAGAAAAGAGATGTTTTCGTAATACCGTGGTGGCACCGGTTACTGTTCAGACTTAGGAGCTTTCAGTCGTTATCGCGCGGAGGTAGCGTGGCACCGCCGCTCGTTTGAGCGAGAACGCGAACCGTTGCTCCGGTCCCGTTGCTCTCGTACTGGACGGGATAGCCTTGGCCATGTCCGACGTAAACACTTGCCGATCGGTAGGATAAAATTAACTTGTCTCACGATGGGCTAAACCTAGCTCATGTTTCCTGTCAGTGGGTGAACAATCCAACGCCTGGCGAATTTTTTTTCGCGATGATAGGAAGAGTCGACATCGAAGGATCAAAAAAAGACGCAGCTATGAACGCTTGGCGCCAAAAGCTAGTTATCACTGCCTTTGTTTTTTTTTGTTTGTTTTTTGTTTTTTAATGTTCCCTCTTGTTTCTTTCAGACTTAGTAACCCCTTGCGTCCGAGTAGCTTCTATGTTTCTTTTGCTCTTTTTTCTTTTTGCTTTTTTTTGCTTTTTGCTTTTTTTGCTTTTTTTTTATTTTTGTCGTTTTGCGTTGGTTGAAATTGTTGGAAAACAAAATGTCTGTTTTCCCTGAGACACTGATTCTGATTTTCAAACGGAGCTGTTGCGACAAGTGGTCTAATGTAGGGTGAACGTCGTATCAGCGGTGGGCGGATAAGAGGAATAAAAGTAGGCTTTTCTCCTTCGGCTGTTTGCTTGTTATCTCTTTTCTTTTTCTTTTTTTTCTCTTTCGATCGAAGAGAAGGGGTCGGGAAAGATAAGGAAAATTGTTGACTATCGTTGCGACAAGCCGCCAACCATTTATGTAGCGATTCCAGTCACGGTCTTCCGATAAAGTCTCTCTCTCTCTCTCTCTCTCCCTTTCTTTCTTTCTCTCTCTCTCTTTCTCGCTCTTTCTCGCTCTTTCTCTCATTCTTTGAAATCCACTATTGTCTTTCTGTCTCTCTCTCCCCTTTTCTCTCACGCTTTCTTTTTTTTAAATCCACATTTGTTTTTTTCTCCCTCCCTCCCTTTCTCTCTCTGTTTCATTCTCATTCTTTTAAATCCACTTTTGTTTTTCTT
>OZ010575.1:13930210-13932710 GCA_963932145.1 Acanthosepion lycidas
GTATTCTCATATCTATCTATCTATCTATCTATCTATCTATCTATCTATCTATCTATCTCAGTATTCTCATTTCTATCTATCTATCTCAGTATTCTCATATCTATCTATCTATCTATCTATCTATCTATCTCAGTATTCTCATTTCTATCTATCTATCTATCTATCTATCTATCTATCTATCTCAGTATTCTCATTTCTATCTATCTCAGTATTCTCGTATCTATCTATCTATCTATCTATCATACATAGATAGATATGAGAATACTGAGATATCTATCTATCTATCTATCTATCTATCTATCTCAGTATTCTCATTTCTATCTATCTATCTATCTATCTATCTATCTATCTATCTATCTATCTCAGTATTCTCATTTCTATCTATCTATCTCAGTATTCGCATATCTATCTATCTATCTATCTATCTATCTATCTATCTATCTATCTATCTATCTATCTCGTTCTCTTCCTCGTCTCGCATTTTCTTTATCAACCTTTGTTTTTTCCTCTATATATCTTTTGTTCCTCCTCTTTTTCTCCCTCTATTCTATCACCATTTGCCTCTCCTCCTCTGTATCGATTTCTCTTTATATTTTTCCCTTTTCCCCTCCTCTTTCTCTCATTGTTTTCTACCACCTTTGATCTTTCTACCTCTCTTTTTTTCGCTTTTCTTGCTTCCTCCCTCTCTTTTCTATCACTTTTTGTCTCTATCCTTCTTTCTCTCTCTCTCTTTTTCTTCCTCTTTCTCGTATTCTTTTCCACCACTTTTCGCCTTTCTTCCTCTCTATTTATTTAGTTTTCATTTTCTTTTCTATCACCTTTGTCTTTTTCTCTTTCTCCTCCTCTTTCTCCCAATGATTTCTTCACCTTTGATCTTTCTCCCTCTCTTTCTTCTTCCCTTCCTCTTCCTTCCTTTCTTTTCTATCACCTTTCCTCTTCAGTCCTTCTCTCTCTCTTTCTTTTCCTCTCCCTCTTTTCCTTTTCTATCACTTTTTGTCTTTCTCCTTCTCTTTCTCTCTTTCTATTCCAATTTTTTCGTATTGTTTCGCCGTTTGTCTTTCACCCTCTCTGTCTTTTTTCTTCGTCATTCCCTCCTTGTTTCCTCTCATATTTTCTCCTTCTCTCTCTCTTTCTTTTCCTTCTTTGTATTGATTGGTGCATAATTATCAGGTGTTTCTACACAATATGTATTATGAAAAACGCCTGATAATTATGCACCAACCTAATATTTGGTTTTCCATATAAACAATCCTACGCGTTTATGTATAAATTCAAATTTCATACTGTTGAAAAGATATATTCTTTACGCAATTGTAAGAAATTCTGTTAGAGATGTAAACAATAATATATCTCGTTTGTATTTACTAACTATCGCCCACAAATATCTTTTTTTTTTTTTGCCATCACCCTTCAGCCTCCCACTTTGGTAAAATTCGCTTCATAATGTCATGAAAACCAGTGAAATTCGTAAGAGAATCCAGGATAGTAACCAGCAAACCGTCGGATCAACCAGAAACGGAATCGAAACTTAATGACCTCGGGATCACGTTTGTGTTAAGATACGTCCTCAGTTAGAATTTGACCGGCAAACGCGTCCGAACAGCCGTTTACGATGGCCAAAGAGTTAAAACATACATCAAGCTGCCAAAGCCCCTCCACCGTAAGTCTATTAAGGACAGGGGATTATAAAGACGGAAGCAGGTTCTCACGCAACTCACAGACCATGGATCTAGATTTAAGATACTCTGACAACAGAATCCTCAAGTCTGATGCTGTTGTGAATCACTAGAACTACAGAGGCCTCAAAGAGTTAAGAAGCGTACATTCAAAAACAAATTTTCCAGCCCAGTGCTTCCGTACAATTAAGCCTGACCCAGTCTCGGCTATATTTACCGTTTCCTTTTAAGGAAACATTCGGCATTTATTGACCGAACAGCCGGTATTACATTCGTTAGAAACTTATAAAATCTTTCTCTAGAACATAATTTTTCAGGAACATAGGTTTCTAAGTCCAGTAGCTGGTATTGCTCTTTCTGGTAATTATGGCGGAGGAATAGCCTCTTAAACTTTTTGTTTGAAATAGGGGCAGCGTCAACTCCTTGTTTATGTCATTGTTTTCACTTCAAGTTACATTTTTAGTTGTAACTCCTAATGAATGTCCTCAAATAACGTAGTTTCTCCATGTAGGGATACAGAAAGCGCTTATCTCCCGGAGATAAGTTACGTGGTCACATGACGGTCGCTTCATGATGTCACTCCATACAGTGACCAAAGCGGCAGTCGTTTTTTCAGATCGTGAGCAGCAACCAAACCGTAAGGTTGTTTTCTTTTAGCCTGGGCATTGGCCTCGCCAGTAGCATACAAGTATATGGCGCCGTTTCTCTTTGGGACATAGATGAATCCGGCCCGTTTAAATCTAGAGTGCTATCTCCAAATTATATGTAAGACCTTTCCTTGTTTGTTCTTTCTTATACTTTGCTTTGTTATGTAGATATGTGAC
>OZ010575.1:13937710-13967710 GCA_963932145.1 Acanthosepion lycidas
ACTACCCACCTATGAGACTGCTGTGATGTGGGGTCTGGCAACACACAATAGTTTACTCGTCAAAGTCGTGATAGCGGTATTCAATACCCAACTAGACAATCACTATAACAGTATTGATATTCATTGTATAAAAATACAAGTATGGCACAAGGCCGAAAAGTCGAAATGAGTTGAGGCTATTTTTCACTGACTATCTTATACCTTAGCTAATCCGATTCACGACCCATTCACTCGTTACAATTTGCACATTCACCACAAGACCTCATCCGTCACGAATCAATCCTCCATATACCGTAATGACGTATACTGTCAGGGGGATTTCAAAACCGCACCCCATGTCACTACAATAGTATTATCTTCTTGCTTCTAGACAATTACCCAGGACTACTTATCAGTCTATTCCCGATAGTAAGAAGGGTAACTGACTCTTACCACAAAATATCCACTCTTCACACTAACTTCCAATGTATATTTCAGTCGCTTTAATGTTCCTGTGTTTCAGGCATAAGTTTGTTTTTTTTTTCGTACTCATTTCACAAGTTGAAAAAAAAAACGAATATTCGTCCACCATTTTTAAAATAAATAGTGAATCATTCTCGTCACTAACTGTTGCGATGTGGGGTCTGAGAAGACTCAGCACTTAACTCGACAGAGCCAGCCGTGATAATACTATTCAATACTCAACGAGACAAGACACTGCAATTTTATTATCTCCTTATTCTTTCTAGACAATTACCCAGGACTACTTCTAATGAATGGATCTGTCCATAGTATAGGGTAACTAGCTCTTACCGAAACAGGATCAAATAACAGTGTTGAATCGATTCTGTTACCACGTCTAGAAGAAGAGAAACTGGATTTAAAAACCAGCGTCTGTCAGGCTACCAAACCCTAGAAAACCTACTCACGTTATGAACACCCTACATACATTTCCACAACAACACTATGTAGCTTGTTACATGCAATGAAGACATATCTAACATTGGTCAACACCATTTTTGGTGCCAAGAAACAAAACAAATTTGTTAGCTAATTTGATGGAACTGATTCCGAAAATGACTTTGGTTTTTCATGGTTAGCTACCATTTTTGCTGTACTGAAATTGCTCAATTTTTGGAAAAAATGACCAATTTCCGATCTTAGCTGGTCGAAAATTTTAGTTATTAAACGTCGTAGAAAACCATTAATTTTGACGTAAGCATTTTATGCGAGCCACCTGAAATGAACTACAGGGTGTCCATAAAGTTCGTGTGCACTTTAAAAATTTTATAACTTCATTTGTTTTTGCGATAAAAATAATTTGTAAAAAGGATTAGAAAGAAGTAAATCTATATTTTTTAAGGTTTTATTGAAATTTTATTTAAGTTTCCACATGTCCTCCATCATTAGCAATACAAAGGGTAATACGATTTTGCAGTTCACGGAAAACATTTGCCAACTGATTTACAGTAATGCCTGAAATCACATTAGTTATTTTAGCTATACTTAAAACTAGGTACATTAAATTTGATAACATTTTTTACAGATTATTTCTATCTCAAATACAAATAAAGTTATAAATTTTGTAAAGTGCACACGAACTTTATGGACACCCAGTATTTTTATAAGAAAAAAGTATTTTTGAGTCAAAAATTTTAAAATAGAAGTACCGAATTTCTCCAACTTATCGCCAAAATTCCAATTAACTGCTAAAATTTATTTGTAATAAACTTTAGTAAACCTGATAATTAAGGTAACATAAAAAAAATAAAAGCTACATAATGTTGTTGGGGAAACGCATGTACTGTGGCCATAACGTGAGTAGGGTTTCTAGGGCTTGGTACCCTGACAGATGCTGGTTTTGAATACAGATTTTTCTCCTTGACTTGGTAAAAGATTTCAGTCAGCCCTGCTATTTGACCCTGCTTTGGTAAGAGCTATTTACCCTATATATATTATGGACAGATCCATTTATAGGCTCTGCTCTAAATCTGGAATTGTTAATTGTGGAACCGAGTTCTAATTCACGCCGAGTTCGTTATTTACTGGCAAATACAGACGGGGATGGTTTTAATCCACTTCTTCTTCACCCTCCCCAGCTGTGAGTCAATTAGTAAGTTTTGTGTCACTTATTATGCCCAAAAATTAAAAAAAAAAAAAAAAATTATCACAATCTGAAAGTATTTTCCGGCTTTAAATAAACTACAATGGCTTGATAAGTGTTGTGGATTCCGGGATGAAATCCGGTACCAATAAATAACAAACTCCAAGAATGAATATAAGAAAATAATGTGTTAATGTAATAATAAAAACTGGTAAAGCAGGTTAGTAGTTCCAGGAATACTGGTTAGTAGCCAAATATCTATACAGTCTTTGGTATTGAAGTATCGCTGTATGGCTTCTTACTGAGTCTACGTGCTCGCTCACGGTGACTCTTACTCGCTACGTTCGTTCTGTCTGTCTGTTATCTTCACCTTCTGTCGGTTACCTCACTCTCACTCTTCCGGTTACCTACAACCTTTCACTCCCCCTTCCCTCGGGTCTTCACTAGCAGTAGTATATGTATATAAGGGGTGAGTCCATTTGTGTAAAAAGGGGAGAACCCCTCAAAAATAAGCATAAAAAAATGAATCAGTATTTTATAATTATTAACAATGCCTTTTTATTCTACATACAATTCTCCGATTACAGTGTAACCCTGATATAAGAGAAACCTGGATATAAGAGAGCTTGTATCTGGTCCCAAATTAGAGCCTGTGTATATAAATTAGACCAAACCCTGATATAAGAGAAACCCGGATATAAGATACTTCTTCTCCGGCCCCGATAACTCTTTTATATCCGGGTTACACTGTATATCAATGATGCACGCATTCATTACTCTCTAATGATATCTTCGATGGCAGTACATTAACTCACGATCACTGAGGATAATTTACTTCTGCTTTTTTTATTTCCAAAGCATTTTTGCAATAAAAAGGATTTGGAAAATAATAATTGCTTCATCATCATCAGTTGGAAAATTCTTCACGAATTCTCCTGACACGTTCTTTCCAACAATCTCTGCCAGATATAACCATCGGTAGGTCTTCCAGATGACATCAAGAGTCATCTACAAGTTGGTCAATGTAGGTGTGATTAGGTCTTCCAACCGATATTTGGCTGCGCAATGTCTTCCATGGAAGGATCTCAATCGCAAGTTCTAACTTACTTCTCCATCACTGACTTGATAATATCTACAAGGTACCCATTATATATATATATATATATATATATATATATATATATATATATATATATATATATATATATGTGTGTGTGTATGTATGTATGTATGTATGTATGTATAAAAGTCAACATAGAAACCAACACTGAGAGTCTGTTTTTCATGGTAGACGCAATCGTCAGGCCCGACGATTGCGTCTAGCATGAAACAGACTGTCGCCTCTAAGTGTTGATTTTTATGTTCACTTTTATATTTACAGACGCTCTATCTATGATATTGAGCACTTTATTTCATAAATATAGCACACCTTAAGACTGTATTTCTTCATATATATATATATATATATATATATATATATATATATATATATATTTCTTTAAAAGGAGCCTTTTCATCGAACGTATCTCCAGAAAGATGCGATGGAAAAAATACAAAGATACCAAAAAAAATTAATTTTCCTAAATCCTAAAACAATATTTCCAAAAGTAGGGGTCGACTTATATGGCGGGTATAAAACGAAAACCTTTTGTTTTCACCGAGTGTTTGTTTGCATCACTGATGCAAATGGCGGATGAGTGATACTGTGTTTTACAATAACATCCAATAATGTAGACGTGCTATCCAAAGCTTACCTGGTATCATGTGCAATGTCATAATTAACATCAGGTCCAGAATTCCTCTCGGATTCTCCTGGCTCGTTTCTTACAACCATCTCTGTCAAATATGGCCCTCGGTAGGTCCTCCAGAGTCATCTACAAGTCGGTCAATGTAGGTGTGATGAGGTCTTTTCTTTTGCCGCGCAATGTGTTCTTTAGGAGGGTGTCACTCACAAGTTCTGACTTCCTTCTCCAGGAATATTTAGCTAGCTGAAGCCTTCTCTCTCTCTCTCTTAGCGAAACTGAGATAGGAGGAAGTTGTCCATACAGGCGTTTCTTTGGGTGTTTCTTCCAGCTGCTGCCCAGTGCAAATCGTAACATATTTGTGTATGTTTCATTAAGTAATGCTCCTTGTTTCGTCACTGCCCATGTTGTTGAGCCGTAGAGCAAGATAGATTCTACCGAGGCCTTAAAGAAGTCTCCTTTAAGATTGTCAGAGAGTGAAGATTTCCAGATGGTGCTTAGACCATCAAGGACCACCCCAGGCATTGCCTTTTGGGATTTCGATGCCTCTTTCCGTTGACTGGATGTTCCTGGCGAGGTAAACAAATTCCTGGACAGATTTGATGTTGTTGCCGTTTTTCAAATTAACTTCTCCTTCTTGGTTGTAGCTGATAAATTCTCTTTTGCCAGGTTTAATATAGAGACCAATCTCGCTGGCCGCTTCTTCGAAGAGATGGAGAAGTTTGATAGCCTTATCAATCTTGTCCGACAACAAGGTAAGTTCATCTGTGTAATCTATGTCTGTTATTGTTTTTGCTGTGTGACGTGAACTTCTTGCTTTTTTAAAGGTGAACCCCAGATCTCTGCTTAGACCAGCGGGGTGTAATCTAGGCACAGGATGAAAAAGAAATGGGCAAGCGTATCTCCCTGCAAGACTCCCATGACAACGTTGAAAAACTCCGTATTTCCATCGGGATATCGGACCAATGAGTGAGTGTTCATATACAGCATCATGATGGCTGATACTGCCTCTTGTGAGATTCCATATGCTAACATGATCTATTCGAGTTTGTCACGATGGATGGAGTCAAACGCCTTGGAGATATCGACAAATGAAAGCGCCGCTTTGAGGTCCTTAGATTTTTACACCCCCAATTTATATGGCGGATGGTTAGAATTTGGTCATCTGTTTTGTCTGAAACCGTTTTGCTTTTTGCGGAGGACTCAAATAATTCAGTTAACGTATCCTCAAGTAAAGCGCGATCTAGCGTATCGTGTCCCCGCAATTCTCACTTAGAAAAAAAAAGATTTTACTATGTATCTCGTGTATAACCCCCTTTAATTACGCATATTTTCTATGAAAATTTCCCGGATATTCAGGCCGGTAAATATTGTTAATACTGTTTATTATAAACAGAACATTTACTTATATACTTGTATCTATAAAAAGAACGTATAAACATTAAAAAAAATGTCTTAAAATCAATGTCGGAATTTGTCAATAGTTTACATTTACCGGCCTAAATGTCCCAGAAATTTTCATAGAAAATATTCGTCCTCCGACAGGAATCGAACCAGTATCCTATACGGAACTGTCATATAGCTAGTAAATGTTATTAATACTGCTTATTATAAACAGAACATTTACTTAAATACTTGTATCTATAAAAAAAAGAATTTATAAACATAAAAATGTCTTAAAATAAAATATTATGTTACGTGCACATTTTTGAAAGTATGGTGGACCATACACGACATAATCAGAATATAAGAATGATGACTATAGTAAATTTAAAGTCAACATTCCTAAAATTAGATTACGGAGAATATTTTCCAACATTTTAAAAATTACTGAGTACTTAGAATTATATGAAAAATAGCACTTACGTTATTTTTTTAAATTATGTTTTATAGATAAAGTCTCCGTAGATCGACATTATTAAAACACCACCTGTCATCGCTTCGTCACTTAAGTAAAACCTGGTGATGTCGGTTAAAAATAAATCTACTGTTTTTTTTTATAAATACATTTCTCTTTTATTTTAATCATAAAGTAAATAATATATATTTTTTTCAAATTCAATTACTTATAGTTTAAATCAGGTAATATTGCTCAAATAATGTTTCAGAAAAGTATATTTTCGGAAGATTTTATAATAAAGAGAATTACATTGCAATGAAAGACGAGTAAAAAGGGTGCTAATCAATAGCAGACACGGAAAAGATATTACAAAATCTCCTGCAGAAGGTAGCGAAGGAGAGCGAGAAGAAAGGACTAAGCACAAACTACAAGAAGACAGAATGCATGGTCATCAGTAAGAGGAAGGGCCCTAAATGCGATTTGCAGGTTGGGGACACTAGAATCAAGCAGACGTGGAAGTTTAAATATCTGGGAAGCGTTTTGACAGAGGACGGTAAATGCGACACTGAGATCCGTAGGCGTATTGGGATGGCCAAGGACACTTTCCAAAAGCTGGGCAAAGTATTGCCAGGGAGGAGGATTTCTTTGGTAACAAAGAAAAGAATATTGAGCCGTTACGTGACATCTGTCCTTTCCTTAAAGATGAAGAAGAGACTCGAGGCGACGTAGATGTGGTTCTACAGAAGGATGCTAAGGATACCATGGAGCGAGCGTGTGAGCAACGATGACATCCTAGAGAGGTTGCAAACAAGGAAGAGGCTTATACTTAATATCAGGAAAAGGCAGCTGAAGTTTCTGGGACACATAATGAGGAAGGGGGGCCTGGAGAATCTGATACTCACCGGTCGAATAGAGGGAAAGAGAGACAAAGAAAAACAACGCGTGACATACCTGACGTACTTAAGCAAGTGGATGGGGGTGGGGAAGCAGAAGGAAGTAACTTGTTGAGAGCTGCAAGAGATACAGGAAGGTGGAGAGCCATGATCGCCCTAAAAGGACAAGGCACATTTAAAGAAAGGTGTAGGCTGAAGTCTCTGGGACACACAATGAGGAAGTGGGGCCTGGAGAATCTAATACACGCGGGTCGTACAGAGGGAAAGAGAAACAAAGGAAAGCAGCGCGTGACATACCAGGCGAGCTTGAGCAAGTGGATGAACGAACGTGGTCTGGGGGAGGAAGCAGAGGGAAAGAACTTGTTGAGAGCTGCAAGGGATAGAGGTGGAGAGCCATGATCGCCTACGTCCTGAAAGGACATGGTGCAAAAAAAGAAGGAAGAATCAGGCATTTTAGAAAAGAAATCGATTGCAATCAATATCATTTCTGTCTGAAACACACCAGAGTAATTTTTTAACTGGAAATCTTAAATTTAAGCTTCTAATCTTCACGTCTAAGAGCGGCATGCTACACCCGTATTCCCTTGGGGAGATGAAACTTCCAATTGAACATATTCTTCCCACGAACGATTTTGAATTTCTTCAAGGGTTAGGGGGTGAAAATTATGTAGCCTCAGCTCAGAAATGGTATCGATGCTTAGTTTTTGCTCTAATCTAACTCATGTAAAATCAGATCATAGAATATGCCAGGTACTTGCAGGAGCGGCAGAATGAGCTGGCCATTTTCCTCAGCTTCTATTGAAAAGAGAAGTTTAAACTTGAGGTCTGAGGTGATGATTGTAGTTGATTTTAAGTTATTCTTTCATTAACAAATATTGATAAAAAGTCGAAAATCATTCCTCTAAATCAGCGTTTTCCCAACCTGGGTGATATCGTCCATTGGCGGGCGATGTCAGCTGTTGGGTGGGCGATGTGTAACTGAATAGAAAATGTTGGGTGATTAGAAATGTTGATGGGTGATATAGAATTTTGAGTATTAAAACGTTATTTCAAAATATGCTCCATGAAAAAAAAAGCATTGACGAGTAATGTGCAAAAAACCTGTAATTAAAAAGAAAATAGGAGTCCAAATGAGATTGACAGGATCACATTCTTAGATATGATATAAATACTACCGCAAAAAGTAATGTTTTAGTATTTTCTATACTTTTGAGAAGGGTATACGCTATGTATATAAAACTACATTCAGGTCATATGTTATTTATATAAAACTATTTTCATGGTATATGTTATGTATATAAAACTATTTTCAAGATATATGTTATGTATATAAAACTACATTCAAGTCATATGTTACGTATATAAAACTACTTTCAAGATATAAGTTATTTATATAAAACTATTTTCAGGGTATATATTATTTATATAAAACTATTTTCAGGGCATATATTATTAGGTTGGTGCAAAAATAATGACGGTTTTTGGCGTATTTTTTAAAAACCAACCTAATATATAAAACTATTTTCAGGGCATATATTATTTATATAAAACTACTTTCAGGGTATATGCTATTTATATAAAACTATTTTCAGGGTGTATGTTATTTATATAAAACTACTTTCAGATATAGATATTATTAGGCTCAATCAGTCAGTTATGTGCCATACGTGATATACACTTAGGCGATACATGACTGACGAGGCAGATTTTTCCCACACTAGGTTGCCATTTCTTTCTGCGGTAGACCAAGGCTATAGAGGGCTATTTGGTCCATAAGTGAGTGGGGTGGGGATAAGGGCATTCATACCTTCCCCAAGGGTATTAGCACGTAAGTGAATGTAATGGATTCGACTGCAATTCGAACACGGTTCTCCGCTTCCCCAATCTGAATCACTATCCATTACTCTACGGTGTCTCCTCATACGAGATTAAAAACGATAACTAATAATAAATAGTACGATTATAACAATAGATTAATAAAAAGTATGGATGGACAGTTTGGCACAAGGTCATAAAGCCTCCCTGGATTGTGAAACGGACCTCTTGCATATGCATACAGTTCTAAATGATGAAAGTATTTGCACAAACTGAAAGACTCTTTGGCCACTCTGTACATCCCTGCTTGAAAATGGCTACCATAAATTACCTTAATCTTTCCTCCCCAACGTCGTTACCGTTTCGCGCCTTTGCCCAAACTTCAGCCCGCCTCCACTGCTCAATATCTGCTGCTCCACGAACGGCTTTAATCTCCGAGGCAGCAGGTGCATTTAGATCTAATTTATTTGACAGAATATACGCTAGACTTTGCGAGAAATTGCCCCCCTTCTAAACGCGTTATGACCCGAGCAATTAAGTAAATGTAACAATACAGGGCACGTTTTTATTATATGGAAGAAGAAATGTGATGCAATCTTTTCCTGGGCCTGACTGTCAGTTTTCATATTAAAAGGTATCACATGAAGTATTGGACTGCCATTTAGTGATGTGACTATATTGAAACCATTGCCACGTCTCCCGCTATAGAAGTCGGTTAACTGTGTGGTGCCAGACAATTCTTCTTGTCAAAATTCTTCTTGCCCGTGTATAAATCTACTTTGCGCCTGTACGTTGAACACTGCCGCCATTTCTGTTCTGGTCAATACCGCGTGTAACAGCAAAAATGTCCAAATCGTCTAACAGCAAAATTCTCCTGTTGCCAGATTGTTTGAATTGTTGTATCTTAAGAAATGATTAAAGATATCTTACTGGGATTCTCCGAGGTTATTATAACACTGTTGGACTCTACTTTGGACAATAAGAATGTACAATTACTTCCCAAGCTTAAGAGAAGACTCGTGATGAAATCGATCATAGACGAAAATCATATATTTATTCATAGCTACGGATCGTAAGGTCATAAAACATTGACATAAAGTTCATATATATATATATATATATATATATATATATATATATATATATATATATATATACCTGATCTTTTGAGATATATATATACCTGATTTTTTTATATAAATTAGGTTGGTGCAAAAATAATGACGTAATAATGTCGTTTTTTGACGTTACGTCAAAAAACGAGATTATTACATCATTATTTTTGCACCAACCTAATATATATATATATATACCTTAAATTTTCATATATATATATATATATATATATATATATATATATAAATATATATGATTTTATATATATATACCTGATCTTTTGATATATATATATATATATATATATATATATACCTGATCTTTTGATATATATATATATATATATATATATATATATATATACCTGATCTTTTGATATATATATATATATATATATATACCTGATCTTTTGATATATATATATATATATATATATATATATATATGTATGTATGTATTTATATATACCTGACCTTTTGATGTCCAACATTCACTGACATGTGAATATATAAATTCAGCACTTTATTTTTTTTTCCAATGACATTTTCTTATTTCTTAATTATTTGCTTAGTTTCTACAAGGCATCTTTCGCTATACTCACGTCAGTTTTACGTTGTCTTTTAAAGTTAATATACACATTTCTATTTCTGATTTATCGTCACATTCCCAAATTGCGGTCCGTTTTTCTTCTTTTTTTTTTTTTTTTTTTTTTGAAGGACCATTATAGGTACTGTCTACACCAGTGGACTACAAATCTTTAGGTGTTGCCGGTCATTTGCGAACCAAAACACAACGCTAATCGGTCCCACCTAATCTATAGTAAAACTGATTGGATTTACTTGGCGTTAGTATTGCATACCAAATGAGTCTCTTAGTATTTCTTATCATAATTGTTATTTAAAGTGAGTACACTTTGAAATGAAGGCAAGATACACTTCGGGTACAATGTGTATGCCTGTGGTGCATATTATAGTTCAGATGGGTTCACGTCACCCTCTGGATGCCTTCTATTTTTCTAATCGACCCCGAGATCTTTCCAATGCCCCAGAGGTATGGGGCTCTACCGATCATTTCGGGAATATTTGGTCTAAGGGAAATAACCCGTTTTGCTTTATTCTTTTACCAAAAATCAGTAAATTCTTTCAATTTTTTTCTTCTGTGTCTATCTTCAGTACAACGTTATCCATGTACAGTCAACTAGGCTACCTGTAGCTAGACTAGGTTAACGATTGTTAGGCTACCCCTCTCTATCTCCTCGGCCATTTTGCCTTTGACACGTCTAAACCTCATGGTTTAATACAGTTTCCTTTACAGTTTTTTATCGTTTCTAAACTACATTTCTTGTTTATTCACATGTTTTTGCTTGTAAGAAACCCACAAATACAAAACTAGGGGCGAGTTCTAGGAAAATATGGGTACTTTGTAGAGACCTTGAATCGAATCGAAAATATTCCCATTAATTTTCAACAGCTTTCAGATACAGTAGAACCCGTCATATCCGGATTCCCTCATATCCGGAATCTCTCATATCCGGAGTCTCTCATATCCGGACATGTATATATTTGAACTATATGGATGATCTGTAACTGATTTGAAATTTCTCTTTTTCAGAAAATTTACTTTGGATAATTGCTTATGCTTATTTCACTCTAATGGCTTGTATTGGTGCAAAAGATGATGGGAATAAGAGGGAAAGAACATCTTTGGAGTTATCGCAAAAAGTGGAAATTTTAAACAGACTAGACGCTGGTGAAAGTTCATTGCAATTAATGGCTGAGTTCAACATAGGAAAGTCAACATTGTAGGATATAAAATCTTCCAAAGAAACTATTCTCCTGCGTTCACACTGTCACAATGAACAAGGAAATAAAAAAAACATGATTGTGATGAAACCTGAACTGAAATTGATAAAAAGCTATTGAAAAGGTTGTCTGTTTTATGGAAAGAAAGCCAGCATTCAGTTATGATGATTGCAATAATGCACAGAGTTAAAAAGTGTCTTTTGTTTAAAAATTTCAAGAACAAAAGCAAAACAAAATGCGGAAAAGTTGAGAATGACATTAGAAGAGAAAGAATCATCATGCAACAGCGATTAAAATATCCTCGTTACATTATTTTGCATAAGTGGCATAATGTTTAATTAATTAATTATAATTAATTTAATGAATTTTCATTAACATTACATAATTTATTTCTTTTCCCTTAAAATCAATTCCGTTATATTTCACTCACCATTAGATTATTTTGTTTACTATAAAACATTGCAAATAAATGTCAAACGAGATTTCAGTTCTTTTATTTTGATCTAAATATAACACCTCATATCCGGGCTTTCTAAGCAATTCCTCATATCCGGAAGGCCTTCTTAGTCCGGTTGTCAGGAATTCTAATATATTAGACTTTGAATTGCTTGTCGTAAACTCGTGTTTGAATACACTACTGCATATCATGCTGTAAATATTTTATCCGCCTATAAAAAAACAAACTGCTAAATTTTCTAATTCTCTTAGAAAACGGTAATATCAACCATTTTCTTACAAGGAAACAGTCATACCATAATTAAACACTGTTGGAAAACGCAAAACTTCTTTTTATATCTGTGTATTCACCTAAACTTTTTCTGTATCCGTATGCAGGCTAACTGGACCCAGGAAAGATTACGAATTTCTCCAATTTCGTTCCTATGCATATGTAAGTGTTCATTTCGTATCTTACGAAACAGCTTAGAAAAATAAATATAGGTATTTGCCCTGAGCTTTTGGAATGAATTAATAAAAATAGGATACCTTATTCTTGTTTCCTGAATAAGATCACACGAATATTCTCCTATTTTCATAGAATAAATATATTTAATTAATTCACACCAAACACATTCCGTTATGTTATTTTGTAATTATTGCAACTCAAGCAAGGCAATAAAGCCACTAAGATACAAAGAATCAGTAAAAAAAAAAAGTGAGAAACTTTCTTTAAATTTTCCCTAAACTAGTGGTTCCCAAATTTGTAATTTTTTTAAATTCTGGGGCCTTACCCCTGCAATATTTAATTCATACATATTCAAAATTTTCCTGCAATTCACGTGAAGGAAACTTAAAAGACCATTAAGTTGGTCCCTGGACAAGCCTCCAAAGACCATGGCGTCCGGGAAAGAGAAAAATTAAAAAAAAAAAAACATAAAAATAGTTATATATATATATATATATATATATATATATATATATATATATATATATATATATATATATATATATAGTTTCAAAACAAATAATAGAGAACTGAAATGCAGGAATATAAAATATTTGAATAAAAACTTATTCTGTAATATACTTTGATCATTTTAATCGTGAAATAATAATGCAAAATGAAATTTGAGCTCATCACAAAATGACTGTTAGTAAGATCCTTGTGCGTCATGCCTTCTACAGATAGATTTTATATTAGGCACCAATTTAGTCAACTTAAGCCTCAAGTCTCCCCGTTTAGTGATATCCAGTCGATTTCTTTTTATTCAATAACAAATCATTTACGTAACTAAAGCCACATTTAGCTAAATAAGAAAATGTAAATGGTAACAACAAATTGATTGGCCGACAAAAACATGGGCTCTTCCAGCAAGATGACTCGCACCCTCTTCTTTGTCGACCGAAACACACAAGTGTGGGGAGACGGGAAATAACCTGTATGCTAATTAAACATGTACGTACATAGACGCAAAAATATTTTTATGCATGCATACTCTATATGTGTCTTAGGGATTAACAGGCATGAACATTAACACTCTCACTTCGACTCACTAGAAAACAATTCACTGTTAATTCTAGAATTGCCCCCTAAATCTGCTGGTATAGTAAGCCGAAGGGTCCGCACCCTACGCATGCTCCCACTAAAATATTACCATTTCCCACCGGTAGGGAATGCGCCCCACGTTGCGAATCATTGCCCTAAACGTATATATCAATGGTTATCAAGAAAAATTATGCTATTAGGTTGGTGCAAAAATAATGACGTAATAATGTCGTTTTTTGACGTATCTTTAACGTCAAAAAACGACATTATTACGTCATTATTTTTGCACCAACCTAATATTTCGGCAAATTCAAGAGAATACTTTCATCACGCTATTTCACGATGGCTCCAATCTCGTTGATGGGTTTTTGATCAGATTAATTATACTGATCTATCTTTTGGGAAAAGAATATCGATTTTTTTTTGTTCTAATATCTTTTTGGCGTATAACGTGACACACGAAAGCAATTTCTTCACCGTTGATTCGACTATCAAACTCCACAAATAATTAACAGGAAACACCTTCAAATATTCCCCCGCGTATTCCCCATAAACTGAACATCGTTTTATATGTTCATATTTTTGTATGAATTAACGTCATTAAGATGTGACGCCAATAGAATAAACACAAAAAGAATAAAGATATCTAAGTTTCACCGTCTCTAAAAGTAGATAAAGATTCGAAATTGTTATACCATGAAGGCAAACCAACCAGAAATGTTTTCAAATCCGAAAAGGCCTTGTTATGGCTTGCTCTTAGAGGTTATTATATTATGTATCGCTTAGGCTAATCACCTCGAAATTCTCCTCGACTGACTGACTCCAACGGACAGTTCTTTATTTAAGGCGTCTCGCCTAGTTCATTTTATGTTACCGGTTGATGTCTTAATTATTCCATAACAAATCCGAACAAAGACACAACGTCATCGGAGATCCGTTCCTACGGCGCGACGTAACATGATTTTCGATGTAAGTCGGAACTCACCAACATAACCACTCGCGAGTCTGCCTTACGCTTTGGAACCATAACGAAAGGCAAAAGATTAAAACAAAAATCGACACAAACGAGAGAGAGAGAGAGAGAGCGAATGTAGAATAATCCAATATGGCGTACAGCTGGTGAATAAATAGCGCCTTCTTACCAATATAGCGCCGCGTGATGATGTATTATATTTGGGGGGATTGTAGGGTAAACATGAAACGCCATACGTCGGGTTCGACGTAACCGGAGGACTTTCTGTATATGGAAACGCGGAATCCGAATTTAACCGAATATATTAATTATTTTTTTGAATGCCCCCATGTGTTTGTCATCGTAAAATACACCGGAGCCAAGATACAATATGAATGCTCGATCCACACAGACCCGCATAGATACACGCATATACATTTTTCATTCAACGTCTGAGTACACACACACACACACACACACTCTCTCTCTCTCTCTCTCTCTCTCTCTCTATATATATATATATATATATATATATATATATATATATATATATATATATATAAGTATATAATTAGTGTATACGGAATGAATTCCAATAAGCAATAAATACTATTCTTAAAAGAGTGCTCAATACAGAGTAAAGCAGATATAATTATTTATTTAAAAACTTATAACATAAACATGTTATAAAATCACTACAAAAATAGCCATTTTGTTTCAACACCTTCGGTGTCTTATCAAGTGATGATGTTGAATGTAAAATAAATGGTTTTAAAAGTTTCAAATTAATTAACAATCCTTCGCAAGGGGAAAACGCTGTTACAAAAGCTAGAATTGTAACAACGTTTTCCCCTTGCGAAGGATCGTTAATTAATTTGAAACTTTTAAAACAATTTATTTTACATTCAACATCATCACTTGATAAGACACCGAAGGTGTTGAAACAAAATGGCTATTTTTGTAGTGATTTTATAACATGTTTATGTTATAAGTTTTTTAAATAAATAATTATATATATATATATATATATATATATATATATATATATATATATATATATATATATATTCTCTTTACATATAAAAGGGTACTTACCTTTGAAGTTTTGAGCGCTTTGTCCTGGTACTGACGATAAACTACATCTGGGAGTAAGGCCCCAGACCGGAAATTTGGAGGTTTTGAGGAGTGTGGAACAACCTCATAGTTGTTTTGTTCCCAGGTCCACTTTGAACTTAGGTGGCAGTGTCCCCGCTATGGGCAAATAATGAACCCGCAAACAGTACACTATGAAAGTATAAAAAATATTTTATAATAAAAATACCAGCAACACATATTTATATAAAAAGGGCAGGCATAATATCTATCTCACACACGGTAAATACTAGACCGGGCTTCTTTAATATTTCCCCTTTTCTGTCAAGATTAATGCTGGACAAACGTACTTATAAATTTTAGATTAAAATAAAATTATTTTTCATTTAAAATATACTCTATTTTAGGAATACGTTTTCACAATATCGCCCACGTGACGCCAACGTGATCGTATTGCGAAACGGAACACTGATCTTAAAAATTTCAGTTATTCTGTTTTGTTAGTCTTATGTCTATCGTCTTATCATGTTGACTTGAATATCGTCTAATTTTAATTATGTTTTAATAACCATGTCCTGAAGAAGGTCTACTAGACCGAAACGACTAACGTCGACATTGAAACAACATTAAAACAGCATACCTGCATATTCGGATTTTTGTTTTTCCATATTTTTCTTCATACTGTCGGATCTATATCCACATATTTGCTTATATATATATATATATATATATATATATATATATATATATATATATATATATACAGGGTGTTTCAAAAAGAATACGCCAAAATCATTACGATGTTTTTTTCAGGTCTATAGCATTGTAGTGGACTAAATCAGTGGTTATTTGATAGAGTAGTTCTCAAAGTTTGATTGGGTGTCAGTTTCACCGTTGCCGTTAGTATAACTTCCGGTACAGCTGAATTGTGGGAAGATCAACCAAAATCGCGACTCCTCAGCAGAAGGCGTTTTGCGTGCTTGAGTTCGCGAAAACAAACGCCATTGTCACCGTGCAGGCAGATTCGAATGACTTCATTTTTCAGCAAGATGGAGCACCACCCCATTGGCATCTCGAGGTTAGAGCTTATCTGAATGAAAACCTGCCTCAGCGCTGGATTGAGAGGAGAGGTGCTAAAGACCTTGCTCCCTGTGCTTGGCCTGCCAAATCCCCGCACCTCACTGTGTGACTTTTTCTTGTGGGGGTATGTTAAAGACCAAGTTTATGTTCTAGCACTTCCAGCAAGTATTGATGACTTGAAAGATCGAATAACAGCTGCAATCAACACGGTGGACTGTGGCATGCTGAGGCGTGTTTGGGAGGAATTCTCAAATCGGCTTGATGTTGTCCGCGCTGCCGGTGGTGGCCACATTGAGCGCTTATAAAACATGAAATGAAACTTGAATGTATATACAACACGTGTTCATACTAGAGGTTTGTAAATTTTTTCGTTATTGACACATCACATGATGATTTTGGCGTATTCTTTTTGAAACACCCTGTATATATATATATATATATATATATATATATATATATATATATATATATATATATATGGTTTAAAGTTTGTTGCTGTCATATATATATATATAGATATGGTTTAAAGTTTGTTGCTGTCATTGATTTCAAACTTACGGCTCATGACCCATGAATAGAAAATAATATCTCATTTTTTCTTCTTCCCTTACTTTAAACTTAACGTAGGTCATATTTGATTGCTTGATCTAAGTAAAGCCCACAAACCAACTTCTCTTTTTTCGTAAAAAGAGGCTGTAGTTTGCTTTTAAATCTGATTACATCGTTCACTCACCTGTAAGTTTCAATCGACTGCAATTGTGTAGCGATTTCGACATGTTTTCAATGTAATATTCTAAAATAAAGTTTATATATATATATATATATATATATATATATATATATATATATATATATATATATATAGATAGATAGATAGATAGATAACTAGACTCGTTTCGAAAAACCCTCGAATTTTTGATTTGCAAATAATCAAATCAATCTCGAGGGAAAAAAAAGGTTTTTTAAAAAGAAAGAGCTACAAACATGAACTACTGTCGAACAAATCGCACAGATGCAGGTCTGAAGCCCAAAGAAAAAAACCGATACGAGTAGACAACTAACTAACAAAAGAGCTCAATGCAATCGTAGAGCAGACCTAGATACACCTAGTGAGCCAGACAAACCTACATAGGTTTCATCTAAACGGATCGTCAGGGAAAGTATGGCTCTTTCCCTGACGATCCGTTTAGGTGAAACCTAGGTAGGTTTGTCTGGCTCACTAGGTGTATATATATATATATATATATATATATATATATATATATATATATATATGTGTGTGTGTGTGTGTGTGTGTGTGTGCGTCTGTGTGTGTGGAAGTATTGTTACTATTGCGTTAATATTTTAATAATTGAATCAGAAGCGTTTTTTTTCAAATAATTCTTTTCATTATTCAACGATTATGTTATTTATTTTTATATTCATTTTTTAAAAAGTATCTTTATTTCTTAAATTGAATTTTTAAAGTTTTCATTTCTTTGAGTAAAAAAAAATTATGGTTTTATTACATAACATTTAAACGTATACAATTTAAAACTGTTGCTAAGTGTGCCGTCATATTTGTTATTTGCTCCTCGGTGTGTCGTTGCTTTAAAAAGGTCGAGAAACACTGGTCTGGCTATTCACTCAAACTTAAACGCGAACAATATCTACAGTCAAGTGGAATGACAAGTTTCGACATTAATTATCTCAAATACTATAGATAATTTTGCAAAATCCACCGCTGGTAGTTTACTCAATAAGAGCTACAATAGCCACTCGTGGGAAAAGGTCAGTGTTTGAGATTTTTAAGTCGGTGAGATATATATGATATGAGATAACTATATATACTTTTATATATCTATAGCGAAGAAAACGACGACTTACCTCGTCAAACCAAGCGACAGCGCGTCGTGTGTATTCTACGACGGAAAATGTGGCGAAAAAGAAAATTACGTACCAAACAAAAGGGCACGTATTCCCTATGATATGCTGAAGATTGAATATTTGAATTTAAAAAAACAAGTCCATCGCAGGAGTCGCTATAAAAGTATTTTGATATGCAAAATACTGGACATCCTCTCCCAGCTGTTAACGAATGGAAAAAAATGCTTGGCCGATAAAAGCAGTTGGTATTCTCGAAACGGGGAAGAAAAAAGTCGGCTATTTTGGCTGCCATGACTGTTGGAGAGTGAGTTATTTTTCTGACTGGTTGCGTGCATTGGGATTTATGAAATAGTACTTGCAAATCGAGTTTTCGGCATTTTCTTTCTGTCCCCGATGTTCGTGTCTGAACTTAGTGATTTATTCTTTGTGACGTGGAAATAATCTGCGACAAACATTTACTTTTCAATCGCTTACAATATCAAGAACATTATTGAGGAAATTGTAAGACAAAATTAAAAATGTTTTTTTGTGAGGTGTTTCATCGGTCAGGATTGAAGAAACCCAGTCCGATGAAGTCCTAACGGATGAAACACGTCACAAATAAACTTTTTCTATTTTGCCTTACAATTTCCTCAATATAAATATCTACTAGTTTTAAAAGCTGCCATATCGGCGCGGCATTTAAGCTAGCTCCTGTGGAGGACTCTTAATTGAACCTTCGGCTTGTTCTGAACTTTGAGAGTCCCTAAGTCCTTGCATATTCTCAGCAATAGAAGATCTACTACCTGCCGTTTCATCTGAGTTTTCAATTACACGGGATTTTCTTTTCCTAGATGCATTCTTGGCTCTTTTGATTGCAATCTGGTCCCCTGTTGGTGAAGATTTCTTTTTACGAGGCATACTGTTGCCGTATACGATAGGCAACAATAAACTACAGAACTCAAAATTGAGTATTAAGTATTGCATTAATACTTAAGTTTACCTTTTAAAAATTCCACGGTAATTCTTACGCCGCCGCTTAATTTAAAGACAATTTGATGTGCGTAGGTCCTTACTTTCTGTGCAGACAATTATTTTTATTTCATGGGTGACTTTGGCAATTAATTTCAATTATTCCAAAATTTATTATCAAGTTATCAAAATTATTATCGTACAAAAAATTCGTCGCAAAAAATCATGTAAAAAATCGCAGAAAACAATGTCAGTAATGAAAATTTTGGAAACCAAAGTTTCTATAAAATGACCTATTGAAAATTAGAGTTGTGTCCCTTTAATTGAAAAATGTGACAGTGACACACTGACATTCGCGTTTATTTTATATATAATATACGCATAATTAAGTAATTCATCGAGTCTAGAAGAAACCTCAACAGAATGTAGAAACCACTGAAGGGTCGTTTCGTCTTATATTTGGGACTCATCAGCAGTGTGCATCCACTACCGAGATTTGAAACCCGGACAGTTACGTTATCAGGCAAACGTCATACCATCTGTACAACCTGGTCTGGGTGACGAAGGCGTAAAGAAATACACTAGATATAGCCCTGCTCGTTCACATTATTAGAATTACACTCGATATAGTTCCACTATATCGAGTCTAATTCGCTACCTCTTCGTCACCGAGGCCCGTTGGTACAGTTGAAATGACGTTAGCCTAATAACGTCTCTGTCTCCGGGTTTCAATTCTCGGTAGTGGATGCGCACTGCCTATGAGTCCCAAATATAGGACGAAACGGCCGTCCAGTGCTTTCTGCATTCTGTTGAGGTTTCTTCTGGACTGGACGAATTAATTATGAATATAAGTAGGATAAACATCGGTTGATCCTTGAATAAAAAGAAACCAAAACTGTAGTTGTCAGTTAAGTATTCTCCGTTCCAGAAAACCATTGTTATGTGGAAGAATCTTTCAAGGGGAAAACTCTTTATCAAAGGAACCCAAAGGGCATGTCAATGTTTTGCTACCGTAAACATGATCCGAACTGTGAACTGGTGGAACTAAGGAAAGTAACACGTCCGAACATCTGACATTGATAGGAATGGCGACAGACTCGCAACGTTGCATGTGTGTCATAAGGGTTGCACGTAGGGGAGTAATTAATCAACCACAAGACCACGGATTCGATTTTGAACTCTGACAATGCTGGGCAGAACCCAGACGAGATCTGCCAGCAATACTCTGTTTTTGGTCTGACCGGAATCTTGTAAATTTAGAGCATAGCAGAGGGAGATAAGTTATTTTCTGGAGCTATGCGAGGGATCGACCATTTCACCCAGAACTATTTGCGATATCACGATTATTCACCTTCCGTGTGAGGTTAGAATTTAGCTTTCGAGTCAGAATGTGTTCGAAGCAAAGAGCCGCTTTGAGCCTATATACATTCACCAGGATTTGTATATGATTAGTGTCTTCTCCTGGGAGATGAAATGTTCCTAGTTTTAGTTTTGGATGTCTTGAATGAGAACAGCCATTCTTTCTCCCATTGAGCTGTGTTTGTGTGTAAGAGAGAGAGAGAGAGAGAGAGAGAGAGAGAGGGGGGTCAGGGGGAAAGGTCAGCTGCTAGGCCATTGCCATCAAGGTATTAGGGGGTGCACCTATACATTTTGGTATTAATTATATATGAATTTGTTAAAGATCTTAGACAGATCGTTGTTATAAAACAAAAAGAAAATAGGATCGAAGAGAGAGACTTTTGGCCACCAGAATTGTTCTCCTGTGACTCAGAGGAGTTGTCTGTTAAAGATAACCTTCATCAACCTACCTGATAGGGAAAACTATTTTATTGATTGATTCGGTTTCTGTAGCTTAACACTTTGTATTAGGTCGGTGCAAAAATAATGGCGTAATAATGTCGTTTTTTACGTATCTTTCAACGTCAAAATACGACATTATTACGTCATTATTTTTGCACCAACCTAATAGGTTATTTAAAACCAGAAAATATCTTCAGTCTGAAAGAATTTAGTTATTTTTTTTTTTTTTTGTTGGGGGAGATAATAATGTTTTCGTGATACAAGTCTTAATAATTAATGCTAGATGGAAGGCTACTTGAATCTAAATGAACATAATTACATCATTTCGAACTCGGCTCCACAGATTAACAATAGCAAGACATTATCCATTACACCATCCACACACCCAAGCTTACAGTACCTGACATTCCTTAACGGTCACCCATCTAGGTACCGATCAGGTTCAACGTTGCTTAACATCGGTGATCGTACAGGAACCGGTCATTCAACGTGATATGACCGTAAGTTTGATGATTGAGAACGTGGATTGTATAGAAGATGATATATAAGCAAGCAGGGGTTAAGGGTTAACAAGTTTATCTTGCTAGATCAATTACGATTTAGTAAGCTCTATCCCTACTGAGTGCTCCATACATTAGGCCTCATGCCACACCTAACTCTTAAAAAGTAATAAGGGCTCTTCGACGTGGTGTAATGGTTAGCAAGCTTGTCTTGCTAGATCAATTACGACTTTGTAGTAAGTTCGATCCGCACTGGGTACCTCGTACCATCGGTTTTGTGCCCCATCTAAGCTACGCTTAGAAAATCATAATGGCTCTTTGACGTGATGTAATGGTGAACAAGCTTATCTTGCTAGATCAATTACGACTGAGTTGGATTCTCACTGTGTGCCCCATTTTTTCGGCCTTGTGCTACCTCTAAGCTACACTTAAAAGCTACACTATACGACTGTGGGGTCCTGCGTCATACCTTATGGACGTGAGTGATAAGCGCATGCAAAAGCAAAGCCGTAGATAGGGATGGCCAAAAACTGTGTCAGAAAAGGTGTTTTATATTGTATCGGGTGCGTCAAAAAAGAGACGTGCCTTCTTTGTCATTGAAAGAGGGCTATGGATATTTATATAGAATCAAAGTTTACGGAAACTCGAAGACGATTGGGAACTACAGGTTTCGTAATTATGAACTCAGTTAATATTTAATAGTCACATTTCTAGAGGGTGTCCCTAAAGTCTGGACACATGGGATATATCATTAACTATATATATATATATATATATATATATATATATATATATATATATATATTAACTCCGCAGAGTAAGCATAATCTTGTCGAAAGAATAACGAATTGATTTCTTATTTTGGGGTACGCTAAAGGAGAAGGTACTCAATGAAAATCACGGATTCAACACACCTGATTGAACGCATAAAGAGTGAATGGCTATAGGGACACCTTGTATATCTCTAAGTCGTTTATGTCTGAATTTCTGGTATGAAGAGTTGGCATTATTTACACCAATTTCATGGAAATCATATTGAAGATGTTATTTGATGATAACCCAATCATTTCTTGAAAATATGCATTTTTGCCGATATGTCCAGACATTAGGGACACCTTGTATATCTCTAAGTCGTTTATGTCTGAATTTCTGGTATGAAGAGTTGGCATTATTTACACCAATTCTTCTCAAACTACTTCAAGACTGAATGTCCTAAAATTGCCGGCCTTGTGGAGTCATTACATCGAGGTCACGTGAATCTTGCAAAGCGTATCAAACTTTGCATTCCAAATGATGGAAATCAATTTGAAGATGATATTTGTTAATATTCTAATTTGATAAAATGTTGAAAATTTCATTTCTAGCGTACGTGTCCTGATTTTAAGGACATCCTGTAGAATCGGGCTTATGTTTTATGACTTGCAAGGTAAGAACTGTAAGAGCACCTAAGACGTTTGTGCATATGGCTATAAAAATACAGCAGGAGACGATAAAGAAATCAGATAGACTGCTTAACAATCGACAACAGATCTAGAAATGCAATTTTCTCTCTAAAATATGCCCGACAGCTGGATCTGCAAGCGATCACCTCACAGGCTGATGCGAACTATGAGTAAAATTGCAAAAATACAACATGCCTAAAGCAATGCCTGAATTGCAATGTCAGTGACAAATTCCTCACCGAGACGTTTAGCAAGCAAACATAGGCAGTGGGAGTTGAAAAAAAAAGGGATACTTTGGAACAGGTTAGGAACTCAAAGAGAAACACCTTAAGGAACGTAGTTTTGACAACAGCATAGCAAAATTAAATAAAGAACAGTATAACAGTTGAAATTCTCGATGTAATAAGAGACAAACATCGCATAAAGTGCCAAAATCCTGCAGAATACATAATGCTAAACAGAATTATCAAAATTAAGTCCTAGCAAAGAAAAAAAGATCATACATATATATACATATATATATATATATATATATATATATATATATATGTATGTCACATATTATGAAAAGGACAAAGTTCGACAATTATTTTTAAGACATTTTTTATGATACGTTCTTTTAGAGATACAAATATGTTAAGTAAATACTCTGTTTAGAATAAACATTGAGCAGAGATTGTGTATGAGAGAAAATCATAGAGAATTATGTTTAAAAAAAAAATTAATTGAGTTGCTAATCGAACACTCCTCTTTGGCCCAATCGGTTAAGGCACGTCAGGTTATATGACGGTTCCGTATAGGGTAATGGTTCCATTCCTGGCGGAGGACGCATATTTTATATGAAAATTTCTCGAACATTCAGGCCGGTAAATGTTGTTAATACTGTTTGTTATAAACAGAGAATTTACTTAAAATATTTGTATCTATAAAAAGAAAGTATAAACATAAAAAATGTCTTAATTTATACTTATGAAAAATTTCTGAGTTAACCTGTTGTAAAGACAATAGAAAAACACGTGACAGTACTTAACACAATTTTCAGTTGACAATAAGAATGTAATAGCTTCTAAATTCTTCCAGTCGCTAAGGACATTTTGTTTTGATATTATTAGTTACTTTGTTTTAATAAATTTATTTCGTTTTTGCCTTGAAAAAGTCCACATTGGAGGAAAAGCGTCAGCTAATATTAGAGTTTCCCTATTGTCCTTTATATACACACACACACACACACATATATATATATATATATATATATATATATGTGTGTGTGTGTGTGTGTATGTGTGTGTGTGCGTGTGTGTGTGTATGTATGTAAAGGGCTGTTTCGTACATAAACGAGTCGCACTGAACTACAATTTGTTTTTTGACGACTTCATAAAGGGTTTTTCTATCTTATGATTGGGTTAAGCTTTTAAACCTTTTATTATACTATGAAATTTATTTTTTTATGCTAATTATTTAATGCGAAAATTTGTTGATGCCGGCAAAACCCCGTTAACTCATGTCTATGGTTTAATAAATTTTCATTATTTAGAAACTTAATAATGTGTAGTTTTTCATGTAGGCATAAAGGGCATGGGTCATCCCAAGTTTTACAAGTTCTAGTCCTGTTTATAATTTTCCATTTTACTTTTGGTGTTTTATTCATTTCCTTCATATGCCAAAAATATTTAGATAGAGATGTCTGATTTCTATTTCTAATATTATTGAAGGAGCTTTTGTGTTGTCTCCATCTAATTTTAAATTCATTCTTCGTTGAACCAATGTATATCTTATCAGTGTTAGGACTCTCAATGGATGAGATAGTGCATTGGTATACCACAGATTTTCTGCGGCATTTATTTTCCAACAGACAGTTTTCAGGGTTTCTACAATCACATAATTTTTCATTATTTTAGAAGTTTTATTAATACTGTCTTGGCATGCGTGTTTTTCCGGGATTTTATTATTTTTTTATGATTCTTTCTAGATTTTCAGTGCAGCTTTAACTTAATTTTAAGGTGTTTTTATTAAAGATCATGCTAAGTCTGCTATTAGTAGGAAAGAGTTTTTCAATTAAAGCTAGGAACTTATGTCCTAGCTTAATACGAACCATTTCGTTGAACGGAGGTGTATACCAAATGATTTTTCTTTTCCTGTTTTTTCTTCTGGTTAGTACTATTGTTTCTATAATTGATATAAGTTTCAAGATTGATTATTCCTAAATTTTCCCTTGAGGATGAAACAGGGCTTGATACTTTAATTCAATTAATTTTAATTATTATATTGGAGATTTTGGCTCTTCTTTTTGAAACTTGAGAACTCTTATGTAGCGAAGGAATCATATTTTCTAATATATATATATATATATATATATATGATGTCCCCAAAATATTATCATTTAAAATGTAAATGTCTTAGTAACTACATGTTCCAGGCAAACGAAATTAAATAGGCTTCACAGTGAACAATAAAAGATTTGTTTCTCGAAATTCGAACAAGATAATTCAAAGGAATGACGATTTTATAACCGATTTCATGAAGCTTTTAAAATGTTCAACATGCGCACCACCTGTGACAGAACACACGTGAAGTCGGTAGTCCAACTCCTGCCAAACACGTTGTAGCATATCTTGCGTAGCGTTCTCTAATTGAATTCTGTTTATAATTTTATTCATAATTTTATTTTATTTACACTTATCACGAATTTACACATGTCTACATCTATGTGTGTGTGTTTTTGTTTTTTTTTTAATTTTTTATAGGTAAACACAAAATTCGTTTAAAAATTTCTAAGCTTCACCCAGAAAGAAAGGACATAGACGAACATTTTTGTTGTGGCAGCACACTACAGATTTCCGTTTACATTTCTGTGCAGCTGAGGTCTAAAAAAAGGTGAGAGGTTTGCGACAAATTTAAAAATGGACAAAAAAGAGGACTTAGCAGCCATAAATTAAACTGCAAAAGAAACGTAGGGAACACTCATTCCTATGCAACTGGGAGGAAATGGGCGGCGGTATTCGATCGGGGCAGGAACAGCACAGAAGATAACACTCGGTCAGGCTCTCCACAAAACTGATGAACAAGTGGATGCTATTTAGAGTATGGTTTTGGATGAGAAACGTTCTACTTCCCAGCAGATAGCTAAGTCCATAGGCATTAGTTCTGGCTCGGTTCCTACTGTTTTAACTGAGATGAGCAAGTTCTCTTCAAGATGGGTCCCAAGAATTCTGACTCCAAAAGCTAACAAGGGTTGACATATCCAGAACAGTTCTGGCTCGCTTTCAGAATGACCATAAAAATTTCCACTGCAGATTAGTGACTGAAGATGAAACTTAGGTTCTCCAAATCAAAGATTCAAACCAAACAGTTCGCCACCCGCAAATAAATTCAAGACGTTTTGGGATTCTGAAGGCCTAATCATGATAGACTACCTGTAAAAGTAATGACCAGTACTATGAATCAGAATTAAGACGATTGAAGGAAGCTGACGACAGGTGGGCTTTTGCTCCAGGATAATATGCCCGTTGATACGGCTCAGGTTGCAGTAACTGAATCAGCCAACCGCGGCTGTGAATTGCTATCCTATACCAGTTAATTACCAGACTTAGCTTCATCTGAGAACTCAAATCTCAGCTGCGTGGTCGCTCATCTTAACTGGCACATTCACGGTCGTTGTCCGGAGTGTACAACGGCCAAAGCTGCAGGAATATTGGAACGAGAATGAGGACAAGAGTCCGAACGATGTAAAGGAAACTTAAATCTTAAACTTAAGGTAAGGCTCGCGGTTTTCAGAATAAAAACGTTCCAACGTTTGGAATGACAAATATCAATCGTTCTTGAAAAATGGAGGACTCCCACTACAAACACGCCAAAGCTTATCAGAATAATCGCCATCCGTACTGGGTATGACGATAAATTACATCCGCCTCCTGGGTAAGACGATAAATTACGTCCAACATCAAGGCCTTTGATCAGGAGGTTTTGAGGAGCGAGGAACCACCTATTAATTGCTGATGTTCCCAGGTCCATCCTGACCCAGAGTGGTAACACCTGTTAGGGTCCCAGCTATGGGTAAATAACTAACCCCCAAATTGGGGTCAAAACACTATGAAATTGTAAAAATAGGTTTTCAATACCAAAATACTTTGTAAAAATTATTACCAGGAATAATTTTTTGAAGAAAAATTATTGCCAGCAATACATTATCAGCAACAGAATTTTGAAAAAAAAATAACAGGAATAAAAATGTTGTCGGCATTAAAAAACCCATTGAGGTTGATATACCGTAAAACAAAATAAACCAAACCAATCTAAACCAAAGAATACATATTCTATTCATACGAATCTATCCTAAAGATGTTGTCGGCATTAAATAACCCATTAAGGTTGATATGCCGTAAAACAAAATAAACCAAACCAATCTAAACCAAAGAATCCCTATTCTATTCATACGAATCTATCATAAAAATGTTGTCGGCGTTCAATAACACATTGAGGTTGATATGCCATAAAACAAAAAAACAACCCAATCTAAACCAAAGAATACATATTCTATTCATACGAATCTATCCTAAAAATGTTGTTGGCATTAAATAACCCATTGAGGTTGATATGTCGTACAACAAAAAAAACAATCCAATCTAAACCAAAAAATACATATTCTATTCATACGAATCTATCCTAAAAATGTAGTCGGCATTTAATAACCCATTGAGGTTGATATACCGTAAAACAAAATAAATCAAACCAATCTAAACCAAAGAATACATATTCTATTCATACGAATATATCCTAAAAATGTTGTTGGCATTAAATAACCTCTAGAGGTTGATATGCCATAAAACAAAATAAAACGAACCATTCTAAACCAAAGAATACATATTCTGTTCATACGAATCTATCCTAAAAATGATGTCGACATTAAATAACCCCTTGAGGTTGATATGCCGTAAAACAAAATAAAACGAAGCAATAGTCGCCATGAAAGTATTTATAGAAAAAGACCAAGAAAGCAACCTTACGGCCGTGGAAAAGTGACTGAAGCCGAAACGCAAGATTAAAACCAATGATATTGATGAAAATTCTTTGAATTTTCTCAAGGATCTCTCTCTCTCTATATATATATATATATCACCGGACCACATGTCGCATCACTCTTCTAAGAATGGAGGAATGGCTTGTTTTTTAATCCATTCACGCTCTACGATTTTCAGTTTCTACTCTATACAATTCTTTCTCAGGTTTTCTTCATCTTTTTTTTTCACTATATCCAATTTCGACAGCTGGTGTTTTTTTCTTTCATATGCGTTTTGACAGTATGGTATTATTTGTATATCTTTCATATTTGAATGATAGAAATTAATATTCAGTTGCTCGTGTCAACGGTGCTGCCCCTGAGGCACCGCGCTCTTACTGAAGATTGAAATCATTTGTGTGCCTGTGTAGGACATGGGATCCAGGTGTTGATATTAATTAATAAATATTTGCCATTTTAGAATAATTCATTTCTTGACAGTAGATAATGGAAAAATTGGAAGGAGAGTCGAAGGTTATATTTACCGATTCCAAATTCTCGTTAGCAGGCCTGCAATAAAATCAAGGCGATAAAAATAAAGAAACCTGTTTCGTTTCAGACTGTATTAGAAATCACACGAGAGGAAAAGAGAGAAAGAAAAAAGGTGAGGGTAGATGTGAGAAAGGGATCTAAGAAAGAAAGAGAGAGAGAGAGTGAACGGGTGAGGAGGAAAGGAAGAGAGAGAAAAACAAAGAAAGATAGAAAGAAAGAATATAGAGAAAGAAAGAAAGAAAGAAAGAACAGGAAAAGAAGATTTTTAAAATGTGAGGTTCAAAGAAACAGATTCAAGAAAAGAAAGACAGACAGAAGGAAACCCAGAAGGAAAAGGAGAGAAATTTACAGAAGAAAGAGAGAAAAAAAATGAGAAGCAGCCACAGGATGAAATACTTAAAGAGAGAGAGAGAGACAGACAAAGAGAGATAGAGCAAAAAAAAAGAAAACGAGAAAAAGACAGAGACAAAAAGGAAGAAGGAGAAAGAAAAAGAATAAATGAATAGGTTGAAAGAAAGAAAGGAGGGGGGAGCATAAAGTGGGAGAAACAGAGAGAATAAAGTATAAGAAACATAGAGGGAGGAATAATGAGAAAATAGATAGAGAGAGGGGAGGCTGAAATGATTGAAAAAGAGAGAAAGATGGAAAATAAAGAAGTTTAAGGGGGAAAGAGAGAGAGAGAGAGAGAGAAAGAGATTTGAAAAGCCTAAAAACAATAGGGAGAAAAAGATGGGAATTGAAAAAAGATATGAAGGGAGAGGTCAAGAAAGGAAGATAGAAAGAGAGAAATATAGTGAGCGAAAGAGAAATGAAAGAAAAAGCTGAAAGAAGTAAGAGAATAACGAAAAAAAGGAAAGTTGAATGAATAATGAGAATGAGATATAAGTAGAAAGGAAGGCATAGAATGAGAGATAGAGAAGATATGTAGAAAGAAAGAAACAGACAAACAACGAAAGAAAGAAAGAACGAAAGGAAAAGAAAGAAGATGAAAGAAAAAGAAAGATAGAACGAAAGAAAGAAAGAAAGAAGGAAAGAAAGAAAGATAGAACGAACGAACGAACGAAAATAAGAAAGAAAGACGGAAAGAAAGAAAAAATAAAGAAACAAAGAAAGAAAAATAAATCAAGTAAGAAAGAAAGAGCGAAAGAAAGAATGAAAGAAAGAACGAAAGTAAGAAAGAAAGAAAAAAGATAGAACGGAAGAAAGGAGGAAAAAAGAAAGAAAGAAAGAAAGAAAGAAAGAAAGAAAGAAAGATAGAAGGAACAAACAAAATAAAAAAGAAAGAAAGAATGAAAGAAAGGAAAAGGAAAGGAAGAAAGAACGAATGTAAGACAGAAAGAAAGAAAGAAAGAAAGAATGAAAGAAAGAAAGAAAGAAAGCTGAAAGAAAGAAGCTGAAAGCAACGGAAAACAAGAATAGTAGAAAATAAGAGAGAGAGAGGGACAAAGAGATTGAAACTATGAGAGAGAGAAAACAGTAAAAGAGTTAAAGAGA
>OZ010575.1:13970210-14010210 GCA_963932145.1 Acanthosepion lycidas
TATTTTCCTGACTACTGCTGTGACGAGCTATTTTCCCGGGTGCCTCGATTACATGAATTTAAGCCTGCTACTAGTTCCACCCTCTTACTGTCGAAAGAGTTAAATTTAACCGCCTCTTCTACTCCAACGGCTTCTTATCTCGCACTTCCCGACAGTGGAACTCCCTTCCTCTTATTTGCTTCGCCGATAACTATAATCTTCGAAAATTTAAATGCAACGTCGATTGTCATCTTCTGATGACTTGATCCCCGTTTTTCTTTTTATCCTTTACCCCTTATACTCTGTAACCCCCTGTGTGCACCCCTATCTTGCTTGGGGTGAAATGCTTAAAAAAAAGAAAATTAAAAAAATAAGTCGACCATTAGTTCATGCATTGAATATTGCTACCACATCTAGTTTGGTGTTTCTGCTATGTAGGTCCAGATTCTTGATAAAATCGAAAAGAATCTGCAATATTATTGTTCCTGGGATAGCATCTCGGTTTCAGCCACTTTAAATGCAATGTCAATTGTTCACTTCTGTTTTCTTAATTCATGGTCCTTTAGTGGCTCTTCTTAATAATGGATTTCTGTTTTTAGAGATTTTCACACATAGTCTTTATTTGTTTGGGGGTTGAAATAATTTTAAAAGTTACAGGATCAGTACATAATTATACAATATCTTTCAGGATTTTGTCATTTACGTATTAGAGTGATATACTGTTGTATCTGATACACACACGGAAAGAAAAGGATGATCTGAACAGAATTTAATATCAATAACGAACGTAAGATAAATTTGATCTAGTGTAACCCCAATATATACCAGACTCGTCATGGGAATTATGATTAAACTGGAACGTAGCCATTTCGAAAACATTACAATACGTTGAGCTTCATTGTGACAGTAATAATATAATTTAATTCATGATGTGATTTCATTTGATCCACGACGATACAACTGATTACGTTTGGTCTTTACGCGCACAATCGTAGAGCGCTTCCAAACAGTATCGAAACCTTAATAGCATTATTAACCCAAGGGACACTATTGTTAGTTACTTTTCTACATAGTGACGTTTTTTTTTTTTACTTTAATATGGCCTGGGACCATTTATAGTAAACTAGCAGCAAGACCCGGCGTTGCCCGTGCTTGATTCAAAAATCGGACGACATACAGCAATCGCTATCACTTGACTTAAAATATTTTTGCCCTTCCTTGCCTTTAAAGGGGTGCCCTTTGCCGTGCTGATGTTGCTACATGCCTTACTTCTTGCCTATCTCACACTGCGAATGTTTTCTAAGCTCTATACTAAACATTAAATCTGTTACGAAAAAAGAACTAAACAAAATGAACACAAAACGATCAGCTTTAAAAAAGGACTCGTAATTGGAAAAACCGAACGAAAAAAGAATGTTAACAACAAATACTTTTTTACACCCAACCCAGTCCTGCGGAATCAGAATCAACGGTGAGTTTAAGCAAGCAAATGAGCCAATTGGAGTAAAGTGCTATGCAGATTTAAATTTTTCCTACTTGTAACGAATGCAGCTTTCGATTTTTTGCATGCTAGTTAACATTCGTGTCAGTCAGCTGCTGGCTCTCACGCTGGCCAATAGAATCTTCCTGCCTTTTTCGTGGAAGCCAGCTATAGGCTCTCACTCTGGCCAGTACAAAATTGCCGCAAACTACATGAAAACTGCCGTAGAAGCATGAAAAATCGGTTATTTCTACTATAGATGGGTGTTGGGAAATGCAAAGTCGGTCTTGACGTTTTAAACTAACTTGCAGCATGCGCATGTAAATTTTGGTGCAAATCCGTCGAAAATTGCGGCCGTTCATTCGTTACACACACACATCTTGCCTTTTATAGATAGAGATATCCTAGAAATTTTCGTCGTAGTGATGTTAACTGAGTCAGTTGTGACGACAGACAGCGGAAGAAGGCTGCAGAGTACAAGGGCCGCAAATGTTATATTAACCAAGTTGAGAAAACAGGCCCGACAGAAAAAGAATATAATTCTTTAAATCTGACAGAGGGTGGGATGATGTTTATGAATTTAAGTAGCAATTTTGTATCTGAAGATTTTTTAACCCCTAATTTCATTTAAACAATGATGTTCCCTTGTCCATGGCCCAAGATCCAGTCGTGGTAGAGAAAAAAAAGAAATAGACTATTAAAATAGTATGACAAATTGTAAAAAAAAAAAATTTAAGACACGTTTCATCCGTTAGGATTTCATCGGGCTGGACTTTGATAACGTTGCCACGTCTGCACATGCGCATGACACGCGAGACGCTGGCATTTTCAAAATTTTTGAAGGAATATTTATTTTTAAGAATATTTTTGAAAGAATATTTTTTCAATCAAGCCAAATTCATCTGTATTCGTTTTCGCATTTTCTCTCCATCACTTTTGTCCTTGACAATTCCTCGGCGTTAAAAACAGGAAATCTACCAAGAATGGTGACTTATTGTAAGAGCAACACACAAAACCGACTGATTGTTCCCTGTAACGAAACTGACTCCTACCAGCATCTCACGTTTGGAAAAAGAAAAAGAAAAAGAAAAAGAAAAAGGTGAATTTTGTTTGATTGAAAAAAAATATTCTCTCCTTTTTTGGACTGTTGGCAAAAGTGTAAGTTTCAGGAATAAAAAGCCAGCAAAGTAATACCAATTCTGTCATTAAAAGTGATAGTTATTTTATGTAAATTTTCTCATAGATCACGGAGAGAAAGATTTCAGTATCGGAATTTTCGAACACGCCTGTGATCTTTTTCAACGATACGAGGAATCGACAAAGAAACGTGGCTTACTCTTCCGAGGAATGTTGTTGGTTGGAGGCGCGGGGCTCTCTCTGTGGAAGTAATACACTCTGAATAAACACAAATCGTCGTTTAATCCTTAAATGGTTCAATTAATTTTGAAAATAAATTTCAACTCCGATCTGCGACTTTCTTCTCAGCTGTTGAATAAAGACGCTAAATGCACGCATCTGATTTCATCGGCGCAATATATATATATATATATATATATATATATTAAGGCATTAAAAACAAGAAATTTTATATTATGGACCATGATAGATTTAAAATAAAACAAACACCAGTTTATTTATTTTAAATCTATCATGGTCCATAATATAAAATTTCTTGTTTTTAATGCCTTAATACGCTTCTGTACCGTTTCAAATATATTCAAATATATATATATATATATATATATATATATATATATGTGTGTGTGTGTGTGTGAATATGTGTGCGTACATGCATCATATTGTACAATCAATGACTGTCTTCCTTAATCATAAAAAAAATAAAATTTATTCTTCATGGCATCTGACAGATTCTTTCATCTGTAATAAATATAGAACTCATTTCTGAAGCTTTACATTTTTTTGAAATGACTAAGTAAAAACAATTTTGATAATGATATGAACGATACGATAGACATCATGTCGTGGAATATGTCCTTCTTCATCAAATTTTGTATTCAGTTTACAGGGTACTATGGATAAATTTTCCTCTAAATTACCCGACACATGATAATCAAGAGAGCTGCAGTCTGGGGAAATTTGTATTTTGCGAGATATATATATATATATATTCTGATACAGTTTCTATTGTGCAACGTCTAAAGACACATTCCAATCGACCTTCACACTACAGGAAAATACTTGTTGACAACACGAATAGCCTGCACCACGAAAATGATAGACAAAAACTTAAAAATTTCTGGGCCGTCAAAATCAAAAGTAACCAACAATCAACAAAATTTATTACGAATATAGTAGCAACATATTAATTTGGATATAACATTAATACGGTTTTAAATGTCTACCAAATTCTGGTCAGCTTAATAAATTAACGGAGCGTCTACTCAAATATAAAAATAATGTTTACCGTAATTTCCAAGTATAATAAGCATTTTTTTCTTAAAAAAAAAAAGCAAAATTAGGAGGACGTATTATGCACAGCTACAAAAGAAATCTTAAAAAAATTGCAAGCGGTCGATTTCAGTTGCGAAATGACTACTCACCACAAACATACGACAATTTGACACTAATATTCTACAACTGCGACTCCATAAGTTTGTCAAATGCAATCATATTTGCTTAACAATACTTACAAATCTAAAATAATATACAAATTATCATAAAATTAAATTAGAATAATATTATTCGATGTTTAAAACCGTTTCTTGTGGAAAAAAATACGGCTATGCGACGAACTATGAGCGCCGCCATGTTGTTTCTACATTATACGCTCTGATTGGTGGAGACTATCGGAATATAAAAAGGAGCTAAAATATAGGTATTTACGTTTCCTTTCAGAATCGTGATGAGCATAAATTTTGATAAATAACTTACTGCTTGAATAAAAGTAGGAGACGCTGATCGTTATTAAATTGAAGACGTCCAATTTATAGGGTTTGATTACCAAACAAGGGATGCGTATTATGCGCGAGTAGAAGCATTTTCACATTCTTTCCTCACAATTTTAGGTGTGCGTATTATGGAGTAAGTCGTATAATGCTTGGGGAAATACAGTAATTGATAAAAATTACTGTTTAATAATTTATAGGCGTATAACTTCAAGAATCAATTAATAAACTCGTGTTGATTAATAAGTAATAGTACAAGTAAAGTTAAGTTTATATTGATAATGTTGTTATAGATGGAATCATTACGGAATACAGAGTGTCCCCCCAAAAATCTGACATCATTTCGCAGGCCAATAATTTTGGCAATTCTTGATGAAATAACCTCAAATTTTCACAGAATGTATCGAAAAAGATGAAGATTTTACATTTAATGTTTTATTTTTGTTCTGTTTATCAAGTGAGCCATGCCATTCCCTCCCAAAGAAAAGTCATTTTACGTCTTGGAATATGTTCGCACACAGCCACCGAAGACTGTGCAGCGTGCCTTCAATGCAAACATTTGGACAAAAATTCACCAACTGTCAAACAAATTTGTACTTGGGACCAAATATTTAAAAAGGAAGGCTGATTAGGCAGTGTTAAGGGATCATCAGTTTGTTTGGCAAGAGCTTAACAACCGAATTGACGTGTGCCGTGTCACAGGCAGTGCAAATATTGAAATCGGTCCCATAATAAACTTATGATGTTCAACACCTAAACTGTTTAATTTCATTGAGCTAAACTTAATAGTTTTCAAGAAAATTGCTTTTAAAATGATGTCAAATTTATTGGTGGGGGGCGCCGTGTATTTAAAATACGATGACGGCATTAAGGTTGGTTGATGTTTTAAGGCCATATCTACATATTTTGAATGCGTCTGTATGCCTTCAAACTACAGATAAAATGTATGTTTGGTCTACTATGAAATGTATTGCTATACAATAAGCTTGGCTTTCCAAACGTAATGTTTGTACTTTGAAATAAATAGGTATTTTTTATGCTTTCATAGTGTTTTCTTCTTGTTTAGGTGATCACTATAATAGATAGATAGATAGATAGATAGATAGATAGATAGATAGATAGATAGATAGATAGATAGATTGATTGATTTTATCATATTTTTATTATAGGAGATTATAATAAAAACATATAAAATGTAACTGGCGATAAATTATTTAAATTATTTAATTTAATTCCATTTAGATAGATAGATAGATAGATAGAAGCAGACTGGCTGAGATAGATAGATAGATAGATAGATAGATAGATAGATAGATAGATAGATAGATAGATAGATAGATACTGAAAAGATTCAGATAGATAGATAGATAGATAGATACATACATACATACATACATACATAGATACTGAATATATTTAGATAGATAGATAGATAGATAGATAGATAGATACTGAAAAGATTCAGATAGATAGATAGATAGATAGATAGATACATACATACATACATACATAGATACTGAATATATTTAGATAGATAGATAGATAGATAGATAGTTACTTAACAGATTCACATAGATAGATAGATAGATAGATAGATAGATAGATAGATAGATAGATAGATATTGAACAGATTGAGATAGATAGATGCATATCAATATATATACATACGAACAGACTGAGATAGATAGATCGATAGATAGATAGATAGATAGATAGATAAGATACTGAACAGATTCAGATAGATAGATAGATAGATAGATAGATACTGAAAAGATTCAGATAGATAGATAGATAGATACATACATACATACATAGATACTGAATAAATTTAGATAGATAGATAGATAGATAGATAGATAGATATTGAACTGATTCAGATAGATAGATGCATAGCAATATATATACATACGAACAGACTGAGATAGATAGATAGATAGATAGATAGATAGATAGATAGATAGATAGATATGAACAGACTGAGAAAGAGTAGTTAAAGGATCTGGTAGACCATCATCAACATCAGCGTGTTTGGCAAGAGCTTAACAACCAATTTGACGTGGCCTGTGTCACAGGCGGTGCACATATTGAACACTTAGGAAATCGGTCCCATAATAAACTTATAAAAGGGCGACATCCCTTTGCTAACAAACTTTTAAAGTTGCATTAACCTACAAACCACTCGATTAATGTTATGATCCTTGTTTTTAAAATTTATAACTTCTATAAGGTCTTTCTTTAATACGCAAGTGCTTTCGACTGTACATTCAGTAATCTTCGGGCATTGAAATTATTTTATTTTTGGTAAAATTCAGGTAGCATCCGAGACGAAAGTATATAATGCGAATCGAAATATGTTTTTTTTTTTAAAATGTGTTATTGATAACGGATACAAACTTTTAGAGCGTGCAGTCGCAACGCTAAGTTTGAATTTTTTGAAAATTTAAATTACTTTTGTATGAATGATTCATTGGAATATAAATTGAACTGCACCACAAGTTAGAATCAGGATATATATATATATATATATATATATATATATATATATATATATATATATATATATATATATATATATATAACATAGGAGAAAAAATTCCATAATCGAAAAGTTTTTCACTTTCTAATGAAAGCTCACAACATTGTCAACCGTTTTGCATTTAAAAGCATACTGAAAAAAATATGGCAATAGATAACAACGCACAAGTTTGTATAAATACTTATACTAATTAACAACATCCAGTTTTGTACTACTTGCACCCCTGAAGATGATCTTGGGAGAAGATCGAAAGTACTTGGGAAATGAAAATAAAAGAAATTTAAATATATGTAGCCCATTTCTCTCATCCTTTAACATCAATACACGGAAGGTTATTCATGAGTATGAACGGATTTTGTTAAAAATTAGCAGACATAATGTCTGTAATTTATTCAATCAAACATGTCTAAAAGAGAAATTGCTGCCTGAATAGACAGACACAGACACATACACAGACACACACGCACACACACGCAGAGACACACACACACACGCACGCACACACACACACACACACACACACACATATATATATATATATATATATATATATATATGCACACACAGACTTTGGTAGAGGGAAACTCGTTATCCCGGGGGTTCATCTAAGTAAAGGAAAACTCTGATTTAAAACCTCCGCTGCCTTGCGGCCATGCTCAGTTGATGGTAAATGCTTCGGGAGTAAACCTGAGTCCAAATCCGTAGACGGAATCCTTAAGGAGATGAGGTATAATTTTGGGGCGCAGATCCGTGGTCTCTCGAAACCGACGGATGCCGCACATTATAATACAACTAAACAATTAATTATATAATAATAATAATAATAATAATAATAATAATAATACAAGGACCTTGAAATAGAAATCTGGAAAATGTGGCACATGGGAACATCAACAATCCCTGTTGTAAGATGGGGCCCTAGGATTCGTTGGAAAAGATTCCAGTAGACTCATTGAAGGGATTCCTGGAAGTCCATGCCTCAAGGAGATACAAAAAATTCTTCTGACAAATACAGCCCACTCTTTACGAAGGGCTTTATCTATGTAATTTTTTTTTTTTTTGTCAGTGGAAAGTGTCATGATGCCATTTCTATCCTTAGGTCTCTAGGCAGGACCCAGAAAGAAATGTGTAAACGTCAAATTCAAAGAAAATGAAAATAATAATAATAATAATAATAATAATAATAATAATAATAAATAAATAAATAAATAAGTAAATAAATAAAACTACCCATGTCCTAGAAATATCCAGGGAATAGCCGTGTCTCATGGTCAGGACGAGATCTTTAGTTTTTGGTTGACAGTCGTCCTTGCGTGGGTATCTTGAAAAAAAAGTACCCCTTGGCGGTTAAGAATAAAATGCAAAAATAATATAAATCTCAATATTTACGAACAAAGGCATATACCGGATGGGACGTTCCCCGGGTCAACAAGAAGCATGTCCCTTAGGGAGGAACCAGTCTGGGGTTGAAAAATCTGTCAGTGGAGTAAACTCTTCGACCAACAATGAGACCTCTGGTCACCAAAAACCGGATTAACTCAAACAATGGGCCTGGTGACTTAATGGCAAATCAATTAATAAAAGGAAAGCGAACGAAATGGAATCGTGAAGAATATAAACAAGTCATGTCATCTTTTTCACCCGCACGCGAAAAGCAACAAAAGAACATCGCTGATCAGACATACCAAATATGGAGAGGTATGGTAGGAATTAAAGTAAGATTATCTCGACCTAAATCTGCTTGCCAATTTCTGCAGGGACATCATGAGAAATAAAAGACTCTTAAATACAGAAATTGATAAGATAAAACTAAATATTAGGTTGTCCCAAAAGTTCGTAAACACTTGCGAAAAATTGAATTTTTAAGCAACACAATCCAGCACAATCGAGACAAGCGATGGATTCAGAAATGGCAAGAGACACCGTCGGTTCCAAAACAAGATCGATTCGGCAAGAAAGTCATGTTGTGCGTTTGGTGGAACTTTGAATCGTGCATTTTGATTTGGTTCCGTATGGTTGTGCCATCAGTGCCGAACTTTACTGTCTGCAACTGGAGCGGGTCTACGAAAAGTTGAAGCAAAAGTACCCGGCTTTGATGCAGCAGGACAATGCCACACACCGCCAGGAAGACCAAAGACAAGTTTGAAGAGCTGGACGGCGTTGAGGTTCTACCACATCCAGCCTACAGTCCTGACTGTGTTCCATCAGATTACGGTCTTTCCCGCTCAATGCAACACTTTCTGAAGGGCCGCCGATTCGACTCGTTTGATGAAGTCGAGGAAGCGTGTCAAGAAATCTTTGATTCAAAGTCGGCTGAATGGTACTTTCACCAGATCCGAAAGCTTGCAGACCGATGGCAGAAAGTCTTGGAAAATGATGGTCTTTATTTTGAGGAATAATTTTTGTTGTTATTAATTGGCGAGTAAAATTTTAATTTTTTGCAAGTGTCTACGAACCTTTGGGACAACCTAATATAAGACAAAGTACAATCAGATACAATCCAAACAAAAATCAGGCAAGAGTGAAAATAGACATGGCAGAAGATGAGATATACACACTAAAATAAATGAGATACGAAATAATGATCTCTCAGGAAATAAAACGGAATAATCTGGATGCGACATAAGCAAGTGCACTGATTCTGATTCTGGCACTGATGAAGTTGAATCAAACGACATCATTCCTTGAAAACAACAGAGTTGAAATCACTCAAGCAAAGAACTACATTATAATAATAATCAGCAAAGTAACTTGCACACAAATGTCAGAAAGAGACCAGCTACCAAAAGTTCATATGACAAAGTCTAATAAACATATTAAGTAATCACATAACGCTGCATTGCAAACATTGTTAACGGACAGACCACAAGAAAATATAACAGAAATGAGTAACGTCACATATGCAACAGCTTTAGCAACTATTAAAAAAAAACTTAATATCAAGATAAATAATCGATTAAACAACAAACAAAAAGATCCCATTTGGAATTCAAAATTATAGAGAAAAAAATGAGGAACTCATATGTGAGTTATAGATGGTCGATGGGATTTTAAGAAATTTAGATTTTTCAATATGGAAGAGCAACAAGATCAAGCAGAAATATAAGATTATAACAAATAAACGAATTTTTTACCAATCAAGGAAATAATTAAACAGAAAATGTAATTAAAAGCACAGTGAACAAACGGTATAAAAAGTAATGTATTTCTGTTATATTCCGTGCTTAGGGAATAAATTCTTAACACCAAGTGGATACTAGATGAAAGGTTTATTGTACACAACCAGTACAAATATGAAATGCGGTACAGTTATACACACAGGTCAATCTAGTAGAGAGTACCACTAATTGGAAGGTCGACTTGCGTCTTTCTCTCTCACGGATAGACTGTTAATTTGTACGTGAGATAAGCTTAGAAGTAAATGTCTTTTAAAAACCAAAAACATTATTGAGACACCAGCATAATAATATTGAAATGATAAATTCTTTTTTTATTTATAATTCAAATAAACTTTGGAGTCATTGTAAGCTAAAAAGACAAATAATTTCGATAGTCTCATATTACCTCAATTGCGCAGCCATATTTGTCAGTTTCCTATATTTTCTTAATCATTTCGCCCCAAGGAAGGCAATAAAGCCACTAAACACGAGAAGTTACTGAGTGTAAAATAATAATAATAATAATAATAATAATAAAACACTATTAAGCAACGGGAACTCTAAAAGAAGAATCAAGAAAACAGTAGATAACGATTGATATTTATTGAAATTTTCCAAGATAAAAGTTGGCTGGAAAGTATAAAGCCGGAAGTGAGCTCTACAGTAAAAAGTAACTGTGAGCGTACAACTTCCGGTTTCATCTAGCCAATTCAACTGTAAATCGATGAGGCCTTGTTGCCATTCTAGTTCTGGGCTTAAATTCATAAAAAATAGAGAAAGGTTTATCTGAATAATTGCCATGAAATTATTCATAAAAAATCCACAACGTAGTCGTGTGAAGATGAGTGAAGCCAGGATGCCAGGTAAGGACCAATAACATTGCAGATTCTTCTTTGGATTTAAATAATCTCTAGCTATATCGCAAGAGAACCAGACCTTATGCGGGATAAATATCCGATGCAAGGATAATCGGTAGACTTAAAAATGTGTAAGGCAGATTCTGTTGAGAAACATTGTTTAGTTCCACACATTGAGCGAACATTCCTCGCTGTAGATCTAGAAATTGTTTCAATATACAGGAATCGCTCGATTAGTGCGGCTAATTTGTACATCGCTGTCCATACAAAAACAATTTTCAATTACTATAGTTAAACTGAAGAATGTTTTACCGTACTAATCGAATATTATTTATGCAGTAATCGAATTTTGGTATATAATCGCATTAATCGAATTCGCATTAATCGAGTGATGCCTGTAAACTTTCCACTGCGTGTCAGCAAAAAACGCTAGCCCGAGAAGGCAAATATGAGTCACTGTTCTGGAGGTGATCATCAAGCATGCAGAGAGAAGGCAGAAAGAGCTGTCTCAGACCAAGGGCCGGCAACGTTTTGCTGACTATAGTGATTTTCCAAGCCTAGCTTGGATATGGCACAAGGCCGAAAGTAAAGAGCACCCAGTGAAGATTAAACTCACTACTCAGTCGTAATTGTTCTAGCGTGACAAGCTTGTTAACCATTACACCACCTCGAGGTGCCTACGTTTTGTGGAGTATATGCCGACTTAGGGTTTTAAAATCATTCGGTGTCCCAACAGCATACGTATTTTTATATAAGTCAAGGTCAATAAACCTGTTCTACAATATATTTATATAGTAATATATGGTATATATACTTTAGTATACAGTGTAACCCGGATATAAGAGAGTTGTCGGGACCGAAGAAGAAGTATCTTATATCCGGGTTTCTTTTATATCCGGGTTTGGTCTATTTTGTTTAGTTAAGTATGGCTCTAATTTGGGACCAGATAAAATCTCTCTTATACCCGGGTTTCTCTTATATCCGAGTCTCTTATATCCGGGTTACACTGTATATTAAAACTGAAAAAGCTAAATATCTTTGCAGTGTTGTAGTTATTGATTCGGACTTCAAGATGTCACTTGTGGCTGCGTGCCATTGGAAATTGGTTGGCGTGCCACTTTTGGTACGCGTGCCACTTTTGGTACGCGTGCCGTAGGTTGCCAAACTCTGTTTCAGACGATTCATAAAAAAAAAAAAAAAAACTTTTCTAAAGATCATTTGAAAACTTTAGTCGGGTGTATTTACTAGTACGACTAAATTCTGTGGTATTGTTGGATGTTTTGTTAATTTAAAATCAATTTAGTCCAAAAGAAACCAGGCCTTTTCTTTTGTAAACTCGAGACTGGATTAATAGCCAAATTTGACGTAAAGAGAAAAATAAAAAATGTTTTGCTGGTGGGGATCGAATTTACCTAACAAACTTTAGTGCTTAATGAACCAACAACTATGTGCGCAAGATTCCACGGAACGTAGAAAAAAGAAATACGAAAAAAAAAAAGAAATATAAAAATAAAAAATCCTCGTCACCCACTCAATCTCGCCAAAAAATTAAATAAATAAATATGAAAAAAAATTTCTGTGAAGTATTTAAAGTGATTGGCAAAGTGTTTTTTAACAAGATATAATTTTTTTTTATTAAAATCAAAAAATAAATGAACAAATAAATAAATAAAAAAAACAGATGGAGCCTTTTTTTTTCGAAAAATATGAAAAACATTATTACAAAAAGAAAAAGACAAGTAATTTTTTTTTTTAAAAATAAGAATCACTTATAAAGAAATGTCTAACAGACAATATCAAAATGGCTTCCAGATATTTTACCAACATTCACCAGAACGGATCGCTGGAGGCATCTACTTTAGTAGCTGGTCAGTTAAAAAAAAAGATAATAAATAAAATAAAATAATTTAAAATTCACAAAAAAAAAAAAAAAATGATAATACAAACGAAAAAAGTTTTATTTTTTCCCTGAAGTTAGAAACAACAGGGAAATTGATTCGTCCAAGATTTTAATCACGTAAGCAATTAAATTTCATCCAGGTCCTCTTTGTGGCTTAACACAAAATGCGTCAACGGATTATTTAAAAGAAAACGAACGAAAAAATAAGAATAAAAATAAAAATAAACATACAAAAAAAAAGAAACGACCGCGGAAGTGATTCCGATAAACATTCAACTTGAATTAATAATATGTCATTGAGTTTACTCCCCATCACCGCAGAACAGGAATTTAGTAGTTTGCATACGTAACTATCCTCATGCATTCTGGATAATTTTCCGGAATATGCACTATGCTCTTTTCATACTGTTAACTGTGACAGTAATCGAGCTAATTTCAGTTACCAGTATGAAAATAGCGTTCTCTAAATTCTTCCAGTTTCTAAGGACATTTTGTTTTGTTATTATTAGTTAATTTGTTTTCATAAATTCATTTCGTTTTTGCCTCAGAAAGGTCAACATTGGACGAAACTCGTCGGCTACCATTCCAGTTTTCCTATTGTCTTTTACATTTATAAATATTGTCTTTTTCAACAGGTTAACTCTGAGAAATTGTTCATATATATATACATACATACATACATACATACATACATATATATATATATATATATATATATATATATATATATATATATATATATATACATACATACACACACACACACACACACATATATATATATATATGTATAGGGTGCGATGAGTAAATTGTCGCCATGTTATACTTTTAATTTCACTCAGGTTCGTTGTTTGTTTTTTTTGTCGACTGTACAGTATAGTAGGGTCAGTTGAGCACCGTCTGTGAGAAAAAGAGCACTATGACGCAATTTCCTCCGCCAGAAATTTGGAAATGGCATGCTCTTCTGTTTGGCTTTCGTCCCGGAAGCTTCAATACGAACATTTCAGATTGTCTGGGTTTCACTCGGAAACGCAGAGAGTTGGGTGAATCTAATGTTGACTACGAAGTGATGGCAGCGTCATATCTCCATTCTTCTTCCCTTGGGTCTTCAGACTCAACATGGAGGCTTACATCGAATGCAGTGAGGAGGTAGTGCTGACCTCGGTCAAGTGAGTGGCTACTGAAAGACCTTACGTATGACAAAATGACTCTGTACAATGCGACCACACAGGCAGGAGAATCCTAACATGCCAATTTCTGCAATCATATCGCCCGTTATATCTGGTCACCTATTTCCTCTCCTTGATTCTTATGTGTGGAGCTCAGATGTGCCAGAGCCCAACAAAACTCCTTGTAACATCAAAGATGAACTGAAGCTAAGTTGTATGATAGTGTGACGGGTACACACCTGGCCCAGGGTCGAATCCTTTGGTTACGGCGCCAACTGTGACGTCGCTCCTCCTGGTCGCTCCTCCTGGTCCCAAGCGTGCCGCTCCAACCTCTTGGTTAAATGATCACCAGCCTCGCCTTTCCCAACCCGCTTCCAATACCTGGTTGCTAAAGCAACTGTACTGATCTCCGGTCTGTCTACCCACGCTGTGTTTAGATCTTAGACAGACGGGACCAGCAGGGATTGGGCCGTATGCAAGTTGAGTCCGACGGGGGTGGCAAAACACAAGTAAAAGAAAAAAAAAAAAAAAAACTCACGAGACAAAAAAATTACTGATAAAAAAAAAAGGGTGACAACCTTTTATATCTAATGTCCGTTACATAAAGAAAAATTGTTCTCATTCCTGACCCGCTCTGTGGACTATGGCACCAAGCTTCTATCATACAACTTAACGATTTCGAATTGTCTACTCTCCAGAATTGTGTATGTCGGAGTGTGGTTTAGTTCGACACTGAGGCTAATTTCTATCAATCATTCGCAGTTGATTCTTCTCTTCGACTTGAGTTGTATTTCTTCACTTCGATCTGGTTGGGTCGAATTCTGTTCTCGGCTGGGCTTGATTTTAACTTCTTCTTCTTCTTCTTCCGTCCAGTAACTCTTTGGCCTTGTCTTCGACTTGGCTGCAACTTCTCCGCGAGTAATCTTCTTCTTCGTCGACTTAGATAGAACTTCTCTTGTCTTTGACTTGGGCCGGAAGGATTTCTTGTTTTCGACTTGGGCTGGAAGGATTTCTTGTTTTCGACTTGGGCTGGAAGGATTTCTTGCCGCAACTCAGCCGCAACTCTCTGTCGTCCGAGGTGATCTCTTCTCGCTGCCGTCCGGGGCTGAACTCATTTTTTGTCGATTGGGGTCCTGCTTTTATTGACGCCGCAGCAAACCGGGGTGGGTCTGTCGGCGTCAGGGCTCTCTCGATAATCCCAAAAGTCGCATTAGTTCTGATTTCCCATTATCGCTATTATTTTCACCCCTACTTCCTCACAGTGCCTCTGGGGGGAAGACGCATACCCATCTCTCCCGGTCTCTCGTATGTCAGGTGACCGTTTTCGACCAATGGTTCTTGATCGAGCATTCTCCCTCCTCTTTCCGCATATCACGTGACCGCTTTCGGCTAATGAGACTGTGGTGGGACGCCTCCCGTCTCCAATCGGGCGTGGCTTACATCGTTCTTGTTCTAAAAAAAACAAAATCTAATTTGGCCTTTTTCATACGTACGAAAAATGATAATCTTGGCTTTTTCTCACCTGGGTTCTGTCAAAACAGCCTGCCGCTAATTAGATGTGACTTCAGGAAAGAATATTGGCGCTATCTGTGAGCCGAGACAATCGTTTTCTTTCCTTCTTTGTTTTTGGTCAGACCTGATAGTCAAAAATCTTAATTATCTGAATTGAAAATGTCTCCACTTCATCATCGTGGGGTTCCAATTTTTAACAGGTCAGAATCTGTATACAGTTCCACCGGTCACCCCCCTCAACACAAAAAAACACCTTTCCTCCGATTAAAATTTCGTTTCCATTGTTCTAAAAAATCTTTATTGTTTCAGCCAACCTTAACAACTTCCATCCTACGCGGACATGGACTTAGTTCAAGTGCTTGACCTGATAATTTTGACACTTGTTAGGTGCTGGTCGTACGTGTGTGTTTTCGCTTACGACCTGGTTTCGTATTATGTTTCTGTCTTTCCTCTTCTTTTTGTTTTATTTTATTATCTCCAAACTCTATTTCTTCAACCAAATATAACAATTTCTATTTCCCTGGATTTCGGTCAGGTAATTTGACCTGATATATTTTGACACCTGTCTTGTCTTAGTTTTACTTATGACCGGGTTTTGTATTATCTATTCCTCTTTCTCTTTCTTTTTATTATTTTTTTTTTCTTCTTCTCTTTGGATCGCCTAAATACAGTTAGAGAATTATTCTCAAAACTCAATTATTCTTCGTTTCTAAATAACTAACAACTGGTTAATAAACCGAATAAAAATTAAATCATATTTCTATGAATATCTCTTTTTAGTCTTTCTAAAAATGCAGGGTGCCACAATAGTATTCTCCAACTTTAACAAGTAGACCCTCCAGATGTGTTGCAGGAGATTCTGAAGTCGTCTAGAGGCTATGGTTGAAATCAAGATTATGAATATAATAACGTTTTCTAAAATCTTCTAGTTGCTAAGTACATTTTGTTTGTTGTTAATAGTTACTTTGTTTTCAATAAATTCATTTCGTTTTTGCCTTGAAAATGTCCATATTAGACGAAACGCGTTGACTAATAATACAGTTTGCCTTTTGTTTTTTACCTTTACACACACACATAAATTACAAAAATAATGTCTGCTTATTTTTACCATAATCGTTTGATATTTAAGAATATTTTTCTGTGTATTGCAATAAAATGAGTCAAGAAATGCACTTTAAAAGTAAAAATAACTTTTATTTCCCAAGTACTTTCCTTATAAAAATAAAGGTGATTTTCACTGTAAAAGTGCAATTTGATTGCAATACAGGGAAAAATATTCGTAAATATGAAAGGATTATGCTAAAAATAAGCAGACATATTGTTTGTAATTTATTTAATCAGACTTGCCCAAAAGATATTAAAAGTTATTTAATCAGACATGCCTAATTTGCTACCTAAACACACACACACACACGCACACACACACACACACACACACACATATATATATATATATATATATATATATATATATATATATATACGTGTGTGTGTGTGTGTGTGTGAAAATATATAAAAATAGGAAATAGCTCGTTAGGTAAATAATTCAAAGTTCTTTATTATTTTTGTTATTATTTTTTTAAAAAGTGCTCGATACAAAAGTAGACCCTAAATATAATTATTTATTTAAAAATATGATTCCTTCGCTACATAAGAGTTTTCATGTTTCAAAATTCTTCTGAGAACGCTTATGTAGCGAGGAAATCATATTTTGAAATATATATATATATATATATATATATATATATATATATATATATATGGACATGCATGTGGGTAAATATATATATATAAATACAGGTTGACAGCTCGCTAAAACGTGACAGATAAATATAATGCAAAAACTCATCTATATGGGAATACAGTGCTAGGAAGATCAACTGCGTAGTCGAAACTCAATTACGATTAAGACTTCCTTTTCTTCGACCCAACCATTCGCTGTTTCTCTGAAACGGCGAAACTAGCAAATACTTCATTTTCTCTTCTCGCTTTTCAGCGACAAAGCCGAACGCGCTGGGGGAAAAAAATACTTAACGCCTTTCTTTTTTTTTTTTTTCAATCTCTGTTCACCGTTTCTCAAAGATCTCTTTTCCTTCTCTATTTTTTTCTTCTTCTCTTTCTACCGAAGGTGTGGATTTGCGTGGTGATAGTCGATCTATTCCAATATCACACTGATCCAGTAAATTGCCTATCTATCGCTCGACTACAATCGGGAGGAGAATTCGCATTACCGTTATGAATAAACCATGTCCACCTTGAAAGAATATTAGATGCCAGAAACGAAGCCCAGGAGGTCTTAGTTAACAGACACGTGAGCCATGGACATTGATCTAATAGTGGAATGTTGAGGTAAGACGCGTTTCAAAGGACGGGTCGTCAGCGTCTCATTACGATTGCGTACATCGTTTTTTTAGCACCGAATCATGTAACATGCGTCGGCTGACAACTTGCCTGACCCAAAACGGTGACTTTTTATTTTTATTTTTTATTTTTTTGCTGTTGTCGATTTCGATGGTATCCTAATATGGAAATCATGCTATTTCGTCAAGCAACAACAGTGTCATCACTACAAATGGGTTTTTGAAAAGCGTTAACGGATCCTGAAGTAATTTATTTCACAGTGTTTCTATAAACGGTTACTACTTAAGAGGAACTGATGTTAACGTCGACTTATAACGCTAAATACGTGCTATAAATCTTGTATCAATTCCCTACATACAACGTGTGAAAGAACGTGCGATAACCTGCCCGCGTCAGCCGCCAACCAAGGGAGGTAACATAGTTTTCGGTGGCTAAGACGGTACTGGCACCCCTGGCGCCACCAGCAGCTTTCTCACCGGACAGGTAATGTTTGTGTATATGTGTCAATCTCTTGCAATTTCTTTTAACAAATGCAACTGAAATGTTCAACCTTGTGCTAAAATACACAACGCGCCCGTTGCGACCGTTATTAACGTCGGAAGTAGCATTGTGTTGCAAGCATGGTTTTATTCAACTTTATTTTAGGTCCTTTGATGCGCTCTTTCAAAAGGATGTAAACGATTGTCCGTCGAAGGAATCCAATGCACCCGACCTCAGTAGACAGGATATCACATGCCCTTCCCTTTTTTTTATGCAGTCGGATCACAGCTTTGATATTAAAGTGGCTCTTTTGTTGTTTGTCTGTTTTGTTTTGTATTCTAAGAATAGTTCTTTCATCCATTAAGATGGGTAAATGGTATTTATTTCTATTAAATCAAATTTTCTTCTGTTTAAACCCAATCGACAATCTGTGGCGTTATTTGAAAAGTCAAATCCATTCGAGAACTCCAACAAACAGCCCGAATCTGAAGAAAAATGGAACAAAATACCAACTAAAATTTGGCAATTAAACTGAGCATATAATTCAATATCAATTTTATTGTCTGAGTTGTCAAGCTGTTGTATATTAAATGAGAGAAAGTCCTCAACGAAAAAGAACAGAAAAAATACCGCCCTAAGAAACTCTTCTTTAGCACATTGGTAAAATTCATGACAGCGAGAGCAGATTAAGGTTACGGAAACACAAGCCACGACTTCACAAATGCCCCATCCCGTTAGCAGCCCCGGAGAAAGTAATTCTGAATTAACTCTGTCATATCAAGGCATTTTTCACGTGCCTCGGAGATGTTTATTTTCGTTTCTCGGGGTTTCTCTTTGCTGTATCCTCCTGTAAATTCCTCGGTCACGTTGCATCTTCGATATTCCTTGGAGGTTGTTGAATATTGACTTGACTTTGTACTACATTTTTCTTTCTTTCTTGTGAAAGACAGCATATCACCCATAGCCATTTTGAGGCGACTTTTCGCGCATTCGTCATCTATCTATCTATCTATCTATCTATCTATCTATCTATCTATCTATCTATCTATCTGTTTGTCTCAGTCAATTCTCTTCTATCGATCTATCGATCTATTTATCTTTCTTTGTTCATATGTTTAAATCTAATTCAGATATATCAGACATATATATATATATATATATATATATATATATATATATATATATATTACGTTGGTGCAAAAATAATGACGTAATAATATCGTCTTTTGACGTTAAAAATACGTCAAAAAACGACATTATTACGTCATTATTTTTGCACCAACCTAATACACACGCACACACACACACACACACATATATATATATATATATATATATATATATATATATATATATATATATATATATATATATATATAGAGGTATATCAGTCTGTTCATATTTATCTATCAATCTATCCTTATCTGTCTATATATTTATATATCTATCTCAATAGTTTCTTTTCCTTCATTTTTTCCTTTTTCTATCTATCTTTCTATCTACCTATCTCATTTTATTCACATCTATCTATATCTATATATTCACATCTATCTATATATCTATGTATCTATCTATCTGTCTATCTATCTGTCTGTCTGTCTGCTGTCTGTCTGTCTATCTATCTATCTCATTTTATTCACATGTATCTGTATCTGTATATTCACATCTATCTATCTATCTATCTATCTATATATATATATATATATATATATATATATATATATATATATATATATTAGGTTGGTGTAGAAATAATGTCGTTTTCTCACATAGTAACTTATGTGAGAAAACGACATTATTTTTGCACCAATCTAATATATATATATATATATCCGACTGTTCATATCTATCTATCCATCAATCTATCTATCTATCTCATTCCATTCACATTATTTATCTGTCTAATGTCAGTTTTTTATTCTTTTGTAAAGCATTTTTCCTACTTAAACATCTATTATATTTCCTCAGTAAATACATATTTTGATACAATATATGAAAAGCGAACTGCTGCTAAAAATATAGATTTTATCCGAATTCTCACCACTAAATTGTTTGAAATGAGATTTTAGAGCGCCATCCGTCTGTTTGCTCACGTCATTGTAAGCACATTTTTACAATTCTATAGTCATTGCTGTTTACTTTAGAAATTACTGCTCGACAAAAACGTATGACCAGAAAGAAACAACTAAACATTGAAACGAGATCTTGGAAGGTAATAATTGATAGTAATCTTGTAAATTATTGAACACTGCTTGTAGAACATAAAAAGAAAATGGAAACCATAAACAAAATAAAAATAAGTAAAAAAAAAAAAATAGCGTTGAAATCATTGTCTACCGGCCTGTGATGTTGAGAGACTCGATATATAAACGACAAATGTCTGTTCTCGAAGGTTTCTAACTAAATGAATAAGTAAATATGTTATTGCATTTCGATTGACAGGCAAAGCATACCGTGGCTGACCGGAGTAAAGCACACCAGGATTTTCGCTTCCGCGTCTCGTATACACGTGTTGTCGTTGCTTTGAAATTGTTCATGCGATAAAAACATACTGTCATTACTGTTTCGTCCGTGTGTTGTTTGATATATTGAAATGTAATCGTCATCTTTAATAATGGCTTATGTAAGCCGAAAGCTTATATTGGATTTAAACATGTATCAATATGGCGATTTCCTTTCGTCTTTCAATGATAATGTTATTAGACTTATCAGACAATATGAAAGGAACTTACTTAAAATAAATAGACAAAACTTGTCTATATTATTTAATGAAACATGCATCAATATATATATATATATATATATATATATGGAATTTATATATATATATATATATATATAGCCCTTCATGAGATTCCGATCATTAGCTATGATTAATTAATGATGAACATGTCATTTTCTTTCATGTTTGATTTCATCACGATTCTTCTGTTAAGCTTGGATTGCAATTATATGTTCTTATTGCTCAACATATAGATTAATGGTGTTATAACCCCAACCCCCGAGAATTCCAGTAGGGTATCTTTAATCATTTCTAAGATACTACGGTTCAACGTTTAAGGTAACAATTGAACAATTTTGCTGTTTCACGCGGTATATATATATATATATATATATATATATATATATATATATATATTTATATATTTATATATATATATGTATATATACATATATATATATATATATATATATATATATATATATATATATATATATATATATATATATAAATTACATTCATAAATTAATTTTAAATATTAAAATAGATGTTATTGTTATTTTATTTATTTTTTTTTTTTTATATTGTGGAAATACAATTAGTCGGGTGAATAAACTATTATGATTTTAAACATTTCTTTATGTCCTAGATAAATATGTTTATTACAATAATAGTTATATTTAGTCCTGAAACTATTTACTTAAAAAATTAAACATTTAAGTTAATAACAAAATTTTTTTCAGACATCGAATTTTCTATCAAACATTGTAAACTATCTTTTACATAATTTTGTTAAAACAAAATTATAACAACTCCATCTCTCTTTTCCCCTCCCCCTATCTCTCTCTTTACCATAAGACTCACTTGTATACATTTTCTACAATTCATTTCCGTTTTATTAACCATCTAAAGAGGTCAAGTTTCTGTCACTCCTCCTACTCCAATATAAAACATACTTAAGAGAGATATAAAATTAACCCCTCCCTATACTTTATATTGTCTGTTTAACTACCACTCTCAACCCCCTCTATTAAATTACAAAAATTACACTACCCACCAATTTCTAATCCCCTTTTTTTTCTCAATTCGTTGTTGGAAGATTTACCTGATGATCCTGAATCCTTAAAAAAGGATTTAGGTGAAATAAATTATCGTAATGGTACATTAAAGTGGTTTGTTTTTCATTACATATTAGCTCTGTCCTAACATTGAGCTCTCAGGATGATTTCATCCTCTTTGGATTTACCAATTCGGTTTACCAAGTTCCTTATAACTTAACTTATATATATATATATATATATATATATATATATATATATATATATATATAGAGAGAGAGAGAGAGAGAGAGACAGTTTATCAAAAATATGTTTACAAATATTACGGGCCCATTCCTCCCTCCATAACAGGGACAAAATCGATATGAACGTATCCTCGCAAATCATTCGTTTCTGAGTTATTAAGTTTAAAGAAAATTTACGGTAGATGGCGCTGTGTTGCCATGTAGACTATGTTATATTTGTCTTTCGTGTACATTTGTGGCTAGTCTGTATTCAATGTTTAATGTGTGTAGTAGTGAGTTTATTGAGAAGTATTCTGTTTAACAATAGCAGGATATTCATATAGTGAGCATGCAGATGTGATTTTTGCATACGGCCGCGCAAATGGTAATGGAGGTGAAGCTGCATCTCTGTATCAGAGTGGGTTTTCCAGACCGAGGGCAGTTGAGTCATCCAAACTATGCTGCTGTTCATCGTTGCGTTGGTGTGACAGAATCCGTGGCACCACACACTATGGTAATAGTATTTTGGATTGTCTTTTGGATTGTAGATTTAAAAGCGTCTATCGTAAATTTGAAACGTAATAATTCAAAAGTGAATTGATTTGCTGACATGTTTATATGGACTTTTTTCTTTGTTTTGATTTGAGGAATATGCCACCAAAGATTGCAAAAGTAATTTTGATACACCTTGTATATATATATATATATATATATATATATATATATATATATATATATATATATATATTCAGCGTTTTATTTTATTTTTATTTTTTATTTATTTTTTATTTTTTGCACATTACAATAGAGGACGGTAAGTGCGACACTGAGATCCGCGGACGTATTGCGATGCCAAGAACACATTCCCAATACATATTGCGAGACAGGATTATTTCTTTGGTAACGAAGAAAAGAGTACGAAGCTGTTACGTGATATCTGTCGTTTATGGCAGCGAATGTTAGACGATTTCCTTAAAGATGAAGAAGAGACTCTAGGCGACGGAGATCTGGTTCTACAGAAGGATGCTAAGGATATCATGGACCGAGCGTACGAGGTTGCAAACAAGGAGGAGGCTTATACTTAACATCAGGAAGAGGCAGCTGAAGTTTATGGGACATATAATGAGGAAGAGGGGCCTGGAGAATCTGATACTCACGGGACGAATAGAGGGAAAGAGAGACAAGGGAAAACAATGCGTGTCATACCTGACGGGCTTAAGCAAGTGGATGACAGATCGTGGCGGAGGGAAGGAAGTTGTTGTGAACTGCAAGGGATAGAAGGAGGTGGAGAGCCATGATCGCCTACGTCCTGAAAGTACATAGCACATAAAAAGAAAAGAAAGGATTTGACATTTGAATTTTATATGTATTTGCCGGTCGGTGCCTCAAAGTGGTAATTCTACAAACAAGGACAGTAGCGCAAAAAATAAGTATTTTTTGAAATATATGAATATTCTAAAACTTATTAAAGGACTCTACCTTGATTTTCCTAACTTAGTAAGATAATATTGTTAATATTATTCGAACTATTGTCTTCATCTTTGTTGCAATATTTATCACAACGTTTCGACCATTGTACGCTCTCGCCTTCTTCAGGTGGTTGAAATGTCGAAATGAACCCTTTATTTCACTCGCTGGGGTAGATTGTTCTAGTTTCACGTGCCATGTCTCAAGGACATATGGCATAGTGGATACAAACGATAGTTAGATGCAGTGAGAGGACCCAAAGTGTGTGAGTTCAATACCTGGAGAACGTCTTGGGTATGACGATAAACTACATCTGCGTCCTGGGTAAGACGATAAACTACGTCCAACAGCAAGGCCTCTGATCAGAAGCTTTTGAGGAGCGTGGAACCACCTCTTAATTGCTAATGTTCCCAGGTCCATCCTGACCCGGAGTCGTAACACCTGTTAGAGTCCCAGCTATGGGCAAATATTTAACCCCAAAACTAGGGTCAATGCCCTATGAAAGTATAAATAAGAGTTTTCATACCTTCAATACATTTTTGTAAAAAAAATATAACAAGCAATGGATTTTTCAGAAAATTATTATTACCAGTAATACATTTTTGAAAATAAATAATACCAGCAAGATGTGATAAACATTGCGACAAAGATGAGGACAATAGTCCAAATAATGTAAATAGTGTACATAATACCTCATCTCAGAAATATAGATATATACTGAAGGGCAAAAACGTTGTAACAAATATGGCGACAAAGATGAGGACAATAGTCCGAATAATGTAAATAGTTTATATAATACCTCATCTCAGAAATATAGACAGATACTAAAGGGCCGAAACGTTGTCATAAAAATGGAGACAACGATGAGGACAATAGTCCGAATAATGTAAATAGTGTACATAATATCTAATCTCAGAAATATAGTCAGATACTGTGGGGCCGAAACGCTGTAACAAATATGGCGACAAAGATGAGGACAATAGTCCGAATAATGTAAATAGTGTACATAATACCTCATCTCAGAAATATAGATAGATACTGAAGGGCCGAAACGTTGTCATAAAAATGGAGACAACGATGAGGACAATAGTCCGAATAATGTAAATAGTGTACATAATATCTAATCTCAGAAATATAGTCAGATACTGTGGGGCCGAAACGCTGTAACAAATATGGCGACAAAGATGAGGACAATAGTCCGAATAATGTAAATAGTGTACATAATACCTCATCTCAGAAATATAGATAGATACTGAAGGGTAAAAACGTTGTAACAAATATGGCGACAAAGATGAGGACAATAGTCGGAATAATGTAAATAGTGTACATAATACCTCATCTCAGAAATATAGACAGATAATATTCTTTTTTTTTTTTTTGCATATAGTCTCATAATTAAAAAGATGTTTGTTTTTAATACTGTGTATTTATTTCATCAAAATAACTGCATTTTTTTTTATTCAATCGTGAAACACTGATTTTTCAATAACTGGTTACTGCAATGAAAATCAACAATGCTACAGTCTTTAAGTAAACATCACAATGCGAAACATGAATTTGATTGCTTGAAATTTTCAATCCGCGCTATTTATATGTCAACAGTGGGGAGATGTAGTTATTTTTTATTTCGTTTATTATTGTAAGCAATATAATTACAACCCTTCAAAACTGATAATGGCGTTCAGATTAATGCAGATTATTTTTTCCATCTCTTGGACCAGATGCTGCTTTGAGAGTTAAAAGTCACAACCAATATAATTTTTTTATTCCAGTAAGAGAGTGTTCTTTCATATTCTTCAAAACTATTGCCCACCTTGCCAAATAAATGTTCAAATACACTCATTTTGTCGAATGACTTCTAACTTCTTTAGATATTAATATGCAATATTTCCATATGGCAGGGAATGCTAGACAATCTCCTAACAGATGAAGAGACTTGAAGCGACAGAAATATCGCTCTACAGTAGGATGTTGAGAATACCACAGACCGAACATGCTAACAACGACGAAGTTTTAGAAGAAAAATAGGAAACAAAAAAGTCATTTTAAATTGACAGCAGAAAGAGACAAGGGCATATAAATAAAGAGGAAAAAAGGCTTGGTAAATATGATACTTGTAGGATAGATAGACTGAAGACGGAGGCAAACAACGTATATCCTTCGCAGCGAGTAAATGAATAGCGTAAATGTTAGGAGAGATAACAAAAAGAGGACATTGTGGAGAGCCGTTATCACTAACGTCCTGAAGTGACACGGCATATAGAATCTTTTTTTTTACGTAACGTTATTGTTTTTACCCCGCCCCAGATTTCGTTTGTTAATATCAGCGAGCGGGTTTGTGGATTTGAAAGTTTTCCACGAGCGTGGATATACTCCTCGAGATAAATAGAGAGACTCGCTGTCTTTCCCCTCTCGAGTTGGACGCTTATATACCTTCCAGTTTTTGTGTGATCCCGGGTATGCACATCACATGCGTAGCTAGGTCGACCGAAGGAGATCCGATGGTAATCTATTATTATTTCAAACCCAATATATTTAATGAAAAAAAAACGACTAAGCGATAGAAATGTCACCTTTTATTCTCTTCCGGTCGAATAGTCATAGGTCATTAAAATGTGTAACGCAAATTAAAAATAAAAGTGTAACGTTTCATTCTTTGTAGTTTCTTTGCATTTTGTTTTTCATGCATTTCATTATTTCGTTTCGTAATATTAGGTTGGTGCAAAAAATAATGACGTAATGATGTCGTTTTTTGACGTATGATTTAACGTCAAAAAACGACACTATTACGTCATTATTTTTGCACCAACCTAATATTAACAGCCACCTTTCTTTTTTTTCTTCTCTCTTCTTTTCCATTCTTTCTTTCTTTCTTTCTTTCTTTCTTTCTTTACTTTTCTATTCCATTGTTAATTTCTTTCTTTATTTCTTTCTTTTTCTTTCTTTCTTTCTTTCTTTCTTTCTGTTTTATATACTTTACAATCACCTTCCTCTATTTTTCAGTCGTGTATTCATTCATTCATACTCTCTCTCCCCCCTCTCTCTCTCCCTCTCTCTCCCACCCCCTCTCTCTCCCTCTCTCTCACTCCCCATCTCTCTCTCCCCCTCTCTCTCCCTCTCTCTCCGCCTCTCTCTCTCTACCTCTCTCTCTCTAATTCCTATTGTCCGTTTCTTTCTTTTGACTTTGTTCTTTCTTTCCTTTTCTTTTTCTTTCTTAGTTGCTTTCTTTTTTTAATTTTTACAAGAATTTTTTCTCTCTTTAACTATATTTTCTTTCTTTAGTTCATTCTTTCTTTCATTCTTTTTTCTTTCTGTATTTCTTTCTTTCTTTCTTTCAACGATTCCTTTCTTTCTACATTGCTTTATTCTTTCTTTCTTTTTCTTTCATACTTTCTTTCTTTCTTTCTTTTTTCTTTCATTCTTTCTTTCTTTCTTCCCATGATTCCATTTTCTCTCTTTCTTTCTTTGTTGTAATTATTCCTTCATATCTTTCTTTCTTTGTTTTTTTTTTATTTTCTTTCTTTCATTCTTTCGTTCAATGATTCCTTTCTTTCTTTTCTCTTTCTTTTTCTCTTTTTTCTTTTCTCTTTCTTTCTTTCTTTATTTGTGCCTTTGTTTCTTTCTTTCTTTCTTTCTTTGACGATTTTCTTTTTTCATTCCTCCTTGCTATTATTATTACATTATTCTCTTTTTCCTCTTAAGCTTCCTTCATTCTATATCGTTGTTTTGCTTTCTTTCTTAATTTTGACAAATTCTTTTTTTTCTTTCTTCCTTCCTTTCACCAGTGAGGATCTCACAGCACACACACAAACACACATATATATGTGTGTGTGTGAGTATGTGGAGATAGATAGATAGATAGATAGATAGATGGATAGATAGATACTTATATGGATATTAACGTACAGTAACAGATAGATATATAGTGATATATATATATATATATATATATATATATATATATATAGATAGATAGATAGATAGATAGATAGATAGATAGATAGATAGATAGATAGATAGATAAACAATCTGTGATAGATAGATTACATGCTGAATATATAGACAAATGAGGTACATGCTTAGATAAGTCACATATTTACAATAAATAGATAGATAGAATCAATATATATATATATATATATATATATATATATATATATATATATGAACCAACGTTGATAGATATATAGATAGAGATATATGAACGAACGGTAATAGATAGATAGATAGATAGATAGATACATAGATATATAGATAGATAGATAAACAATCTTTGATAGATAGATTCCCATGCATAGATAGCTGAATATATAGACAGATGAGGTACATGCTTAGGTAGATAAGATACATATTTACAATAGATACATAGATAGAACCAAAGTGTATGTATATATATATACACACACATAAACAAACGTTGATATATATATATAGATAGAGAGATATGAACCACGGGTGATAGATAGATAGATAGATAGATAGATAGATAGATAGATAGATATGAATAGACTGAGATAGATAGATAGATAGATAGATAGATAGATATGAATAGACTGAGATAGATAGATAGATAGATAGATAGATAGATAGATTACATGCATAGATAGCTAAATATATAGCGAGATGTGGTACATGCTTCGAAAGATAAGACACATTTACAATAGATAGATAGAAATTCCACCTTTCTATTTACTTGCTCTCCCCCTCTCTCTCTCTCTCTCTCTCTCACACACACACACACACACACACACTCTCTTATTTATGTTTTTCCCTATCTTAACTATCCCTAAAATAAATTTCGCTGTTATTCGTAAATCAGTTGCAAAAACAAGCCTTATCTCGCGGATGAAATCCGAAGCTTCTCCCCCGATAAATATTTTGCCGCCGCCGCCGCCACTTTCACCGATAATTCCATTATTGAAGATCGTCTCTTAGAAATGTCAGAAATCCTTATTTGCGTTTTCCTTCAAGTAGCCGTTTTTTTTTTTCGTTTAGTTTTTGTTTTTTGTTTTTTTTTCAAATGCATGCAGCGTCGCCACGTATTATGTCTGCACAGATCAATACCGTTTTTCCAGTGCTCCCGGCCATAAGAAAAACATGTTTATCTGTCCTTGACCAAGCGCGAGCGCCTGGAAAGACAGCGGGTTTGTAAATCTGCTCTCCGTTAATTCGGCTTTGCACCTAGTAGCCGGTCAGAAATCCGTATAGCGAATCAAACGCTCTAACATATTTTTTTTTTCAAAGAAAAATGGTAGGCAAGCAAATTACCCTTTTTTGTTAAATATATAGAATTAAAAGTGAACGAATAAAATTATTAGTTTTATTTGCTAAGGTGCTGATCGTCCTCAGATAATCATTTTCTTAACCCCAAGCAAGGCACTAAGACGCATAGGAGCTACTAGGACAGAGAGAGAATGAAAATACTTTAGAAGCAATCGGAAAGTCAATCTTAAACAAGAAAAGAAATGATAAACCTCCACTTCTGTTTCAAAGACCGTGGAAAAGTGTAAACCGGACGATAGGCGAGGCTATCCAGTTGAAGTAAAATAAATTGCAAAGAATATCCCAGAGTTTGGCTGGAGACGTTTTGAATTAGATAGATAGATAGATAGATAGATAGATAGATAGATAGATAGATAAGGCACTGACATAGATAGATAGATAGATAGATAGATAGATAGATAGATAGATAGATAGATAGATAGATAAATAAGGCACTGACATAGATAGATAGATAGATAGATAGATAGATAGATAGATAGATAGATAGATAGATAGATAAGGCACTGGCATAAATAGATAGATAGATAGATAGATAGATAGATAGATAGATAGATAGATAGATAAGGCACTGGCATAGATAGATAGATATATATATATATATATATAGATAGATAGATAGATAGATAGATAGATAGATAGATAGATAAAGCACTGGCATAGATCGATAGACTTTAGAAGGAACCAGAAACCCAATCTTAAACAGGTGATAACCTCCTACTCCTGTTCAAAAAACTTTAGAGGAGTGTGAACCGTACAATAGGCAAACATACCTACTCCTATTATTCATATTACTGTGTAATGGTAACGTGCGATAATATCATGGGAGCATCTCATTTGTTGGGCCAGTTCCCCAGTGAACTGTCGCCGATCTTCGTGGATGTGTTCGTTTAATCCGTCCTCATAGAAATGAACAGGTTGGCTGAAGCTGTAAAAACGACTGATCATTTACCGAGCATGGTGTGAACTTGAATTCCAATAGACGTTACAACTAAAGCGCCTCAAAACGTTCATCGTGATTATATGATATATATGAGTTCGTCGGGCAAGCAGGCAGGTCGGCTGGCCGGGCGACCGGACGAACGAGTGCGTACCCAGCGGCTACAGCTCGACGGCCTAATTGGTGTTAGCGGCCTTCAGATTCGAACTGGACGCTGGCGTTGTCTTTTCGGGGTCGAACGTGCCAGGCTGTACAAGCAGGGGGTACATTCCCAATTCTGTAAGAAGAGACTAAGCATAAAGAAAGACTTCGTGGTCATCAGTAAAAAGATGACCCCGAAATGCGATTTACAGGTCGGGGGTCACTAAAATCAAGCAGGTGCGGAAATTTAAATATCTGGGAAGTGTTTTTAAAGAGGACGGAAAGTGCGACACTGAGATCCGAAGACGTATTGGGATGGCCAAGGACGCATTCCAAAAGCTAGGCAGAGTATTACGAGACAGGAGGATCTCGTTGGTAACAAAGAAAACGGTACTGAACTATTACGTGTTATTATCTGTCCTCCTTTACGGAAGCGAATGTTGGACGGTCTCCTCAAACATGGAGAAGAGACTCGAGGCAACGGAGCTGTTGTTCTAGAGAAGCATTCTAAGGATACCACGGACCGAACATGTGAGGAACGGTGAGGTTTTGGAAAGGTTGCAAACAAGGACGAGGCAGTTGAAACTTCTGGGACACGAAATGACAAAGAAGGGCTTGGAGATTCTGATACTCACAGGGTGGATAGTGGGTACGAAAGACAAAGGAAAGCAACGCGTGACATACATAGTGGGCTTAAGAAAGTGGATGACAGAAGCGTGGCGTGAGGGCGAGCATCGCGCACGAGCCGACGAGCCGACGAGCATGGGTCGACAAATCGGCAGACTCGCGCACATATCGCCTTTGGCCCCCGTTCGAAAGCGAACGTCTGGTTCGATTCTCCCTTCGTTTTACGTGTCACGAATGATCGGGAATTCGTTTCGTTTCGTCTTCGTAAAACGTTTTTGACTCAACTGTAACTCCTGGAAAAGTTTTATTAGGTTGGTGCAAAAATAGTGTCGTTTTCTCGCATAGTAACATATGTGAGAAAACGACATTATTTTTGCACCAGCCTAATAGTATAGATTTTATATGTGAACCTTATTTTTCATTTTTTTTTTTTTTTTTTTTTTTTGTAACTTATCTCCGCAACGATTTTCGGTGCAGAAGAACATAATCTAATAAACGCAATTTTTCTATAAGGTGACAAAAACCGTCACTGGCTCTGCTTTCGAAGAGATAAAAGGATGCAAAAGACGAAATTAAATACCAAAGGGGTTTCGACTATTCTCTTATCGAGTCTTCGTCTCAAACGCAATCACTTTCTGCTTGCATATGCATCAAGGAATTATTTTATTATAAGACGGTGCTGCGAGGCGTCAAGTCTGGAATATCTTCGAAAACGGAATCCACGAGAGGGAAGACACGTATACAAATAAGAGATATTTTCGACTTCTAAATACAGTTCACGTTGAGATAACTTTCTGTTGCCCGCTTCTTACTTTTCGCATTGGGAGAGAGCGATCCGGTAGCGATTAAAGCTGTATACATTCCGACTTTTCCACGCCGTTGAAGACTTATCTTTGTAATAAAAGCAACAATAAATGGCTGGTTTATATCGTTAGGTATACAGAAGAGTGTTACTACTAATCCACCCTCGAAACTAACCCATATTCCAACCACATTAATTGGAGATCAAATGTAGTAACGAATGAATTCTGGGGTTTATTGATGCGTTCATTTTGTCTAAAATCTATTTTTATAATTTGTTTTAGTGTTGAAAATCTCATCACTCAACCATAACCATGATTGCAATATTATAAGTAAAATTATATATAAAGTACAATGAAATACAGTTCCGAAAAGGTTTGTGTTCTAGTGTCATAGGAAAAAACGATGAATTGATCCGGGCGGGCTTCACGCTAAACCTCTACGCTTATTCAGAATATCTAAATGCTTCTTGTTTAAATACAAACCTGAATCAACAATCCCCTGGTTTGAAGACTGCACAATAATTCAAAAACTTGGGTCAATCATATGAATTTTGAAGCATTGCCTAAAAATTGAAGGTTTTATGTCTTTTTCAAAATTCGAACACTTCAGGCCAGGCTGAATTTCTCTTCTTGAAGGGTTTAAACATATATTTAATAATAATAATAATAACCAGATTACCCCACGACATTTCCTAAAGTTTCCGAAAGATTTTAGCTCTTGCTGGCTAATGGTAATCTCAAAGATGCTGAATTTTAAAACTTAAGTAAGAATATCTCTAAAAAGTTCCTTTCATATTGTCTGATAAGCTTAATAACATTATCATTGAAAGATGAAAGGAAATCACCATATTCATACATGTTTAGATCCAATCTAAGCTTTCGGCTTACATAAACCATTATTAAAGATGACAATTACATTTCAATATATCAAACAATACACGGGCGAACCAATAATGATAGTCTGTTAAATCTTGCAGACATTAATTTCAATTCTTCTTATTAATAACTTCAGTGTTTCTTACGAGGTAAGACGGTGGGCTGAAAAGTTCATAGGCTGAAAATGAATGAGTGATGCTAGACCTGTGAAATCTAGCATGCATTCATTTCAACTCTTCTTATTAATAACGGCATTAATTCATTACAGATACAAGGGTGGTTTGAGAGTTCATAGGCTGACTTTGATAGGATTAAAAAAATATGTAACAATATTGTGATTTTCTTTCTTCGTTTAATGATAATGTTATTAAGCTTATCAGACGATATGAAAAGTATTTACATAAAATAAATATACAAAACTTGTATATATTATTTACTGAAATATGTATCAATGAAAAAATCCTGCCTAAATACACATAATATATATATATATATATATATATATATATATATATATATATATATATATATATATATATATATATATATATATAATCTAAGAAGCAACAATAATTACTATAATAGTTATAAAAATAAATAATAATAAAATGGAGAAAAACTAACTTTCAAATAATAATAATAAGCTTTTCCATATTATTTAAGGAAACATGCATTAATGAAAAAATGCTGCCTAAATACACACAACATATATATATATAAATATATATATATATATATATATATATATATATATATATGTGTGTGTGTGTAGTCGACTCCCCCGTCGAGTTGGACGTATGAGGGTCAAGCAGATCAGTTCCCAGGTAACCGACAGCCCGACAACGACACATGAGATTTGATTATAGTGGTGAAGGTTTCGTGCAGAACAATCCACACTTTTTGAAAGGCCGAATACAGATATATATATATATATATATATATATATATATATATATATATATATATATATATATATATATAATAAATTAATTGATTTAAAATATGGTTTTTCCGCTACACAGTTCTAACCATGTTTCAAAAATGAAAGATCCGAAGGTTAATTTTGTTGTAATTAAATTAAAGACATTAGTTCCATTTCATCCTCAAGTGAATTTTGGAGTAAAAAAAAAATCTTTAAATATACAAATAGAAAAAATGCCGTCAGAATTTTTGCCGTTAACAATAAAATTTTAAAAAATCCAGACGACATGCATTTTAGATTTCATTGAAGAATACATCCCTCCCCCTACCAAAACGTAGCTAATAACGGATACATCAAAATACAGAACACGCAAACACACCTGTCTAGTGGAAGTGAATTAATCTGTAACCTTGGAAACGTGAATAATGATTTTAGCTGTGTCTTTAAAGCCCAGTAATTTTAAAAGTTACTCCAAAATTCGCTTGAGGATGAAATGGAACTAATGTCTTTAATTTAATTACAAAATTAAATTCGGACCTTCCATTTTTGAAACATGGTTAGAACTGTGTAGCGGGAAAACCATATTTTAAATCAATTAATTTATAATATTAATGCTCTGTAAATTTACATTGAGCACTATTTTGTACAAATAAAAATATCTATAAGAACACCGGATTATATATCTGACTGTTCTTTCTTTCTTTATATATATATATATATATATATATATATATATATATATATATATATATATATATATATATATATAATCTAAGAAGCAATAATAATTATAATAATAGTTATAAAAATAATAATAAAATGGAGAAAAACTAACCTTCAAATAATAATGACTTTCCTTTATCTAAAACTCTTCAAAAACATCGTATCTTCAGATTTCTGGCAGCATAATTTGTACAAAAGAGATGCAGTTTTTGTTTTGTTCACATTATTGTCTAATGTGTTGTTGTATTTGTTATTTTACCTCAAATGGTTTGATGTTGACTTTTTTCCTGCCAGGAATATCGATATCAGGAATTTGCTGGATGCCTTCTTCGTTTTGCAAATTGTTTTATGCAGACAGCCATAAGGAATGCAATATTTCTTGGTTATCATCTTCGTGTCTTCAAACGATACCCGAAAGGCGGGTATCAAAATCACATCCAGGGGCTCCAGTTTGGAGTGGCTGCATTCCCTCGAAAACAGCAGTTTTCGTAATCGCCTCTCCTACAAACACGAACATCTCACACGCAGGCGTAATATTCACAAAGTCATAATATACATGACTGCTCTCACAATGTATATAGTAACTCTTTATATGCCTTGTCCATTCAGAACGTAATAGGTCATGGTTCTCCACAGCTTTCTGTCTTCTGTTACGCTTAGTAAAACATGATCTTTGTCTTCGCCTTTTTTTTTTACGGTTTACCCATCTTTTGGAGGTTATTTAAAGCCAGAAAAATATTTTTTTTAGATTGTAAGCATTTTTTTCTGGGGAGATGATAATAATGATTTAATTATACAAGTTATACTTATTAAGCCATAGCTGGAGGTAGAAGAAATGGATCCATACCTTTCCTAAGAGTATTTTCACGTAAATCGAACCCGACTCTCCTATTTCCAATTCCGGGTCATTATCCACTACACCACCAGCGCATTCAAGTTTAACGCACCTGATATTCCCAATCGGCGACCGATATATACTCTCCGGGATCGACGTTGCTTAACTTTGACGATCGTAAAGCTTGATGAGTTGATTTACTTTTCTTTTTTTTTTCTTTTTGTATTAGGTTGGTGCAAAAATAATGACGTAATAATTTCGTTTTTGACGTATTTTTTAACGTCAAAAAACGACATTATTACGTCATTATTGCACCAACCTAATAGTTTTTCTTCGCACAAACTTCACAAATAGCACACTTCTTTCTTCTGCTTCTGTGGGCTTCCATGGAACTTGTGAGTTTTATATTCCCTGCGCTTTCTTTTCTCACAAAAAATCCCACCCCCAAAAAAACAACATATCAACTGTCACTTTCTGATTGCTACTGAGAGCTTTTTTTGGAGTTCGATATTCTTCTTACACATGACGTCGAAGATCACGGTTCTCCTCAGCATCCAGCTCGTTATTACTTTCAAAAATATGTGCTCACCCCAGGGCATCTTTTTCGTCTTACTTGCTCATTTATCTTGTAGGTGTTAAATTCTCCCAACCGTCCTTCCTCAGTATATATCCCAACAATATTAAGTGTCTCTTTCTGACAGTTATCTTCCGTTTTTTTTAATATTCATATACTTCTTAGAAATATGTGGGCGATCATGGTTCTCCACAGCATCCGTTTTTACGTTACTAAACAAGCAATACTTTCTTTTTTTTTTTCTTCTTTTTGTTTATGGTTCTTTTTCGACGGAAATTACCCGAAATTTTTAAAGTAACTTACTGGCTGCTTTCGTCACGCTTCTTTTTTCATCAATGTGCCTTTTGAGTGTTATTTTCTCCTAACCTTTTTTTCACATAATGCATCCTAGTAATATCTACTGATTCTTTCTGATTCTTATCAGCATTTTCTCTGTGGTTTCTATTCTCCTGAAAATATCTTCGTTTATTAAATACATTGTCTATGGTATTTTTTTTCTTCAGTTTCGTCGTTTGAAACAAATATCGAACGCTTGAAGTGATTTCATCACTCTAGACGTAACACCAAAATTGTCCAAAATGTGTTACAGCAAATGTGTTATATATATATATATATATATATATATATATATATATATATATATATATATATATATATATATATATACAGTTAAGGCCAAAATGTGCAGAACCCTATTGTTTTCGTCAGAAAAGTAGGTATAATTTTTTATCAAAGTTGTTTTATAATCTATAATTTTCACATAGAATAAATACGATATTATTTGTTATTGTCTGAGATTGTGGTATAATTTGAGCGGATAATACAAAAGTTATGGATGATTTAGTGATTTACTGCAACACCCATGGCGGCCAAAATGATCAGAACGGTTGCTTTTACTCCGCGTTTTATTAGGTTGGTGAAAAAATAATTACTTGACGTTAAAAATATGTCAAAAAACGTGATTATTTTTGCAAATTGTTTTATGCAGACAGTCATCGAACTCTAATTTTTTTAATTTGTTTACGTGACGGTTCGTTTACTAAGCATTAGTAAGAATATCTGCAGTGTACTTTGTTAATATAATGCCACTTACTCCGTTACCAATTCGTCAGCAGATTATTAAGCTTCGAAAGAAGGATAATTTAAGTATTGGGCCTATTGCAAAGATTGTTAACAAGTCAAAAAGTGTTGTTCACGGTATTCTTAAGGTCTACGATGATTGTGGTTCGTGTGAAGCAAGAAAGTCTACAGGTAGTCCAAGAAAAACGACCAAGAGAGAAGATCGTGCTATGGTAAAGTTGGTTAAAAAGGACAGATTTAAAACTGCTGCTGCTGATTCTAGGGAAATGAGCATTGTACTGAAAAAAACTTTATCTAAAAAAACTGTCTCGTCGTTTAGTTGAACATGACCTACAAGCAAGAGCACCTGCAGTGAAGCCACTGATCAGCTCCAAGAAAAAAAAGTGTCGTCTTACCTTTGCAACCGAACATGTGTTGTGGTCTCAAGAGAAATGGCAAACGGTGCATTTCAGTGATGAATCTAAGTTTATGTTATTTGGCGCAGATGGGAAAAGGTACTTTCGTCAAAAAGTAGGTAAAAAATTGTCGTCTAAATGCTTTAAGACTAGTGTTAAATTAGGTGAAGGACGTGTCATGGTTTGGGGGATGATATCTGGAGATGGTGTGGGCCCTTTGGAGCGATAACATGGAAAGGTAAATGCAGGAGTTTATAAACAACTTGTAAAAGATCATGTCTTGCCTGTGCTGAGATATTCAACTGAGCGACCACCCATATTCATGCAGGACAATGCCCCATGTCCCAAGGCTAAGGTGGTCATGAACTTTCTCAAGGCTGAAAAGTTTATTGTTATGGATTGGCCTGCTCAAAGCCCAGATCTCAATCCTATTGAAAATGTGTGGAATATTCTAGGAGAACGTTCGATAGCCAGAAATCCTAAAACAACCTAGCAAGTATGAAATGCCCCTCAGGAAGAATGGAATAAGATCACCCAGCAAGAAATTGAAAATTTAATTTCCTCATGCAGTCGAAGATGTCAAAGTGTGATTGAAGCTAAAGGGCTTCACATTAAATATTAAATAATTCCAGTATTCTCTGTCATTTTTTATTTTGTTATTTTTTCAACTGTTCTGATCATTTTGGCCGCCATGGGTTTTGCAGTAAATCACTAAATTATACATAACTTTTGTATTATCCTCTCAAATTACACCAATATCTCAGACAATAACAAATAGTATCGTATGTATTGTATGTGAAAATTATAGAATATAAAACAAATTCGATAAAAAATTATACCTACTTTTCTGACGAAAACAATAGGGTTCTGCACATTTTGGCCGCAAATGTATATATAAACTTTATTGCAATCCTTCATAAGCTTCCTTAGCTATGTTAAATTAATGATTTCATCACAATTCTTCGTTTAAGTTTAGCGAGTAATTATACATTCTAATTGCTCAAAGTAGAGTGCAATAGTGCTATAAAAATCTCGCAGAATTCCAGTAAGATATCTTTAATCATTTCTAAGGTACAACGGTTCAGAGTTTAATCTAACTATTGGATTATTTTGCTGTTACACCCGGTGCATTCAGGTGACTGAGAGAGTTTTGTGCTAATCGCGACAGAAAGAACTCCGCAGAAAACGTATGAAATGATGACGATAGCTTATAAAATACATTTTTCAAATATGGAGGATAATAAAATGGATCAGTTGAGCAACATTGACGGCTTCACAGTGAGGTGGGGTGTTATCCTTCAAGATTTGAATGAAGAAAAAAAAAACAAGAGAATTTATTTCGGATGGTTCAACTTAAAAATACATTAGTCTTCTTTATTTGGAAATAAACCTGTTTCTATCATAAAACATATTCAAAACTTCTGGTAAGTACTTTTTTTTACAGCGTCGTTCACTTTTTACTAGGCTCTGGGGCTACCGGAGGTAGAGATTTACATTTGGAGACAACGGTTAACTCAAGGCTTGAACAGATTAAGAATTTAGTAAGTAGGGAAACATCCTGTAGCGAGTTGATTCCACAAGGCAGTGGTTCGCGGGAAGAAGCTGTTCGAGTGGAACTTACTTGTCACCGATGGAATACGGAAGTAATGAGCGTGGTTCCCTACTATATACGTGGCATAGCGTGTTCTTACCCTGAAGGTTTGCCTCGGTGGGACCAGGGAATGGAGTTCGGTTGAGAACTTTGCAGGAAAATATCGGTAGCGGTTAGGATATATATGTTTTAAATATCAAAAACAATATTCACGAAGACGAAAATGTATAGAAAGTGCTTTAATCGCTAGATCATCCACAGTCAACCTACATCCAGGTTCTTACAATCTCTTACCATTATTGGCAGATTTTTTGTTAACACAGTGTGAGATGTTTAATGATAAAGACTATAACGTAAATCTTATTCAACAAAATCCAAAATATTCCTCACATGGTATAAATACGATGGTTGAATTAGATCTATACTCAGGTGATGAAAATTTTGGATTTTGTTATATATATATATATATATATATATATATATATGTGTGTGTGTGTGTGTGTGTGTGTGTGTGTGTGTGTGTGTGCGTTTCCATCTATTTCATCCTGTTCACATCCATTTATCAATCTCGTTTTGTTCAGATCTATTTCTTCCAGTTCATATATATATATATATATATATATATATATATATATATATATATATATATATGTGTGTGTGTGTGTGTGTGTGTGTGTATACATATATATATATGAAGAAATATAGTCTTAAGATGTGCTATATGTATGGAATAAAGTGCTCAATATCAGAGATAGAATGTGTGTAAATATAAAAGTAAACATAGAAGTCAACACTTAAAGGCGACAGTCTGTTTCATCGCCTCTAAGTGTTGACTTCTATGCTCACTTCGATGTTCGAAATTTCAATCACCTGAAGAAGGCCGGGGCGTACAACGGCCGATATATTGTGAATGTGACAATGAAGATGAGGATAACAGTCCGAATGATGTAAATAATGTAAATACACATTTATGAATATACATTATCATCTTAATCCGACTAAGACAAACAAATGATTTTATACACTTCCATAAAAGAATATGTAAGATTTTTTTTATGAAGGCTAGTAATCCGTTAATTTCTTGGAACTTCGAAAAGAATTCTGAACATCACAAATGATAATAACGTTGATTTAAGTCAAATGCAAGGGAAACCTGATTAACCAAATAAAATCAAACAATACAAAAGTAAAAAACGCTTTTCTTCTTTTTCTCCATATCCCATTCTCAGATGAAGCTTTAACAGAAGTGAAACATGATAGATTTTCAAACATTTCCTATTTCTTCTTTACCTTATATTTATCCTCACTACAACGATTCAACTTTGTTTCAGTGCATTTCAATTGCAGCCCGACTGGTGAGAACCAAGAATGGTTATGCTTAACCATTTCTGGGTTATCACCAGT